>OZ019969.1:35047263-35540720 GCA_963970395.1 Ephialtes manifestator
CTCCGACAATTTCACGAAACCTGGGCATTCACTCTAAAATGGAATCGAGAAAAAAATAAGTGTATTGCTTTTGTTTATGTTCCTGTGAGTAGAGCCGTCATTTTAACAGGAAACCTGAAACTCCATAACGTCGACTTTATTGCGTTTGAAGGTGTTTTTTTTTCTTTTTTGGTTTTATATTACAGAGGGTAATCGGTTTTAGGGAATATTTATATTTCGGTATTTTCATACTAGGATTAACAGGATAGAAACGTAATAAAGCGGCTTTGAAAAAAATGTTTGGGTGGGTGTAAAAGTGGGTTTATGTTTGTACGGTTCACGTTATTACAATCAGACTTTTACGATTTCAAACAAAAAAAGTGAGTGTTTTCCTTTCGAAAAATTTGTAATAAAAAATCTCATGCTGCCTCTGTTCAGATGAGGTCATAAAAGGGTAATTAAAAATTCCATGCGATTGATCGTCTGTAACAGAGTTCAGATAATTAAACAAAATATCAGATCCGAGTATAACAAATTGTAGAATATTCTTTTTTTTTGGATTCATATCAGTTAATAAATTCTTTCTTCCTTCGATTTTCAAATGAAATTACTGCTTGTTTTTTTACCATTGAAGCCGGCGATTTTTTGACACGATGGGAATAAAGTTAGGCATATTCAATTGTGAGATTTTTTATTATTTGTATTTTTGTTTATAAACGGTCTCTCTTAATCAACTTTTTTGTAAAATGTCTTCGAAAATGTAGAGAGAAAGCGGTGAAATTTTCCATAACAATGAATTCAACATTTGACAATGATTGGGATAGAATATAATTAATTTTAAACAAAGAGTTTATATTTTAGGGAAATGTAACATTTATGAATTTCAATAAAAATGACAATGAATACTGTTATTATGTTCGTGACATAAAATATACTTTCACTAATTGATTGAAATGTTAAAAAGGTTACATTGTTCACGTCTACTGCAGTTACGAAAAATCATGAACGAATGTGAAAGGTTCCACTTCGCAATCTGTTTTCTCTCAATTCCGTTAATTGAACATCCCGGAGTAGAAATTACTTGTCAATTATACTTCACAATTTGAACTTCACATTTTTGCGGATCGATAAGGTAAAGCAAAAATGGCAATTGAGATCGTTGGAAAGTAACATTTTTTTTCTCTCGCAGAAAAAATTGTTTTTCGATTGGTTTTCGCCAGGCGATGTACCACTTAATTGGTATGCACTAGAGGATTATTGGTCAGCTAACCAATGTTTTTTTTATCAAAAAGGTCAGTTATTTTCACATTCAGAGTTTCAAACTTTACGGCGTTCCGATTACCTTAATTATTTTAAATTAATTCTTGAAATTCTCAATTAAAAGTTTCGAAAAAAAACTCATGCGGAATGAACATTGAACAATGATTGGTATAGAATTCGATGGAAATCTGTAAAGTGAAATTTGAATAATAATGTCGATTAAAATGGTTTTAATATTTCTGTCTTCTTTATTATACTTTTGTACCAAGTTTTATAAAAATTAAAAAACTTCCGACTGAAAAAATGAGTGTAATTAATACACAAATTGGGTAAATGAAAAATTGAATAAGAATCATTCGCATATAATACTCAGGAGATTAATTCGAAAAGGTTACGAAATTTGTTTATTAATTACCATAATTTTTTCCGTCGGGAGTTTTTTAAATCTTATAAAATTATTTTTGTTTCATCGTTTCTACAGAAATTCTAATACTTCACCACAAGCGTTGTGAAGTGAGGTACAGAATACGCAGAAATGGCGGCCATCTTGTGTCATTTCGATATGTTCAAACAGGCAAACAGGCTTTTTGTTTAAACGCTTATATCTTTCGGCAATCGCATTTAATACATACAATCTATGAAAAAAGACACATGAACCGGTAAACAAAACCTATGTACCAAATTTTGTTAAGACATCTTTAACCGTTTTAGAGAACATTGCACTAATAGAAATAGCAGTGTTGTAAGGGCCCATTACTTTAAGTAATAAAGTATGCAGAACAGTTTGTTTTGCAGTTACAATCTTGAAATGATAACCTGTAGCGATTATAAAATTTCATGTGAACTTTTAAATGACTGTAAGAAAAATCTCATTTTTAATTCAATGTTTGGAGAAATTGTAAAAAAATGGACAAGCATTGTCCACTACTTTAGCAATGGATTAACAGTATTTCTCCATTTTTAAAATAAGATTACCATGAAATTTTATGGGAAATTAATAGGTTTTGCCTCTATTCAAAAGTTTACATATCATATTATAATCACTGCAAGTTATTATTATAAAAACACTAGGATTTTACTGTGGCTCGCGCGCTTCGCGCGCTCTCAATCGCCCCCCACCCAAGGGTGCCCCCCCCGCAAGGATACCCCCCCGAAAAGGTGCCCCCCCGCAAGGGTACCCCCCCCAAAAGGTGCCCCCTCGCAAGGGTGCCCCCTCGCAAGGGTGCCCCCCCGCAAAGGTGCCCCTCCGCAAGGGTGCCCCCCCGCAAAGGAGCCCCTCCGCAACGGTGCCCCCCCGCAAAGGTGCCCCTCCGCAAGGGTGTCCCCCGCAAAGGTACCCCTCCGCAAGGGTGCCCCCCCGCAAAGGTGCCCCTCCGCAAGGGTGCCCCCCTGCAAAGGTGCCCCTCTACAAGGGTGCCCCCCCCGCAACGGTGCCCCTCCGCAAGGGTGCCCCCCACTCTTGGGGGATCTGCGTTTTTGGAAAAGGACTTAGAATAATTCGGGCTCGGGGCTTGGCGGAAAGGGGTGGGGCTAGCCCGAGGGGCTGGGGCTAACCCCAAGCCTTTAGCCACACCCCCTTCCGCCAAGCCCCGATCCAGAATTATTCTAAGTCCCTCGATTCTTGACACGGCGGGGGCTGCGAGATTTTTTTTATAATATAGAGAGATAGGGGAGAACGGGGGAATCGCAGTCACTAAGGAATATTTGCTTTTTTCTGTAAATAAAACGTCGTTTCTGCCAAAAAGTAATGGTTGTTGGATACTTCATCAACTATTATTGAAAATGAACAGCATGAAAATAACGAAAGCAATCGTATAAATGGATTTTTCATTCTTTTTTAAAACATGTGCAGCGACTGCCATTATCCGATGATTTGGATAATCACGGTCGCCTTTTGGGGAACTGCGGTCAATTACGGGATATCAAGAGTCGCGGTAACGACTCGACGCCAAGTTAAAAAAGAAATTAATCTACAGTTATCTTTGGGGCAATACCATCCGGTCGTTAGCTTTTGTTGATTAGCTGATAACTATTTTTTATAGAAGGCGATTTTATAGAAACCAATATCATATTACGGAAAATATAATTGTTTTTAATTTTTTTTTATTTCCTCGTGAAAATATAACGCTTATCAATATAGCTATTATAAATCACAGTCTTTTGGTACAGTTATCTATCCTCTCTTAAAATATATTAATATAACTCATTTTATACTGCCTTACGTAAACATTTAATAATATAACAGTCTCTTTTAAAGTATAACAAAACCTGAGATTAATTTTCTCAGCGCAACTTTACTATACTATCAGTTTCTTTTAATAAAAAATCTAACCTTAAAAATTCTAGCCTCATGTCAACACCGAAATCGCCATCAAATTGAACACATTTCAACGTATATTTTTCAATTCGTCAATTCTTATTCGTTTCTAAGTTATTACTAAGTCATTAAGTGAACTGAATTTCTATTATTAATGCATACATACCGTGATGTTTACGGCGAAAAATTCATTTGACGTGCGCTGGCGAATTGTGCCGGTAACTCACGGGCGTCCCTCGACTACCATTGCCCCGCGCACGTGATCGTCATTACCCCGACAACCGCGAAGACTTTTTATATCAAATTTCAATATATTTATTTACGGAATCAACATTTTAACATGGGGAAATTGAAGCTACAAGTCCGAAAAATACATGAAAAACGGTTAGATGTAATTTTAATGTCAATAAGTTACGCAAAACCCTTATTTAAAATACTGCTTTTCTTATAAAAATCGAGAGCATAACCTAAAAATCATTTAATTTGTTTATTTTTTCGTAGTATAATTGGCACGGAGTATTAAATTAGTTAATTAGTATATAGTAAGCTGATTGAGCCAAAAAAAGTTTGATATAATATTCACTAGTTGATGCAAAAATAAGGTGACCGCCATTGCCCGGTGATTGCAATTCCCCCGTTCTCTCCTACCATCAATGTCATTTCTGAAATAATTGGGGATTTACACTTTGGCAAATAGGCATATTCGTGTCATGTCAGTGAAACACATACTCCCGTTTTTTATGCCCTGAAGTCAGTCGGGAGTAAAAAATACCAACTACGAATCAATGTCAAAGTTTCTATTTTTGCAGTATAAAATCTCATTTGCAAGGCTGTTGCAGGGACAATAAACTTTTTTGCATTCAGCAGAAAAAAAATTGCTTTCCAATCGTACTTTGCCAGACGATCTACTTGATTGGCATGTGTCAGGGGATTATTAGTCCGCTAATGAATGCTTTTTTTTTTTTTTTTTTGGAACCGTCAGTTAGTTTCACATCTAGATTGAACGATTATATTACGAGCTTGGCTGAATTTAGTAACGCCTGGACTGTCACACTGTCGGACAGCTGCTAATTGAAGGGCCATGCATTGCTCGCATTTTTCTCGTTCATCTCTGCCTCGATAGCCATATCGATCTTTCCGTCGTATCTTTATATATCTGGCATTTCGCTTGCACTTCATGTGCTTTTGCGATCACTACGGTAATTACACATTCCGAATGGCGAAATTTATATCTGAATGATCAGCCCGTTTTATCGTCACGATAAAGATATCTCTTCATTGTTATTTGCGAGCTTCGAATTATCGAATCATCGAATCGTACGCGAATTACAGTTGAGGGTGAAGATACAATGCTCATATACTTAAGGATGTTCGACTGTTTCACACTAGTCAAATCAGTGCTAAATTTTTGGAATTGTTCCATTAAAATTTAATGCATTAAATAATTGTAATGGAGCGTGGAATTGTATTGAAACATGTACACTTAACCGAGAGAGAAATTAGTAGTGACGGATTTGCATAAAGATTAACTGATTAACGTTACGATGGGATACATTTTCGTTCAGTTTTTTCGAAGAATAATCTATAATTTATTGCCAATTTTAATGAGTGATAGCTCATTCTCTTTCTTAAAAGATGCTCTATAAATTGACCGTCTGGATATTTGATATTATTGATCGTTTAATAATTATAGCTATTTGTTTATAAAAGTATTTTGATTTTTGTTAAACAACAGGCTATAATTATTAAACGATCAATAATATCAAATATCCAGACGGTCAATTTGTAGAGCATCTTTCAAGAAAGAGAATGAGCCATTACTCATCAAAATTGACAAAAAATTATAGATTATTCTTGGAAAAAACTGAACGAAAATGTATCCCATTGGAAAGTAACGTTAATTAGTTAATTTGTATGCAAATCCGGCACTATTAATGTTTCTCTGGGTTAAGTGTACATGTTTCAATTCAAACTACTGTCTACTATCTTTATTTAATGCATTAAACTTTAATGAAACAATTACAAAAATTTAGCACTGATTTGACTAGTGTGAAACAGTCGAACATCCTTAATGGAACAATTAAGAATAAGGGTTTCAGAAATAATTTAGAGCACTTCTCGATGGAATAATAATCTGAAAAAAAATCAGCATGTAGAAGATGCTGAAAAGATTGATTTTCCATAGTAATAATACCAAACTATTATTAAAAAATTGATGAAAAAAAAATAGTTTATCAAATCAGCCGTGAAGCAAACTTTTTTTTCATATGGTAACAAATTATTAATTCTTTTTCTGCATATGTACGAACTTTTTCAAATTTTTTTGTACTTTTTGAAAATTATGTTTTTAATTTTTTCGTCATTTTGAAAAATTGTGTGGAAAGTTACAAATTTTGTATATACGTCTTTCATATAACCGGCCATTACACCCACAAAATTTCCGGATAATTGCTCAAGTAGATTCGCAAATACAGCTCAAAGTTGAAAACAAAAACGCAATTGTGAAAAATTAGATAAAATTATGAAAAAAAATTATAAGTATTTAGAAGAATTAATAAACCATTTTCGTTTGAAAAAAAGTTAGGTTTTCCGGTGATTCGTTGAACAATATTTTTTCATCAATTTGTTAATAGAATTTTGGAATTATTATTATGCAAAATCAATCTTTTCAGCACCTTCATTGATGTTTTTTTTTTAATTTTTGTCCCATCGAGAAGTGTTCGAAATTTTCTCTGAAACTAATATTTGGCGGTACTGTACCGTTCTCACATCCTTAATCACATCTCTCAAGACAAATTGAGCTTGCTGTAATGTACGACTTTCGGAAATCAGTTAAAACGTCAATTTTTCATATTTTATTAACGCCCAATTACACATGATGAGTCGTAACTACTCGGCTGCAACGTGTGTACTACAGAAAGTGCAATTTTTCATTGTCTCCGACGTGCTCGGCAAATGGCTTTTTATCGCAGCTGAAAAGTTATATAGCTTTTATCAGCTAAACGAGCAGCATCATATATTAATCGTTGCGACATAGATATCTTCGTTGCTATTCGCTTTAAATTTCCGAATAGCTGATTTACACGTCACGTACTCGAAGTACATCGAGCATGTGACTAATGTGCGGTGAGGGCGAATAATATACTGATACACATCACGATGGAGCTGTTAATCAGCACTCTCAGGACAAATGAAGCTTTGCGTAATGGAAAAAGCTTCGTTTAATTTATTTGCTAAATGAGCTATGTCGTTAATTTCACTTCCTCATACAGAATGCCGTATTTTTGTAACTTTTTTATTCATTATTTTCCAAGTTTTTGTATATTTGTTTAATTAACAAAAAATAAAAAAGGATGCAAAGCAGAACCTTGCACATTGCTTCCTCATTATATTTCGCTTTTTTACAAAGCAACCTCTAAGAGGAAGTAGGGTAGAAGTACCGGTTGTGACCACTTTAAGAATTTTCTCATTTTCAAGTACTTGTGATTGGGACCAAATATCATAAAACTGTTTTGGACCTATACTTTTCATATCTGAGAAGAATCTAATTTCAGATTTCTAGCATTAAAATCTTCATATGTATTGAGAAAACACTGGAAAATAGAAAAAAGTAGGAGCATGGCCATTTCACCAGTTCTGGCCACCTATGCACCGGTTTTGGCCATGCTTAAAATTAGAATAACTCAATATTCATTGCACTTGAAACATTTTTTAAGGTGTGTTTAATAAATCAAAATCGTATTCTTATGAAAGCATCCAATTCCTCTACACGAAAATGTCTTTAAATGCACAGATGCCATCTGTGAACCTAACTAACCTTTTTTGACATTCGTCTCCTTCGTTTTGCACTTTTTTGTAGCAGCTTTCTTTGTCACAAATAGACATACATTATATTAATGTTTTACTCTTTACACTTTTATTTTTACTTTTACCAGAGTTCTTTCCGAAAGTAGATTTTCACATTGAATAATGATGAGAATCTTCAACATGAAAGGTGTTCCACCGCTTTACCTTCTTTTTTACTATACATTTCTAAGGATATATTTTTCTTAGCGTTTTTTCGTTTTTTTTGTTTCTTCTTTACGAATTTATGAATTGATTGTATAATAATTAACGAAAAATTAATGATTATATTATCATGGCCATATCCGAGGCAACATTATTATTCCATGTACCGGTTGTGGCCATCGTATTTTTTATAAATGTATAGCTTTATTTCAAACTTTTAGTACATCAACATTTGCAGTGATGGCTCTTAAGATTGATATGTGCAAAGCTGCATGCAATTCGCCAACTATATAATCCGAATATGTATCTAGAGCTTTCGTCAAAATCTTGTCGAATTCCGTAAGGAGTTGACAATTTGATGAATCAGCTGATAATACTTTAATTACTGACAGAGTATTTTTTGTAATGGAGACGAACGGACGTCAAAATGACGATAAATGTTTCCAAAATACACAACGTTATGAAAAATTATGATTAAATACAGGTACAGAATTAAAATAGCCACGAAAAACGTATTTAAGTGTAGGGGTGTCCACGACCGGTACTTCTACTCTATGGGAATTGATTTTGGCTTCGTCATAGAGGAAGCTTTGTAAACAGCGAAATATAATGAGGAAGCAATGTGCAAGGTTCTGCTTTGCATCCTTGTTTTAAATAAATATAAATAAGCGCAGACTCTCGCTTTGTGAAAATATAATAAGAACAAACGGTCCAGAAAACTCCTTCGAATACTCTATCTTCTCTGTTTTTTTTTGTAGAACACGATAGAAATCGGTGGTTTCCGAAATTTCATTGGGAAGCAAGGATATGGCTAGGTTATACGACATAAATCGCTACTTTTTGCAATATAGACTGTACAACATCGCTATGAAAATATGTTATCGTTCAACATTTTTGGGCTACATCTGATGTATTTTTCTGTTAATCATGAATTTGGTACTCATTTGACTCCCAGCTCGATATTTGATACCAAAATTCGCATCGCAGAAAAAAAAATGAAAAAATTCAAAAAATCAAAATCCCATAAAATTTTAACGTTTTAACCGATCTTAACCAAATTTAATAGGGATCATCGGTGTATGAAAGCTCACGTAAATACCAATTTTGAGCTTAATATCTCGAAAATTAAAAGAGTTATCGCGTTAATAGACATTTTTGAAAATATTCAAAACCGCGTAAAAATTTAACGATCATGGGGATTTTTACAAAAATTGGTATGAACGATGAGGATTGACGCCTCTATCTATGGTGTAAATTTCAGCTCTATATCTCGAGGCGTTTCCGAGTTATAAAGGTTTACATTTTTTGAGCGTGTAATATACACACACACACATACACACATACAGACATTTTTTCTAAATCACTTTTCTCAACGTTTTGGACAATTCTGAGTATACTGACATGAAAATCTCGAAAAAAAAAATTTTCACGAAAACAAAGCTTCCTCTATGAGAAAGCAATATGTTAATTTAATTTATTCTTTCTTGTAGAAAAAAAGCTAATTCTTTTTTGTACCGATAAGAAAAAATATGTTAGGAGATGCGAAATATTTTGTCAATTGATAACAATTCTGTTTGTAAAATTGACGTTATGTGGATATTTGTTGTAATACTTTTTACTAAAAGGACAAAAATTTAATTTGATCTTTTACTGTGTAACTAAAGAACGGACTGGAATATCATACCATTGCAACTTTTTTTGTATATTGAATTTAGTTGAAATTCGTTATATCCTTCATATTATGTAGGAGTTTTCATTTTTTTAGTAAATGCAAAACAACGCAAACACGCTAACTCGGGCAAATTTTAATATCCAAAACTGGTATTTTATTATTTTCCACTTGCGACCAAGTTTGATTGGTATTACATTTGGGCTGCATCGATAAAATCGTTCGAAAACTATAAAAATTTTTGCAAAATTTCCTTTTTCTTCCATCAGTTATAACTTAAGAACGGCTTAGAGTATTCCATTAAAACATAGCACAGGAGCGGAGCCGATACTAATCGATTATTGTTGTAAAATTAATAAAAATCGATAGAACCATTAAATTTTATATTTATTTTCTCTGAAACTGATGTTAATTGAAATAATTTTAATTTAATAAAAGTTATATTAATTTTCATGTGATGACTTTTCTAAGATGACAAAAAAAATAATAGATCCGTTTTTAAGATCTGTGGGTATAATTGAAATCAATTTTCAATTTCGAGTTATAATTGACAGACAAATTGATGTAATAAAATAACGTATAAATAACATACAATATAACGATCACGGGAACATTTAAACTTATGGAAATTGGCATAATAAAAAGATAATATATAAATATGACGAATTTATGAGTCAATATATTTAATAGCAAAGATATCGTCTTTATATTCTCGTCCTAACACAAGTAATATGGCACAAAATACCGTTTTCATTGAATTATTGATAAAATTTTTCTTATATACTAAATCATACACACAATCACACACATGAAAAAGATTTGTCCAAAATACGTTAATGACTTTGTCAAAATATGACATCAAATATTGATGTATGTCGAATAATATTTTTTATACACGTCAAATTTTATAACGAAGTACTTATCTTATAAATAGATAATTGTTGCGCAAATTCTCGTAGATGTCTGGATATCCTGGCCAGGAATTATTTGTTACAAGATGACAAATACGTTTTTCAAGATATAATATTATATTGGGTAAAGATCAAGAACGTACAATAATGTAAAGACGTGCATTCTCGGCGATCGCCCGAGAGTTTCTCTAAACGAGTGAGAGCAATGCGATCGAACCCAGTGTCGATCGGAAAAATCCCCTCCAGGACTATTATAAGTGATGGGGACGTGAATAATATTCGCGCACACATTTAGTGTAAATCGTGCGCAGAGCGTAATTTTAAAATCACTACAGCGGCTTTTAATGGTTGAAAAAAATGCAAAACGCCTTAAGGGGATGCTGGAGTAGATTTTATTACCGACTTTGGTCGGTAAAAACAGGCTTTTTCGGAGTTTTGATTATTCTTCGTTAATACGCTACACACATACTTCAAATTGTACACGATTGTAATATCAACATAAACGAGTGGACGTACATTCGAATATTTGGTGAAAAGGTACAATAAATGAAAAAAATCATATATTACTAAACCTCCCGAAATCAAAATGGCCGCCAGGGTTTGACAGCATCGCCTGTTTGGTAAGATATAAAAGATTCTGGAACTCTCATACGTTAAATCGAAATGTACGTCCATTCTTTAGCGTTCTCTGAATATTCTACGAGCGTCGAAAAGTCAATTACACAAAAGGAATCCACGCAAAACCCCGACTACGTTCACGTAGTCTGTTCGCGATCAGAGTGGGTCAAGAAGAGTGCGGATGAAGTATCCCGATTAGAACACAAGTGGCGCCGATGTAGTCTGTTTTCTTTTGACTAAAGCTCCGAGCCTTTTCAACGCGACCGTAGTATACATTATACATGGATTTGTCCTGTGTATTTGACATTCTGATGGTTTTCGAATATTCAGAAATCATCACAGAATTGACGTCCGGTTTGATTTTACATATCTAATTTCCAGAAACAATTAAATCTTACGGCAAAGGTCAGCTGGCATATCGTGTGCGGTCATATTGCTTTTCGGGAGATTCAGTATCTTTTGCCAACGAAGTCAGACTTGCATAGAAGCACAGTTCTTACGGAGCTCGTGGCCCCAAACTTTTTCGACCGCAAACGGCCGCTTCGCAGCGCTGCGATCGTACAATCAGCAGCCTCGGAGATGCTCCGCCCAGTGGGCGGGTTCGGCCCTGCCATTGGCTGTAGCGTTCGCGCGATCTTTTGAATGAATGATTTAAGACAAAAATGTATAAATCATCGTAGTTAAGTAATAATACCTCTGTAATGTAAATTGTTTCCAGCGGGAAGGTAGTTAACGAATTATAATCGCTGGATAATAACTTCATGCAGATAAACGGTATAGAATGGAAGTTATACATACAAAAGCGATGCGGTGGTGTAGCGTCCTAAATAGGGCATTCGTGACGTTCACGAATCAAATTTGTAAATACTTTTTTTTCTTCTTCAGAGAATGCAAAGTACCGTTTTAAATTATTACAATGTCAATCTTTTATTTTTCAATAATCGTTTTTACAATTTCAAAAACTGATCACAAATATTTTTTCGGGAAAAAAAGCCGGTCAATTAGAATTTATAAAACGGTATTTTGCCTTTTTTTGAACCGATATTTTGCTGCCATGCTATGCTGAAATATCAAACATAATAATTACCCAGTCTTGGCTAATTTCAGATCACGCTATTGAAATAAAAATTAAAAACAAGTATCAGCGAAAAATATAAAAAATGTAAAAAAAAATGTATGTATTGACGAGAATTTTTTTTTGTAAAAAACAAACATTGCGTGAGCTAAAATTACTCAATGGAAACCACGTGAAGGTGCTGGGTATTTTCGATAATCGGGTTCGGGAAAACAGCGGCTTTTCCGCGGAACATTATTTCATTGTCTATCAAAATAAACGAGACTTACGTCTGATTATATTGAGGGGAATGATGAAACATTAGCTCCGGGTTCTTCCGTTTAGAATTTCTGCATGCACTGTATTGACAAGTGTTGTTCGTAGGCATTGTTTCGATTTTTTCGTTATTTATCGTTGAAATTTCGATTAAAGCCGAAAAGACGTCTGAGCCGTAGCACGTGCTCGAACAAACTGTTTTGACTTTATGCGCATGGGAGGAAGAGAGAAAGCATGAGTACCCCAGCCATTACCCCAGTGTGAGAGCGAAAAGGATAGCATGATGACCCCAGCCATTACTCCAGTGTGAGAGCGAAAAGGATAGCATGAGAACCCCAGCCATTACCCCAGTGTGAGAGCGAAAAGGATAGGCGTAAGGGGCGGAGCCAAAGAGGTTTACTTGTAGTGGCCTGTCTGTGATATGTCCGTGAGCCACACATGTACACAGCGCCACAAGCGCCACCGCATCGCTGGGGTCGGGTACTAACGGCCTGACCCCAGTTTCGTTCGGGCCATCCAAAGTACAGGAACTGTGCTTCTATGTAAGTCTGACTTCGTTGCTTTTGCTAACAATAAACAAACTACGTCGGCGCCACCTGTGTCCTGATCGGAAAACTTACCGACCAAGGTCGGCAAAAAAATCTACTCCAGCATCCCCTTAACCAGAATATATCGTGGAAATTTTCTAAAACCGAAACGATCGCATCTTTAAAACGAGAAATTTACTGTTGATTACCTTATTACAAAAATTCAAGCAAAATGATCGAATTAGTAAACAAAAAAAAAGTGAACGTAATTTCCAAACTTTCGTTTTTGTCACCAAATTTGTCAGAAAAATTGCTTTCGTATTAATTGATACAGAATTAACCTAATTCTTACCTCTAAATCGACCTAAGCTGCTAAAAAATCACGCGTTTTTCAAACTAAAAAATGATCGTCATTATCTATGAATTGACGTTGAGAAAAAACCGTTACATCATACTTCTAATTTGCCCCTAATTGCATCGTGCGAGTCGCCATAACAATCCCAACATTTTAGTAGGATGAATAATTATTCATTGTATGCCATCTAATCCCAAAATCATCTTTTATTGCCGATAAAATTTCGATTTATCAGCAGTTATGACAGTAATATCTTGAAGCTTCAAATTACCGAATAGCCGCATTATGCATCGGTTACAGCCCACGGCAAAAATTGGGTATTTCAAGAGTGCAACGAATGTGCGGCGATAGAGTATAATATCGATACAAACGATGGTACAGTTAATTAGCATCCACCGAACAAATTGGGCGTTGGAAAATGCTTCACATCCGTGAATCAGCGGTGTCGTCAATTTTTTATATATTTTATTTTCGTCCAATTTCATCAGATAAATCGCAGCGACTCGAGCAACGTGTGTGCGGAAAGAGTAATTTTTCATCGTTCGCCACGTATTCCCAAAATCGCTTTTTATTGCCAATAAAAAGTCCCTTTTATCAGCGAGACCGGCAGCAAACATTCAATATTTCCCAGCCTCACGCGCTGCAATAATTCGTCCCGTTAATGCGTTGAAACTACCGCCGCAGCAGCGTCAAACTTTGTAAATGCAAAAAATAAAAGGACAACAAGAAATGGCGAAATTTCTTTATAATTCCAGGTTGATGAGAATATTTCAACGACTGCATCATGCCTTTGTATAGTTTGACCTATCGTTCGAGGCTTACTGCCGAATGCTCAGCCAAGTGCTAACCATTTTCCAAATCCTCCGAGTGACCAGAGTTTACACTCTCTGCGGTGGTGAGTTGCTGTTTGCCTGTTCGTTGCTCGTGGCGAATGAAACACCGCCTGTATTTTGCATGAATTTTTACGAGATTAGTGAACATAAAACACGGATGCTGCGAGCTCGGTTGGAAGAGCTAACAGAGAGTGAGAGAGAGAAGAAGAGTGAGAGAGCCGCTGTTATTGCTGATGCTGTAGGCACGTACGTTTTGCCGCTCCCCCTAGCGGCATGCTGCTTTTACTCGCAGCTCCTCTTGGGTATAAATCGCTCTTCGTGCGTTACCACCAGGCCGCACCACCGCGCGCCACGTTAGGAATTAAAATAGATTAAAATCCGGGTGGTGCATAGTGGGTAATGCGTAGGTATACATCGCGTCTCGGGAATTCTCGGCAAGGCCTCAGTCCTAAAGCACAAAACACTACGCATCACTGAATGTTATATTTGGTTATATTTTCTGGGTCGAAATTTAAAATACTTTGACACCGGAATTCCTGACAAAGTTCGTAGTGAAGGCAATATTTTTCACTTTCTCTTCTTGAATCTTGATCCAAACCTCGAGTCTGACAGCCGAATAATGATCTTTTTTGTTTTGTTCTCATAATGATAATGTTTATCTGGTGCTGCTATTGACGACTTGAATCAATGTAATTAATGAATGATTGGAAACAACGCTATACATTGAATGTCCAGATCATGTGTTCTGTCCATGGTCTTACACTCTAAAAACTAAGCGTGCTGCAAGTGCGTTGTTTCCTATCTTTTACATTATGACGAGTTTTTACACACTTACAGGCGTGTTCCTTTCAGATATCATTTATCTCGTGAATGCTAACACGCTTGAAAGTGTGTAAAAACGCGTCACAATGTAAAAGATAGGAAACAACACACTTGCAACACGTTTGGTTTTTAGAGTGTACCCGAGTAGAAATTTCATCAGGCATGCCTGCTGTCACATGAGGTCCAGATCAGTTTTAGGTACGGTAACTTTATTTGGGGCCGCCGCAAATTCACCTGCTCAGGTCTATGTAAGGCTGAGATACGGCATTCGTACTTAATAATGCCGTCTTTCCAGCGGATCAGGCTGATGTCAGGCTAGATATGGTAACCTTATTTAAGGTTCGTCGTAAGTTCACCTGATCAGGTCCATGTAAGGCTGAGATATGACATTCGTACTTAATAATGCCGTCTTTTCACCGGATCAGGCTGATGTCAGGCTAGATATGGTAACCTTATTTAGGGGTCATCGTAAGTTCACCTGATCGGGTCCATGTAAGGCCGAGATATGCCATTCGACCTTAAAAATGCCGTCTTTCCACTGGATCAGGCCCATGTCAGGCTTTACATACGGTAACCTCATATAGATATGCCATTCATCGATCTTATCCGTTTCGCATCCCTAGCGGATCTGAAGAACCGCAAAAGAGTGACCGGTCGTTATGGAACAAAAAATCACTCCAGAATAACCGAGAAGGAACCTAGTGACCGGCGGGTAACCGTAAAGTGAACCGTGAAGTGACCCGTAATGAACTCAATGTTCCGTTTCGGGTTACTATTCGGTTATATGAAGATCTTTCAAATAACCGAAAAACAACTTTTAACAAACTGTCGGTTACTTCTGCGTTACTTTAAAGTTTGTTTTTGGTTAAAACATTGGTCGCTTTGCAGTTGCAATCGGGTTCTTTTTTGTTCCAAAATAACGGTCGCTTTGTCGGTTACATTACAGTTGTTTTACGGTAAAACAACTGGAAATGAACCTCATAATGACGGTTACTTGTATGTGACCGTAAAGCAACCACAAAATGACGGTTGCTCGGATCCGCTAGGGATAAGGTCTTTCTGTGGCATTTGGACCAAGCTTTTGTCCAATTTACCTTTACTTTCTCTGGTCAGATCCGCATACGGTCTTCGTATGGCATAGTTTTTTTTAAACATGCCGTAAATTTACATTATCAGGTTCGTGTAAGGGCTAGATACGGTATTCCAGGCTGGATATTTGATATTATTGATCGTTTAATAATTATAGCTATTTGTTTATGCAAGTATTTTGATTTTTGTTAAACAGCAGGCTATAATTATTAAACTATCAATAATGTCAAATATCCAGCCGGTCAATTTGTAGAGCATCTTTTAAGGAAGAGAATGAGCCATCGCTCATCAAAATGGGAAAAAAAATTATAGATTACTAGTATGTTATGGGCAGCAACCGTGTATTGTTAATATTAATTTTTCATGTTGCGACTTATTCTCGGTCAATATTTAATGATGGAATTTTTGCGAAGCACATCTCGGGTCTGAGACAGTGATCGCTAGATTCAAAGCGCGCGAAACCGAAGCCCAATTCAAATTTCGCTAATACGAATCCTTTACAAATATCGAGTGTAGCTGCTTAATAAATTAAATTAATTCATCAAGCAGACACAATCGACAAATTTTAATCTCAAACAAATTGTGACAAAAATTCCGCCACGACCCGGGTGCGAACCGGGAACACCCAGAATTCTAGCCTGGTGCGTTACCAATTACGCCACCGTGGCCTTGGCAGAACTTGATTCACAATCGTTAATTTATAGTCAATGTTTTAAACCTAGTATGTTATGGGCAGCGACCGTGTATTGTTAATATTAATATTAAATTAAATTAATATTATAGATTACTCTTGGAAAAAACTGAACGAAAATGTATCCCATTGGATAGTAACGTTAATTAGTTAATCTGTATGTAAATACGGCACTATTAATCTTCCTCTGGGTTAAGTATACATGCTTCAATTGAAACTACTCTCTACTATTGTTATTTAATGTATTAAACTTTAATGAAACAATTACAAAAATTTAGCACTGATTTGACTGGTGTGAAACAGTCGAACATCCTTAACTCTTTGCGTTACAGTGGGTCACTGAGGGACCCACCTGTTTTCGATCAGATTTAAATGCTTTAAACTAATTTCTGACAATAATTAATGAGTTTTTTCATTTTGGAAACGAAAAAAGTATGGCTCAAAAGGAATGTCTCACCCTTAGAGCACAAAACCCGACGCAGCACCGAATGTTATATTTGGTTATATTTTTCTGTTCGTCCTATTTATTTTATCCCGCAAATAGTTTTGATATTGACTTTTTTCGAAATGTCCTACGATATTGGTGAGCAAATGAATAACCATTTTGTTGGAAATAAATAAAAGATTTTTTCACCATTTTTTTAATGGAATTTTCAAACAAATGTGGGTTTATCTTTTTCCTTTTTTTAAACCTTCATTTTCACACATTCGCAGACTTTTCTTAAGGTAAAGTACAGCGATTTTTACGGTGAAATACATAATAATAATGAGATGGGTGACTTGCTGTATTGACGAATTTATCATTTCACATCATGGTCGAGTGGAAAAAGGCAGCTTAAATGTAAGCTAGCTTAAATCCAAAAATCCATTTCGAAATTTATTCATTGCACTTTCAAAAGATGCAATTATCACAGCAAGATCTATGGTTTGAATATATCAACGGGAATATATTTATGGTGCATTAATAGTATTTTTTGATTAACTGTTGGATTATATTGAAGCTAATGCTGTTTAATGAACAGCTTTTTTTTAACAAGGAAGTTTAAAAAAAAAATGTTGTGTTTTCGTTCGCAAAAAAAAAAGAAAAAAAAGAACATTAAAAAAATAATATGATGGAGAAAAATATGATGTGTGCATAGCTCTGTATATTTATGACAGTTTTTGTAAATACAGTGTGATGTTTAACTGATTTCCGATTGAAAACGGATTACTGTAGCCACGGTTATTTACCGTGTCGTATTTACAGAATGCACTGTACAAAGCAGCGGTAGAGTTCAATGCAAATAACGTAAAAACATTGTTATGGCGTACAAAATATTGATAGAAGTGCATCTGGAACAATCACGAAAAATCAATATATGACGATACATAAATACTTAACAATAAAGCGGAAAATATCATTTTTGTTAAGTAAGCATAAAAAATCGTGCCAGTCAAGTGTAGCGAAAATGGCATTTTTCAATAATGCGTGCAAAAAAATACATGCGCCTTTGTAAATCACACCAATTAATTTGACACACACTTTGTTGTGCAGTCATTTCTTCACATGAATTTACAATAATAAAAGCATAAAAAGCAGAGCTTTTTTTAAAACAGCAATATTTTTAAATTACGAAACGTCTAATAATTTATACTTGCAGTTGGCAAATCATTGAAATTTCTAAATTTTTTTGCAATATTTAAACGAAAATATTGAAAATGAAATAAAAATTTAAAAATGTCACTGTCGCTATCTTTCCTGATTGTCTTTGTATAAACTTTCACTGTGTTTCATAAAATTAAAAAATCGCCGTCGGATTGTATAAAGTTCAATTATTAGAACTACATTTTATTTTTTAATTCAAGATAAATAAAAACTTAAATTATAATCGAAAAATGAAAAAAAGAAAACGAATATATATAAATGAAGCATTACGGTATTAAAAAAAATTATTCGTGTGGAACTTTCGAAAAACGGGGGAATTATTTTTTTTTATACCGGAAGCTCGATCCGTACCACTCTGATGATTTTTTTGCAATATCTACAGTCATGCAAGAATACTCTGTAATTTTATTATCCAAAAAAAGTGACCTTTTTCAAAAAAATAATAATGCCCCCGTTTTTCGGAACTTTCACACAAATGCATTTTTTAATACCAGAAGATCGATCGGTCCCGGGAAAAACGATTCATATATAATCATATATAATCATATATAAACTGCTGTATATGAATTTTGTCTCTATATGATCATGCATGATCATATATGACTATGCATGATCATATATAATCATATATAAACTGCTCATATATGATTGTATATGAATTTTGTCTCTATATGATCATGCATGATCATATATGACTATGTATGATCATATATAATTGTATCTGAGCATATACAATCATATATAGTTATATGTGATTATATAAGACGATGCCTAAATAGATATAATCTTCTGAAAGTTGGAGAGTATATTTGCAAGACACCAAATCTCTTGAAGAAAGTAATGTAAAAATACAATGAAGTTGAACTTCATCACGATATACGGTTAAGAAATATCATTACTAATGTTATATTTCGATTATATGTACAACGTATAAGGTCCCGAACTGTTCGTGTTAATTTCTGTGCACTATTACAATAAACGATTATCACGATCCTTTTATGTTGATATTATTTAGTATAGTAATCTTGATCATTCTTATTAATATGCGACCGTTTCAATTCATCAAGTGGAAGGTTTTAATGAAACGTCCGCCCAGGAAAGCCAAATATCTTCATTAATCGTTGCGAATGAGCATGTGATTATAAAGAAAAGAACCGCATATGCAAAAATACCTATAACTTGAGCGCTTCAAACAAAACCGGATGATTCACGCATTTACAAAACGGATATTAAATGCTTAGTTATATAACCATATAACAAATTTTACATCCGTATATAAATAAGACGTGAACATCGAAATAATTCGTGAATATTATATAACAATAGATTATGGAATACCATATAATCATACGTGCACGATCATACATGAGCTGTCAGTTCTCTGTGCGCAGTCATATATGATTGTATATGATCATATATTGCACAGTCGACACACAGAATAGATCTCATATACAATCCTATATGATCATATCTGTTTATATATGACATGGTAAACAGGCAGTTTTGGTGTTATATATGGTCATATATAGGGTCATATATGCCAATGTATATATACATATAAAGTTATATACGCTCATATACATTTGTATATGGATCCACATACAATCATATATGCGCTAAAAATGGGCGATATATAGTTGTATATAACTATATATGATCATATCTGTTCATATATGACATCGCAAGCTGGCGGTTTTGGTATTATATATGATCATGTATACCACTGTATATGTACATATAAACTCATATATGCTCATATATGTTTTCATATACAATGATATATTACGTTATATACAATTATATATAATTATATACAACTATACATGAAATTATATACAATTATATATGATTATATATGAACCGTTTTTCCCGGGGTGCCACTCTGGTGATTTTTTTGTGATATCAACAGTCATGTAGCAATGCTCTGTAATTTTTTCAGTAAAAAAAAATATCCTTTTTTTAATTAAAAAATAATTCCTCCATTTTTTGGAAAAAAATCATACTCACAGGAACGTGACAATTATTTGGAATATTCCGGTCGAAAGCTAACAATAAACGACAACTTTTATGTGCAGACATTTTTTTTCAGTAACTTCAAAATTCTGAGATATTTGCACTTGAATAAAAAAAGCCATTTTCTGAAAAATTATTTTAAAAAATCTGAAATAATTCACATAGAGTGTCTTTTAGTGGTACATTCATACAACCAATTACAGGGCAAATCGGAGAGGGTCGAAAAAAAAAGTGTCTGAATTGATAGAGAATGCTTCAAATCTGGGTGAAGTGTGAGAAATAAAAATCTGCATGAATTCGTAGATGTTCATGACACTTTGAACAATTACAAAAAATAACATACATACAAGTATATTTTCTTGTTTACTTTCTTTTTTCACCGGTGCGACAATAAAAAAAAAATATATCGAAGTGCGTTAAAAACTTAATTTGCAAGCAAAAAACATCGTTAAATATTGCTAGACGAAAATTTATTTCGAGAAGACGTCCAGAGCGTTTTTGAGTGGCATTACCGATATAAACCTAGTGTACTAGCATATATCGCGTACTATTGTATAAATTTGTGCGAATGACACGGTTGAGATAGAAATATGCGTGCGGACGAGAAAACAGAAAGAGGAAGCGAAGCGCGAGAGAGTTCTTGCTTATTCCCTTCCATCGTGCATAGTTTGTGGGCAGTGGTTGGTGGATCTACAGCGGCAGAAACACCAAGCACATTTTCCGGGGCTCGTATAATGCAGGAGCCACACAGTGAGACTGGTTATGTCGCTCTCGCTATCTTCTTTTATTACTTATTTCGCCTACGACGTTCATCTCTTTCTCTGCTTTTCACGCCACGGGGATTCCCCTATTTATCATCCTTCTTCACAATCCCCGCTGGTTACGTCCTAAGCTTTCAGCGTTATTTTCATCGCTCCACATTTTTTTTCCCCAAACATTAAACTACTTATCGCAGAGGCGACCACAATATACAAGCATATATATAGTATATGGGGAATCCCAAGGAAAATCAACAGAACTGTAACCGTGGGATTAAAAATATTCTTTCCACTTTTAGTGTGTAAGGTAGAAAAAATATTCCACGCGAATTTTGAGAGTTTTTGAAAATTAGTTTGTTTATACAATCACTATAAATATTAATTACGAAAAGAAAATATTTTGAGGCGACCACAATATACAAGCATATATAGTATATGGGGAATCCCAAGGAAAATCAACAGAATTGTAACCGTGGGATTAAAAATATTCTTTCCACTTTTAGTGTGTAAGGTATAAAAAATATTCCACACGAATTTTGAGATTTTTTTTGAAAATTAGTTTGTTTATATAATCACTATAAATGTTAATTACGAAAAGAAAATATTTTGAGGCGACCACCACATACAAGCATATATAGTATATGGGGAATCCCAAGGAAAATCAACAGGACTGTAACCGTGGGATTAAAAATATTCTTTCCACTTTTAGTGTGTAAGGTAGAAAAAATATTCCACACGAATTTTGAGATTTTTTTTGAAAATTAGTTTGTTTATATAATCACTATAAATGTTAATTACGAAAAGAAAATATTTTGAGGCGACCACCACATACAAGCATATATAGTATATGGGGAATCCCAAGGAAAATCAACAGGACTGTAACCGTGGGATTAAAAATATTCTTTCCACTTTTAGTGTGTAAGGTAGAAAAAATATTCCACACGAATTTTGAGATTTTTTTTGAAAATTAGTTTGTTTATATAATCACTATAAATGTTAATTACGAAAAGAAAATATTTTGAGGCGACCACAATATACAAGCATATATAGTATATGGGGAATCCCAAGGAAAATCAACAGGACTGTAACCGTGGGATTAAAAATATTCTTTCCACTTTTAGTGTGTAAGGTAGAAAAAATATTGCACACGAATTTTGAGAGTTTTTTGAAAATTTGTTTGTTTATATAATCACTATAAATGTTAATTACGAAAAGAAAATATTTTGAGGCGACCACAATATACAAGCATATATATAGTATATGGGGAATCCCAAGGAAAATCAACAGAACTGTAACCGTAGGATTAAAAATATTCTTTCCACTTTTAGTGTGTAAGGTAGAAAAAATATTCCACGCGAATTTTGAGAGTTTTTGAAAATTAGTTTGTTTATACAATCACTATAAATATTAATTACGAAAAGAAAATATTTTGAGGCGACCACAATATACAAGCATATATAGTATATGGGGAATCCCAAGGAAAATCAACAGAATTGTAACCGTGGGATTAAAAATATTCTTTCCACTTTTAGTGTGTAAGGTAGAAAAAATATTCCACACGAATTTTGAGATTTTTTTTGAAAATTAGTTTGTTTATATAATCACTATAAATGTTAATTACGAAAAGAAAATATTTTGAGGCGACCACAATATACAAGCATATATAGTATATGGGGAATCCCAAGGAAAATCAACAGAACTGTAACCGTGGGATTAAAAATATTCTTTCCACTTTTAGTGTGTAAGGTAGAAAGAATATTCCACGCGAATTTTGAGATTTTTTTGAAAATTAATTTGTTTATATAATCACTATAAATGTTAATTACGAAAAGAAAATATTTTGAGGCGACCACAATATACAAGCATATATAGTATATGGGGAATCCCAAGGAAAATCAACAGAATTGTAACCGTGGGATTAAAAATATTCTTTCCACTTTTAGTGTGTAAGGTATAAAAAATATTCCACACGAATTTTGAGATTTTTTTTGAAAATTAGTTTGTTTATATAATCACTATAAATGTTAATTACGAAAAGAAAATATTTTGAGGCGACCACCACATACAAGCATATATAGTATATGGGGAATCCCAAGGAAAATCAACAGGACTGTAACCGTGGGATTAAAAATATTCTTTCCACTTTTAGTGTGTAAGGTAAAAAAAATATTCCACACGAATTTTGAGATTTTTTTTGAAAATTAGTTTGTTTATATAATCACTATAAATGTTAATTACGAAAAGAAAATATTTTGAGGCGACCACAATATACAAGCATATATAGTATATGGGGAATCCCAAGGAAAATCAACAGGACTGTAACCGTGGGATTAAAAATATTCTTTCCACTTTTAGTGTGTAAGGTAGAAAAAATATTGCACACGAATTTTGAGAGTTTTTTGAAAATTTGTTTGTTTATATAATCACTATAAATGTTAATTACGAAAAGAAAATATTTTGACGCTTTTTTTTTACATTTACAGTAAAGTGTTTGGTAGAAATATAAAAGGGTAGGAAATAGGCACTAAGTTGCGAAACTATAAATTCGAAATTAAATTTTGCGTTGTATGGAATATATTATGATGGAATTTTGATTGTTTTTGGTATTTTTTATAATTCTGATCCTAAAATAGTTTAGGGTGAGTCAATTTTAGAATAATATACAATTTCTGTAAAATAATATTAAATATCTTCAATTTCGTCACTTTACAGTATTCCATGTACGATGTACAGAAGTAAATACAGTTTTTAGCTAAGACAATTATTAAGGAGGCATCTGCGCATATCGATTTAGAAGATTAAATTACAAAGTTAATATATATTGTAGATTGAAACATTCTGAACGATCTCAAAAAATTAGAAAGGATTTGACCGTTTATAAATAAAAATATTCCAAATTGAAATATGCCTTTCTTAACACGGTTTCAAATGTCAGTCGTAGTTAGCTCGCACTTTATCGGTGAATTTTATATGCTAACAGAGAAGATGCCTTGAAAGTAATGATTTCAAATTATAGACTGAATTCTTACAAAGCTTTAAAAATTTAAAAAAACGTCTATAACCGCAGTAACACAGTCAAAAACAGTGTTCAACTAATTACGTTTGTGAAATTTTCAATCTCAATCGAAGAGATTTGGCAACGCCGAATATTCTGAAGGGAAATAACGGACTAGCGGAACGGACTCGTCTATGGCGGGAATTTCAAAAGTTAATTTTCGCATTTGGTGAGATTAAAGCTTCTTCTTAGTAAATATAACGTAAAACAACTCCGGAATCCCGGAAATTTGCATTTTTTGAGACTCAACTCAGGCTGATCAACGCTCGATTGTAATTATATGACTGCTTTGTAGTCAATAAGTAGTTATAAATTTTTGAGATTTAAACATGCGCTGAAAGTAAACTCAGCGATACCAACCTCAACATATGTGCGACGTTGCCACGAGCCCTGCGGAACGTCGCGACACGCGACAGCCGACTTTATTTCGCTCAAAATAAGGTTGGCACAATAGTCATATGAGTGACTTTGCATTTCGTAATTCGTAAAAATAAAATGGAAGGAAATAACAGTTCGCCTTAACACCGTACACAGTGACTGAAGGGGAAATGTAGAGCAATATGCACTACAAATTTCAATTTTCTTGTCATTTATATGAAAATTTCTAATAGTGCGTTGGTTGACTAGCATGACCCGCAGATGCCTCCTTAACCGATGCCAATTGGAAAAAAATAAATAAAAAATAAATCTGGAAATATCAGAAATAATTGAAAAATTTACCTACGATTGGCATTTTTTCACCTTTCCCAAATTTTGACCACGGGAAGTATTGTGAAAAAAAATCATTACCGATTGTTTTTATAAGTATATATAATAAAGAAATTTACAAAAGAATCTTCAAGTCTTTTTTTTTCATATAGCTCAAAAAAATATAAAAAAATGTCTGTGATAATTTCTCCAGATATGCTCCATGCATATTTCCGAAATTGCATATTGCACAACGGTACCAATTATATATATATATATATATATATATATATATATATATATATATATATATATATAGTCTCGAATAAGTCAATTGTACTCACTTATTGTTTTTTCCCGATGAATTGTCTCGTCGCGACGTCAATTTTCCGGGACTGCAGAATTCTTTGAGGAGTCTGACGTTGTTGGGTATTGACACACCGCTATCAACGATACCATCCCATATTTCGATTTTCGACTTGCACTCCGGTGCACTGGAAAAAAAAAAAGAAATGCAGAATGCATTAGTATTGTGTGTATATGCGCGACGAATATGGGAGTGGCAAAGCGCATCGAGTCGTCACGGTTGACGCAGTTAATCAAAATGCATCGATCCTGGCCTGGTAACATGTGTGTGTATGTGTGTGTGTGTGTGAGTGTGAGTGTGTGATGAGCTTTGGCTCTATTTTGGTGCAATATTCGGCAATGGAATGACGAGAGATGTGACTCCCGAGGCTCGTATCAGTCATACCTGCTCCTCTCGGTGCCACGCACAATTAATTTACATTTTAAATGCATACTGTATAGGAACTTAATTTTCCCTAATATTGGCAAGCGTAATCGATATTTAAAGTAGTCAGGGAATTCCATTTGGGAATGTGAAATCCAATTAGAAATGTGAGAAAAAAATCGATTGTGTTTCCAAAATTATTTATATATCTATATATTTTCTTAGGAACGACTTTTTATAGTTTGTACGAGAAATGAGAACCAACCAAAAGTGACTTTTTAAAAAATCATCGTAAAAAGACATGTAACCGGTACTTTTTGAGGTACAATATGCGACTTGAGAATGATAGTGAAGGCCAAAATTCGATATCTTGAAGGAACAAAAAATTTAGGTTCTTTGGGTTAGATTTTCCGACCAAAAGTCCGATCTGTTAAGATCCGACCAAAAGTGACTTTTTTAAAAATCATCGTAAAAAGGCATGTAACCGGTACTTTTTGAGGCACAATATGCGACTTGAGAACGATAGTGAAGGCCAAAATTCGATATCTTGAAGGAACAAAAAATTTAGGTTCTTTGGGTTAGATTTTCCGACCAAAAGTCCGATCTGTTAAGATCCGACCAAAAGTGACTTTTTTAAAAATCATCGTAAAAAGGCATGTAACCGGTACTTTTTGAGGTACAATATGCGACTTGAGAATGATAGTGAAGGCCAAAATTTGATATCTTGAAGGAACAAAAAATTTAGGTTCTTTGGGTTCGATTTTCCGACCAAAAGTCCGATCTGTCAAGATCCGACCACAAGTGACTTTTTAAGAAATCATCGTAAAAAGGCATGTAACCGGTACTTTCTTAGGTACAATATGCGACATGAGAACGATAGTGGAGGCCAAAATTCGATATCTTGGAGGAACAAAAAATGTAGGTTCTTTGGGTTAGATTTTCCGACCAAAAGTCCGATCTGTCAAGATCCGACCAAAAGTGACTTTTTTAAAAATCATCGTAAAAAGGCATGTAACCGGTACTTTCTGAGGTACAATATGTGACTTGAGAACGATAGTGAAGGCCAAAATTTGATATCTTGAAGGAACAAAAAATTTAGGTTCTTTGGGTTCGATTTTCCGACCAAAAGTCCGATCTGTCAAGATCCGACCACAAGTGACTTTTTAAGAAATCATCGTAAAAAGGCATGTAACCGGTACTTTCTAAAGTACAATATGCGACATGAGAACGATAGTGGAGGCCAAAATTCGATATCTTGGAGGAACAAAAAATGTAGGTTCTTTGGGTTAGATTTTCCGACCAAAAGTCCGATCTGTCAAGATCCGACCAAAAGCGACTTTCTTAAAAATCATCGTAAAAAGGCATGTAACCGGTACTTTCTGAGGTATAATATGTGACTTGAGAACGATAGTGAAGGCCAAAATTCGATATCTTGAAGAAAACAAAAATTTAGGTTCTTCAGGTTACATTTTCCGACCAAAAGTCGGATCTGTGAAGATGTTGTGGAATCCATCTGGAATATTTTGTCACCACTATCACTATCCTCCTCCAGCTATAATTATAATTTCCTATTGCCTAACACAAATCATAATCTCGCGGTGCGTCAATTTTAGAACTGTCAAAATGAACATGCCTGAAGCTGTTTGTCGATGAGTATCAACTTCACGCTGGTACGACGGCCATTTACGGAACGAAAAAAATGACAACAATACTTATATCGAAAATGCGAGATATTTTACCCACTGATTTTTTGAAGAGGGAGAAGCAGTATTTTAAGTAAGGGTTTTGCGTAACTTATTGACGTTAAAATAACATCTAACCGTTTTTCATGTATTTTTCGGACTTGTAGCTTCAATTTCCCCAGTTAAAATGTTGATTCCGTAAATAAATATATTGAAATTTGATATAAAAAGTCTTCGCGGTTGTCGGGGTAATGACGATCACGTGCGCGGGGCAATGGCAGTCGAGGGACGCCAGTGAGTTACCGGCACAATTCGCCGGCGCACGTCAAATGAATTTTTCGCCGTAAACATCACGGTAAGTATACATTAATAATAGAAATTCAGTTCAACTAATGAATTAGTAATAACTTAGAAACGAATAAGAATTGACGAATTTGAAAATATACGTCGAAATGTGTTCAATTTGATGGTGATTTCGGTGTTGATATGAGGCTAGAATTTTTGAGGTTAGATTTTTTGTTAAAAGAAACTGATAGTATAGTAAAGTTGCGCTCAGAAAATTAATCTCAGATTTTGTTATACTTTAAAAGAGGCTGTTATATTATTAAATGTTTACGTAAGACAGTATAAAATGAGTTATATTAATACATTTTAAGAGAGGATAGATAACTGTACCAAAAGACTGTGATTTATAATAGCTATATTGATAAGCGTTATATTTTCACGAGGGAATAAAAAGAAATTAAAAACAATTATATTTTCCGTAATATGATATTGGTTTCTATAAAATCGCCTTCTATAAAAAATAGTTGTCAGCTAAACAACAAAAGCTAACGACCGGATAGTATTGCCCCAAAGGTGACTGTAGATACCCCGTAACTGACCGCAGTTCCCCAAAAGGCGACCATGATTACCCAAATCGTCGGATAATGGCAGTCGCTACACATGTTTTGAAAAAGAAAGAAAAATCCATTTATACGATTGCTTTCGTGATTTTCATGGTGTCCATTTTCAATAATAGTTGATGAAGTATATTTTGGCAGAAACGACGTTTTATTTACAGAAAAAAGCAAATATTCCTTAGTGACTGCGATTCCCCCGTTCTCCCCTAAAATATGTCACTTGTGGATATTACGAATTCAGGCAAAAAGGAATAAAAAATAATTGTATTATTTTTTAATTGGCTGACTGTCGAGATAATTGTGTCTTCAGAATATTTCTTACAGTCGGAATACGATTAGAGATGTAAAATCTCCCTCGTTAAAATATATGTTTGGATATGAAGAAATTACTTCTCTATAGGATATTGAGTTATTTACCATTTTTGGAGTTGGAATTTAAAACGAATCTAGTTACAGGAAATCGTTTTTGAATTAATGAGGATTGCAAATTCTATTTATTATTTCGTATTTAAATTATTTACATTTTTAAATCTCAGCCAGTATTACCATCTAATTATCATCAGAAACGGCTATTTTGCTCACGTATTCAATGAATAGTTTAATGTTAAATATACCCTTTAAACAATGTACCAAACTAATAACAAAATGTATAAGAATTTACAAAAAAAAGGTTTTCAAAAAAATCTTTCTATGTCATTTAAAAATTAATGTGATTAGAAATGATTTTTTTGACGTTTCGAATAAACGAATAAAGTGCATTGGAATGTAAAGAGATGCTTACAACCCTATGTCTTAGGTCTAAAATACCGATGACCACATTCCCCAATTTTTTTTTATTACATTTTCTTTACAGGAAAATATTTATCCCTTCAGTCCTCAGAGGCAAATATAAAAAATTCTACAGATAAAAAGCCTTTCATCCTACAGAAAATATTCCCTTTCCCATTTTGTACGGTATTTTTATACACCTTTCTCGCTACTTTGTCGCTTCACCGACGCTCGGATTTACAGGATTCCCATTGAAAATTTATGCGGTTCACGATAAACTCGATGTTTTCGTCTCTCACTTCTTTTCCGGCTTGTCCTTCCGTGTTTCACGAAGTTTCTGCGCAAAATTCACCCTCTTCCGGTTCTTCACTCGTTTCCCCTTCGATTCTACGTCATTTTCCTTTTTTTTTTTTTTTCATTTCACGTTTATATACTTCGTCGGACTCGGGTGTTCGAGCATGTATCCCACGCAAAGATGATACACTGCGTGCCTCTGAGCTCGGTTCTATGTACCCGAATAGCGCTTTCCGGAACGGTGGCCATTGTGTGAGATAATTGAAAATCCTGAGGATCTATATGCTGAGGAGTGGATAGCACTAGAGTATATCTGTTGAGGGTATACGTGCTGTTATGATCCTGGTCGGCATGCTTATCCACTGTTATACTCTGTATACATTCGCTCTATAGCATCTCCTCGTGCATCTTGCACGTTCGTGATTGAAACTCTCGTGCCAGAACTGTTGCAAGGGAACAGACGAAAAAGGGACACGATGCACGATGCAGTATGAGAGTCCAGTCTAAGTAAAACGAAACCGCTTCTTCCAATACCCAAGAAACTTTTCTCTTGTTTGGAACATCGCGTGATAAGGATCACGGTGGGAATTACTTCTTCTCTATAGAACTGTCTGTCTAGATTTAATGGTTGCCATATTGCTTTTCTTCTTGTTGAATGTAAAATCATATATTTTCATGAGATTTCGTGACTGGATATGAAACTCATAGACGAATGGAAACCATGGTAATAGTTTGATTAAATAGGTATAGCTTGGATGAAAAGTATTCATGGACTTTGAAATAATGTATGAATTATTAGAAACTTAGTAGCCTCCCGCTAAGTGCTCGCCTACGGGGCTGTAGGGGTAAAAACGAGCACTTAGCGAGTTACCACCTTTCCGTAGAGATGTTGCGAGCTCGCACGGAGAAAACGGGTTAGTTGAGAAAACTAACCTTTAAATGCTTGGAACGTTAGATGTAGTTTGGTTGGTATTACCAATAGGTTACCAATCGGTTAGTTGCCGCCACCATGTGGTTGGTTAACATCAATCGGTTAGTTGGCATTACCAATCGGTTGGTTCTGACACGCAATAACTTGCTAATGCCATATTTTACCACGCCTGTTGGTTGGCACGTATCAATTCCATAGTTCCTACAATTACACCCTTTTCTCCGTGCGGCCAAAAGTCGGATCTGTGAATTCTGAATCAGAACCGACCAAAAGTGACTTTTTCAAAAGTCATCGAAAAAAGGCATGTAAACGGTACTTTCTGAGGTACATTATGCGACTTGGGAACGACAGTGAAGGCCAAAATTTGATATCTTGAAGAACAAAAAATTAGGTTCTTTAGGTTGGATTTGCCGACCAAACGTCGGATCTGTGAATTCTGAAATCAAAACCGACCAAAAGTGACTTTTTCAAAAATCATCGTAAAAATGCATGTAATCAGTACTTTCTAAGGTACAATATGCGACTTGAGAAAGATAGCGAAGAGTAAAATTTGATATCTTGAAGAAAAAAAATTACGTTGAATTTTCAGAGGAATCGAGCGAAACCTGTTATTGCTTTCTCTTGGTGTCGAGACAGTATATTTCGGTACGTCAACGAAGGGTAAACCCCTTGTGCGTAGTCGAATTCAGAAAAGCTTTCCAGTCTTATATATACGCTGAGGCTTCAAACCACTTGCGAGAAACGCTCCGTCCGTTCGCCACCCAGTGACATCATACGGAACACTGGTGGACAATACTCCGCTAGATGGCGAGCGGTCGAAGCGTTTCTCGCAAGTGACGTGAAGCCTGAACGTATATAAGACTGCAAAGCTGTCCTGAGTTCGACTATACACGAGGGATTTACCCTTCGTTGACGTATCGAAATGTACTGTCTCGACACCAAGAGAAAGCAACAACAGATTTCGCTCGATTCCCCTGAAAATTTTCATTAAGATTCTTTCAACGATTTTTCTGTTTAATGGACGGAATCTTTTCACGATTCTCTTAAAGACGCTTTTCAAGATTCTTTCGAAGATTCTTTAAAAGATTGTCAGAACGCTTTTGGATAGAAAGAATCTTGAAAAGAATCCTGGAAAGAATCTTGCTCCGGATCCTATACGTGATTCTTTTCAAGATTCCTTTAAAGATTCTTTCAAGACTTTTTTTAAGATTCTTTAAAAGATTCTTCACAAGATTCTTTTTTGCTACGCGGGTATATATACCCCCAATTCTATGTTTAATACTATACATATTTTTTATATACTCTATATATGGGCGTATCTCACAAACCTTCGACTTTCACGGCCTCAAAGAATAAAAATTTAGTTATAGGAGCACAGGATCACCAATTTTTTGTACTCATCTTAAGACCTTTAGAAAGCAATATTCGTTCATGGACAAAGCTTCATCTACAGGATGCTCGCATAAAAAATCATATTATCATTTTAACTAAAAATCATTTATTTGGTGCTAGTTCATTGTAGGAACTATGTGTTATTGTGTTTTATAAGTGTTTAACTTACTTTCAATTTAACTTTTTTTTTAAGTGACCCATTTGAAGGCATAGTTTTATCCTTTCCAATAGGTCATTTTTCTAATTCAATTTTACTCAATTCGTATGCAGAAAATGAAAAGTATGACTGGTAATGACTCTACTAACTCAAAATATAATTTAGATAATTTAGGAACGATAATAGTTTGGATTTATGATGCGAATTTATAAACCTGACATTCTCGAACCTGACAATTGGATACATTTTGACCCAGAAAAAAATTGATTCTCGTCGAGAGGTCGGGCACATCTGCGCACATCTAACTCGTGATAAGAATAACATACTCAGATGGAATTTAATTATCTTACTTGACTAGTTTGGCCGGATAACGATGCGGAAAACCTGACATTTATTCTCCACGCAGCAATATGAGTCCATGTCGCAGAACGTTGCGAGCAAAATAATAGACTCTCCGACATAAATTTCACTTAATTCAATCCGTGATAATTCTACCTTCACGTGCATCCAATTGATTTGGCTCAATTAGCTTGTGCTGATATTCCTGCACCATATAGCGGTGGATGTCAGGTTCACCATCGAAACCGAGTGACAGACGTTCACAGGATAACCGCTTAATTTCCTGATATGTTTGGCGATTACAATTAGGTACATTATGTTCATTGCACCTTATCAGAATTTCATGATTTTTTTCTTATTTTTCTGAAGGTGCATATCAATGCTACACCCGTACGAAGTGACGCGAAAATCAGAGTTACAAGCGAAAACGTTGTTAATTTCCGCATTTGAACCAGAATAAAAGAGTCTATTGGTGCATTATAAAATTAAATTATTATTTTTCAGATAGATTATGCTTCGTACATCTTAGTAAAAGGTTAATACTCGCGTAATTCATTCTGTGTAAATTACTATAGCATTCCGCAGTCGAGTTACACGAAAGTCAAAGGTTTGTGAGATATGCCCATATAATTAGTTTTACTTGGGATGCCCAAGAAAAAAATTCCGGACGAAATGTAGCCATTAATATTTGACAAACGAATGTGCAGGATCCGATCCTTTATGTATACAAAACTCTCTTAACGGAAAGGGGAACGTATTACTTTGACAATGGGACGTACCAGGAAATTCGATTCGACCTCGAAGCAGCGACAATGGAAGGCCTTGTCTTCAGGTAAATTTGATAAGGTTGACATGCAACGTGTATAAAGGGAGAACGGATAGCTGCAACGGCTCAGTCGTTTCGGTTCAATATACTCCCGACAGTGTCGTACTGTATTATACACACACACACATACACACACACAGTATATACATAGTTATCGCAACGAGAGCTGCGGGCAACGCTCGCGGCTGTGAAGAACAAATTAGTCGTTCTCGCTGGTGATCCAACTTCAATGCCGGCGAACTTTAAAAGCTACATGTATTACACATTTCCTGTTAAAATTGACAATAAATTTAGCAGATATGTTTGCCATTTTCAATTTGATAGATCCAGACGTTGACAGCGCAGTGAGTATCTTATTTTTATATTTTACGATGGTTTTTGCATCAACATCAAATTAAGTTTTGTCGGTAAAAATGCAGAGAAAGGAAAGATTAAGGAGGTTTGACTATTTCATACTAGTCAAATTAGTGGTGCATTTTGGTAATCGATTCATTAAAGTTTAATGCATTAAATAATCGTAGTGGAGCGTTGATCCCGTGCAGAATTTAGTTCGGGCAGTCGCGATTAAATAAGGGGCCTTTTTAGGTATGAACGTGGCATCCGCAATAGGGAATCTACTCTAGAACCCTACTAGCCTCAACGCCTAACCCTATAAGGTGGCCACGACAAACTTCGGGGCCTAATCAGGCTTAAATGTGGAATCCTCACTATGGTCGCCCATATTGAGCCTCTAAAGGCTCCGTACTTCAAGCGTGAATAGCCTAGTAGGGCCCCTAATAGAACTGGGGCAAACTAGAAAGGGCCAAGTTGAAGCTCCAACTATATTTCTGCACGGGATTTGTATTTAAGCATATACACTTAACCCGGAGTAAAATTAAGAGTGACGGATTTGCATAAAAATTAATTGATTACCGTTACTTTCGTTCAGTTTTTTTTACACTGCAAAAAAAAATGTCATTGATTCAATAAATCCATTATTTGCGGGCTGCCAAAAGAAGTATTTTTGAATTAACGCTAGTTCTTATTCGTTCAATCCCATTTAACATTGAAATAATAAAATATTATTTTGCTTAAGGTAAATGTCCCAGTAATCGACCATGTACCAGAAATCGACCAGTCTGTGGTAAAAAAGCGATAAATAAGACTCTGAGTGCTTTTCGACGCTTAAATAAATTAACAACACTTCCTCCGATTTATGTACAATATTATATGAAAATTTGAGGCTTGTAAAATCACAACAGTGATAATAAGAAAATCGTAAACATGCAGTGACCGAGCCGAGCGTGATTTCGTCGAAATCCTTGATATGGAGGTTAAGGTGCGTCTCGTGACATTTAGTTAAATCCTGCGATGCGCGAAGACTTTGGCTGAGTAAGTTTAATTTGATAATACATATGAAGAATCTGGTATTACTAAATGAATATGATTTTATCGTAAAATTGTTGTTTGTGCAAAAAATCGCGGAGGTCCAGAACTGGTTTAGAAAAACACACAAATGTCCGGGTAATCGACCGACTGTCGATCACTAGGACAACATTGTGGATAGAAAATTAGTGTAAATCACGTATTGTTTTTATGAATTAGATGATAGAAAATAATGTAACAATTCATTCATCGATCGAACTGTACGAGGAGTAGTTATGGACAGGGGTATTGGGCTCTCTATAAATAATTAAGCAGCAAAATAAATCATGTCGATAACTGGGCCATGCATATGTCCATGACTGGGTCATGTCATCTCATGGGTCGATTACTGGGCAAACCGTGACTTTAGTATGTCCACGACTGGGACATTTGCACACCTCAAGTTTTATGTTAATTTTTTATTACAAGAAGAACAGGTAGACCAAAAGTTAAGCGTTCTATTTGTTGACAAGATTATACTGATTCTTTATAACCTACAATGACAGTTATTGACGTCTTAATTTGTGACTTTTCTTAACGTGTCGATTATTAGGACATATGACGGTCGATTACTGAACCAACTATAACTTTAGTATGTCGATGACTGGTACATTTGCACTTCTGAAGCTTTAGAATAAGTTTTCTCTACAATAAGATAAGTTACGAACATTTTTGAGGATGTTATTTTTTCATACGACTATTCTGATTCATTATTACCTAGAATGACCATCTTTTGTATCTTAATGTGAAAGTTACGTTTTTATAAAGTCGGGCGATTTGGTTAACGTGTCGATCACTGGGACGTTTACCTTATTTCAGAGTTATTGTTTCGATCTCGTATGGAATTCGAGGAATTAGAATTCAAATTAAGTTGATAACGCTTGTTTTTGGCAGCGCGCAAACGATGAATTCATTGAATTAATGACAATTTTTCAGTGTAAGTATAATCTATAATTTTTTGCAAATTTCGAATAGTGATAGCTCATTCTCTTTCTAAAAAGATAGTCCACAAATTGGCTGGCTGGATATTTGATATTACAAATTTTGGTCGGCCACCGAAAAAACTCCGAAAATTCGTGTGTATGAATCATGAAAGTACCGTGCGTCAGGATTTTTTAAAATGAGCGGCAGTGAAAAAACGCAGCACATCCATATAGCTTAAAGTCACTAATATCGGAGCTTTTTCAGTGCTTTCGACCAAAATCTCGGTGTTTTAAATGTTCGAAAAGCACTGAGTGCTTTTTCGATGAATATAGATAAGAGCGTTTGCCGTTCGATCAGTTTGAAGTATCTGCAATTTTGATTAACGATAAAACAAGTTTTCGTCAATTTGCTTGTAAGGTAGCTGAAAATCGACTGTCATATGATTTATAAGTAGTGTGCAAGAACTACCTTAATGTTCACTTTTGACTTACAAAAGTTTACACAAGAGAGGATCAGAAATAAAGAAAAAAACAATGTACGGGGGAGCGTAGGTTCACTAAAATAAAAAAGGGACTCCAGGAGCAAAAAAAAACTGGAAAAATAAATCCAGAAAGGTAAAGGGGGCGGGAGGGGGCGCAAGAGAGTTCTTGGGTTATCTAATGCGGATTCCGTGCACGGCCCTCACTTTCTACGTGACTTCCATCTAGTCAAAGCTCTTGGGCTCTCTCTGGTGGCCCGGACGGCGTGTGCACATTTGTGTATTCGCGCGGTCATACGGGAGAGAGACGATAGAGAAGAGGGAACGAGGCGAGGTAGGTACAGAAGAGAAGCGAAGCACGTCAGTAGAGATAAGACGACGTCGGAGGCAGCAGCCACTGTGTGTTTGTGTGTGTATGTGTGTGTATGCGTGTGTGTTTGTGAGTGTGTGTGTGTGTGTGTGTCTGTGTGTGTGTTTGAAGGAAGAGGTGACGGTGTAGTTACTCTACGCGAGTGAGCAACCACCAGCAGTTGCGGTAAATGGCGTGCGCGTAGGGAGCGCGATAGGTGAAGATGAACCGGGAAACCAAGACAAACCGAGAACTTAGTCGCGGTTAACCGAGTCAGGAAAGATTTTGCGAGGAGATTAATGACACCGGCATCTATGTTTATCATAAGACGTGAATATTCAATAAGTTTGTTTTTTGTAATTATCCATTCATGTTCAACAACTCTAACTTTTCGACGCTCTTTGATTTTGTTTAAATTCCTCATAGAGGAAGTTTTGCTTTCGTGCGACAATTTTTTTTCTTCTTGTTCAATGTAAAATCATATACTTTTCTCCCGACTTCGCTAAAATAACCTCACTTCGTGTCCGCAATGCAAGCGAGAAATCGCTTATTTGTTATGAATGACGTACGCATGCGCAGTCCGCTTTCATTAACTCCCGAGGGAGGTAATCATTGTACTATGCATGCGCAGTCCGCTTTCATTACCTCCCGAGGGAGGTAATTATCGTACTACGCATGAATCCACGCAGGAATGCGCTCTGAGAATCTCGGCGAGAATCACGGTTGCGCGCCGATCCGAGATTCTTTTTAAATCTATCTGAGAATCTCGCTGAGATTCTAGAGAATCTCGGCCAGCTTCTTACCGAGATTCTTTAGGGGTTCGTCGAAAATAAAAAGAATCTCTATCAGAATCTTGCCGAAATTCTAGAGAATCTCGACCAGCTTCTTAGCGAGATTCTTCTCATTTTCATTTTCATTGAAAATGAAAAAAATCTATAATAAAAAGATCTTTACGAATATTTTAATATTGCTAACACTAATTCGTTAGTACATCAACGAAGGTTAGACCCCTCGTGTGTAGTCGAACTCAGAAAAGCTTTCTAGTCTTATATATACACTGGGGCGTCAAGTCACTTGCGAGAAACGCTTCGTTCCTTCGCCATCTAGCGGAGTATTGTCCACTAGTGTTTCGTATGATGTCACTAGGTGGCGAACGGACGGAGCGTTTCTTGCAAGTGGTTTGAAGCCTCAGCGTATATTTAAGACTGGGAAGCTTTTCTGAGGTCGACTACACACGAGGGGTTGAAACTTCGTTGATGTACTAACTAATTAGTGTTAGCATTCCTTCAATATTCGTAAAGATCATTTTTGATATAGATTCATTTCATTTTCAATGAAAATGAAAAGAATCTCGCTAGGCCCGATTTTCTAGAATCTCAGCGAGATTCTGATAGAGATTCTTTTTTTATTTCCAGCTACCCACTAAAGAATCTCAGTAAGAAGCTGGCCATCCCACCGAGATTCTAAAGAATCTCACCGAGAGACCAAAATCCCACCGAGATTCTAAAGAATCTCGGTGGGATTTTGATAGAGATTCTTTTTATTTTCAGCTATCTACTAACGAATCTCGCTAAGAAGCTGACCGAGATTCTCAGATAGATTTTAAAAGAATCTCGGTTCGGCGCGCAACCGTGATTTTCGCCGAGATTCTCGCTGAGAATCTCAGCGAGAATCTCGGCGAGAATCTTCTTAAGAATCTCGGCCAGATTCTTCTTTTCTGCGCGGGTTTGGTCACCTAGTGGCCAACTGCCAAAATCTCGCCGGGGGTAAGGTCATCCCGTTACACTACACGTATACGAATATTCATAAATCGTCTTTGAAAATTCAAAGCTGTGAGTTATAAATTTACTATACGTATAGTCAAATAAAGGGTTATTCGAAAATTTACAATACAATGTATATTAATTCTCATTTACTACACAAAGTTAGTGAATTTAATATACACCTGAATAGTAATTTACAATATTCGTGTTGTAAATTTACAATACCTATACTAAAATTATCTCCATGTGTTGTAATTTTATTATGCCGATACTATATTTACTGCCGTGTGTTGTAAATTTACTGTAAGTATAGTAAATTTATGGGTTATTTGGAAATATACAACACAATGTGTATTAATTCTCATTTACTACACAAAGTTAGTGAATTTAATATACACTTGAATAGTAATTTTCAATATTCGTGTTGTAAATTTACTATACCTATAATAAAATTATCTCCATGTGTTGGAGTTAATTTTATTATGCAGATACTATATTTACCGCCGTGTGTTGTAAATTTACTGTACGTATAGTAAATTTACGGGTTATTTCGAAATATACAACACAATGTGTATTAATTCTCATTTACTACACAAAGTTTGTGAATTTAATATAAAGTTGAATAGTAATTTCCAATATTTGTGTTGTAAATTTCCTTTTTTTTTTAACAGTGTATTTAATGTCAATCGAAAGTTATTATATTTGCTAAAATTAAAAGTTAAAAATCATCAGTAAAAAGGTAAATTTATTTGAATTACTATAAATTATTTCATACATAATTAATTAAACTTATCCATTTATGTTCAATCACTCTTATTTTTCGAGGCTCTTTGATTTTTTTTTTGTTTCTCATAGAGGAAGCTTTGCTTTCTGAAATTTTTGAAATTTCAGAAACATTTGTGAAATTTTTTTTCGAATTTTTTATGTCAGTAAAGTGGTTTAGAAAAAAATGTATGGATGGATGTGCGTGTGTGTGTGGCCGTCACTCAAAATTCAAACTTACTGAAATTTAGCAAACATGTGAAGCAGATCGACGCCTTTGTTTGTGGTAATTTACAAAAAAAAATTTAAAAATATGTTCAAATTTTATTTGACTTTGCAATTTTCGAAAAATGTCTGTACGCTCTCGAATATCTGAAAATTTTTAGGTATTGAGTTAAATAATTTGTTATGAATAAAGGTATATTAAAGGAGGATCGGTATTGAATTTGGAATGAATCTGTAAAAAAGTTCGGTTTTGATGAGATTTTGAATTTTTTAAAAAATATCCATTTAGCTCTAACTCACTTCTCACTAAATCAACTGAAATTTTCTACAGATGAAAAATAATATTCAGCGCTGTTACCTATAAAATTTGGTCGTGATCGATAAAGCGGTCTGGATTTTACGTGATTTTGAATTTTTCAAGAACTATCTAGGTAATGAAAAACGTTGTAGATTAGAACTTAAAAATTTAGGAGTTGCATTTGTTATAACTCTTAATTTTTACACAGAGATTAAATTGGCTTTGAATGTACTATTAGTTATAGTTTTCTGGATCCGATTTTATCCGAAATTGCATGATATCGTCATTAAGTTAATTTTTTAAAAATTTTATTTACTCGTTGATCCTACAAATATTTATCGATCGGGCTGAAACTTCACACAAAAATTAAATAACGTGATGCGACCTTCATTATTAAATGTGGTCAAAATCGGTAATGCAGTACACATTTTATAGGGTTTTGAGATTTTTAAAAAATTGATGTTATTGCATAAATTTTTGCAAAATTGGATCTAGCTAGCGCGACGTTTTTATCCTGTTAGATAAATATTGTGTCTGCTTTATATTGTGGGAAAAGAATCGAGATGAGGCACGTAGAGTAACAAGCTGGCGCGGAATTGTTGTTGTTGATCATACTGGGAATATAGAACGTGAAGGAAACAAACTTGGAAAAGAAAGAAGTCGTAATAAGAAATACGGTGCAATAAAAGAACAAACAAAGAGATACCTGAGATTGTAACTAGCTAAGACTACGTGGACGGTGTCGTAAGTACGACCCCGAAGTAGGAATCGACACGTTGTGGACTTGAGTTTTCGTCGGGTGTCGTGATGTCCCGATCGCACTCGTTCTCCGTTCACTTCGAGATCGCAAATAGAAATTCCAGACGTCAATCCTTCGTCCTTCCGTGGATCGTTTAGATCACGACTGTTGTAACGAATACTGTTGCTCATTGCGGTACTCGTTGATTTATTCATTTCGACTGCAAATTGAACCAAAAAAAAAAGAATTATCTCATTGACAAGTAAAAATATAATATAATATTTATTAGACATCCCGCGTAGAAAAAGAGAATCTTGTGAAGAATCTTTTAAAGAATCTTAAAAAAAGTCTTGAAAGAATCTTTAAAGGAATCTTGAAAAGAATCACGTATAGGATCCGGAGCAAGATTCTTTCCAGGATTCTTTTCAAGATTCTTTCTATCCGAAAGCGTTCTGAGAATCTTTCGCAGAATCTTCGAAAGAATCTTGAAAAGTGTCTTTAAGAGAATCGTGAAAAGATTCCGTCCATTAAACAGAAAAATCGTTGAAAGAATCTTAATGAAAATTTTCAGAGGAGTCGAGCGAAACCTGTTGTTGCTTTCCCTTGGTGTCGAGACAGTACATTTCGATACGTCAACGAAGGGTAAACCCCTCGTGTATAGTCGAACTCAGGACAGCTTTGCAGTCTTATATACGTTCAGGCTTCAAGTCACTTGCGAGAAACGCTTCGACCGCTCGCCATCTAGCGGAGTATTGTCCACCAGTGTTTCGTATGATGTCACTAGGTGGCGAACGGACGGAGCGTTTCTCGCAAGTAGTTTGAACCCTCAGCGTATATATAAGACTGGAAAGCTTTTCTGAGTTCGATTACACACGAGGGGTTTACCCTTCGTTGACATACCGAAATATACTGTCTCAACACCAAGGGAAAGCCACAACAGGTTTTGCTCGATTCCTCTGAAGAATTTCATTAAAATTCTTTTAACGATTTTTCTGTTTAATGGACGGAATCTTTTCACGATTCTTTTAAAGACGCTTTTCAAGATTCTTTCGAAGATTCTTTGTAAGATTCTCAGAACGCTTTCGGATAGAAAGAATGTTGAAAAGAATCCTGGAAAGAATCTTGTAATTCTTTTCAAGATTTCTTTAAAGATTCTTTCAAGCCTTTTTTAAGATTCTTTAAAAGATTCTTCATAAGATTCTTTTTTTCTAAGCGGGATATTGAGTTATTTATAGTGAGATTCTGTTGTAATTTGTAAATAGAAATCAAAAAAGATGTGTTAGTTGTTGCGTATATTACTAACAATAAAATTTTCGTATTTGACACGTATGTATCTTGAAATGTTTATTTAAATGTGTTTTATTAAGATTTTAAGCTGATGAAGTTGAACCCATTGCATGGAGATTGCAATTTTTTTTTCAATTACTGAAACGGAGTATCTTTTATGTAGAAGACATAATTTTAAAAATTGACAAATCTTACTTGTACTAGGAGGCGGAAGAGTTGTTGGTGCTTCCGTGGTGACTTCCGTGAAGCTGACTCTGGCAAGGAAACCATTGTAATCGTAAGGCGGTACTTCCGGTCCTGATTTGAATTCCACAAGGAGCATGTTTCCCGTATGAACGACGGTGCTCTTTTCGTTGACGCACATCATCTTCAGAAGTGTGCTGGAGGTCGTGGGTCCGGTGTAAACGGCGATGTAATCATTCGTGCAGTGACTACAACAAAACAAATAATAATCTGTTAAACAGAGAAAACTGATTACTTATGAAAAAAAACGTTCAAATGCTTGGCGGTCTTTTAAATGGATAATGTACTAAAATTCTTACTGAAACTATCTTTAACCGCATCCAATCGAAATTATTAGACACATGGAATCACTGTATTCAGACATTTGCTGTTACCAATCGGTTGACAGTTTTTCCAAATGTCTACCTTACGCTACAAGAAAAAATGTTTAGCTGCCATAATCATTGGACATGGTTAAGATAATCAAGAAATTAATTGGCAGAATGGATAGCGACTGAAATGACTGACTCATTAATTGTCCATTCAACTAGTTGGTTGTCCAATCAAACAGTTGGTTGTCTAATCAATTAGTTGTTTGTGTTCAATCAATCAGTTGGTTGTCTAATCAATTAGTTGTTTGTGTTCAATCAAACAGTTGGTTGTCTAATCAATTAGTTGTTTGTGTTCAATCAATCAGTTGGTTGTCTAATCAATTAGTTGTTTGTGTTCAATCAATCAGTTGGTTGTTTACAATAAATCAGTTAGTTGTCTAATCAATTAGTTGTTTGTGTTCAATCAATCAGTTGGTTGTTTACAATAAATCAGTTGGTTGTCTAATTAATTAGCTGTTTGTCTTCAATCAATCAGCTTGTGTCGAATAAATCAGTCTGTTGTCCAACAAATCAGTTGATTGTCCAATAAATCAGTTGACTGTCCAATAAATCAGTTGATTGTCCAATAAATCAGTTGACTGTCTAATAAATCAGTTGATTGTCCAATAAATCGGTTGACTGTCCAATAAATCAGTTGGTTGTCGAATAAATCAGTTGGTTGTCCAATAAATCAGTTGGTTGTCCAATCAATCAGTTGATTGTCCAATAAATCAGTTGATTGTCCAGTCAATCAGTTGGTTGTCCAATAAATCAGTTGGTTGTCCAATAAATCAGTTGGTTGTCCAATCAATCAGTTGGTTGTCCAATCAATCAGTTGGTTGTCCAATCAATCAGTTGATTGTCCAATCAATCAGTGGGTTGTCCAATAAATCAGTTGGTTGTCCAATAAATCAGTTGATTGTCCAATCAATCAGTTGGTTGTCCTATAAGTCAGTTGGTTGCCCAATAAATCTCTTGGTTGTCTAATAAATCAGTTGGTTATTAAATCAACTGATCGGTTAGATCAACTATTTTGTTGGTTACCTCAGTCCAGTCAATTTGAAGGTATATTGAACGATAACTGTTGTTTGTGTTCGCCCTAGCATTTCTGCTACGGGCATAGGAAAACTGCGGAAAACCTATGCCGATATAGCCGGTCTCGAGATAGCCTCATGGCACCAGAGCTACGTCGCGTTTCGTCGAGAACGTAAACACGGACTGCAGCTGTGTACATGTGACCTCCACAGGTAGAAATACCTGTGTGGGTCTCATGTATACATCTGGAGCTTCATCGTGCCCGTATTTATATTCTCGACGAAAATCGACGGCACCGGGATTCGAACCCGCGAGCTCCCGATGCTCTGGCACTAGCCAGAGCATCGGGAGGTCGCGGGTTAGTGTACTAACCACTAGACCACCGCACCGGTTACACTACGTACTAGTTAGTTATACAATTTATCAATTGGAAACAACAATATCAATTTTTTAACTTGGTTATAAATAAATCAAGGAAAACAGTTATACAGTTTCCGCATAGGTTAATAATAAATGGATACACGATGCCAAATTGCTCTTGATTATTAGAGAATATTGGACAGTTGGATATCCACTCTGCGGGCTATCATGCCCGACCATGCGACTAATGTTCTGACTTGGAATAGATTCACCCCATATACTGTACAGAGTGTCTATCTCTGTAGCATACCGATGCACACAGACAGATCAGTGACCATAAACGCGGGCATTAGATGGTAAAGTGTGCCGGCGCCGTTGCGTAATTGAGACGCGTCGAGAGGTTTCCGCTAGGAAGGCAAATAGGCCAAGAGAGTTGGAGTTCATTTGTTGATGCGTTCTACCTGATTAATCGATCCTAGATATATTAGCGAGACGAGCGCGGTTGAGCTACATTCAAGTTTCTGTTCCTGAGGCACTCTCGGAGAGATGGCGCCCAAGAATTATCGGCAGACTCTGTAACCCGTTTAACCCCTCCTTTTGCCATGATGCCAAACGCGGCCGCTTGCAAGTTTTAGACGAGGATATAGTAAAGTGCGCCCCGTTGGAAGCCTCTTTTGATTTGTGTAATGGCGAAAGTTCATAACGAGGCCTCCTGTCTCTTTCTCTCTCTCTCCAGATCCTCTTTCTTGCTGTCCAAGCCTATGAAAATTCCCCTTCGCAAAGTTTGCAAATCTCGTGGATGTAGGTAGAAGTAGTTAAAATATTACCTAGCTGGGCCTAGAACCAAGGACCATCAGCTCGGATATGTCGCATCGATAAACTCTTCATGTATGCAGACGATTTTGAAAATGGAAGAAGGATTTGTGAAATGAACTCACATTCTTTTAGCTCTTTCATTGCGTTTAAGGTTCATACCATTGGATTGGTCTAAAAGGTTCCGAGTACACATTTTTTACATTATACTAGGCACAAATCAGAGCCTGAGCAGGACTAGATTTGCGTCTGATGTAATGCTAAAAAATTCTACTCGATGTGATATACGACTGTTTATGCGTCTGAATTTTATGGTGAATGCTGTTGGGAAAAGTAAAAATGACATCCGAGGCAAAATGACCAGACGAGAAATATGGTGATGTCATTTTGAAATAACTTGAACCATTTCTGGCAAAACCGACCCTTCAGTTTGTTTTTTTCAAGATACCGATTCTTGGGCTTCTCAAAGTGTATAGTTCGCAACATAAAATATGTGTTTCAAAATGTTTAACCGTAGGGCTTAAATAAGTTATTTATAACGTTCTATAGCTGCTCGATCTTCCTACCAATCTTGCCAAACATGAACTAGGTCACCTCATCGTACTAGACGGATCAATATCTTTTGTTGTTTGTTCGATATAATTCAATAATTTCATGTTCTTTATTACTCCCAGACTTTTTAGCATTCCAAATTCAATTTAAAGAGACGTCGATTGAGATGAATTTCTTTTTCATCCACATTTTTGGGTAAATAAGTGAGATTGCCGTAGAATTATTTTGTACGGGTTAAACCGGATTCTCACTATATTAGAAGGCTGGAATAGCGGAAAGGTATGCATATAGTGATGGTAAAAGCCCGACCGAGGTGGGTTGAAAAAAAAGTGGAAAAAAAAGTTGGCTCTTGTCCGGTGAAAGCTAGCGGGAACACAGCGTGGAAAGAAAAAGCCAAGCGAATTGGTGGAGGACGTAGCAACGGCAGGATCCGAAACCTCCCTCACCGACGGCGTTTCTCCCCCCTCCCCCCTCTATGCCTGGGAACTCTGTGGTAGCCAATTTACTGCCGGCTTTGCCAGAAATTTCACTTTCCTGCTGCTTTGCGCTCCCCCTCTCGATAGGATAGAGCACACGCTCGTTATATATGCGATGTTCAACGACAGCTTTTGATACTAAAGCTGGATTAAACATTAATCGCTATATCAGCGTAAAATCTAAATTAAATCGAATTAACTCTATTAAGTCAGCCAACTAAATCAACCATAATGACTTCATTAGGCTTAATTAGCTAATGGCTACCAAGATAAGTTATGAAATATTATAATTAAGTTAACGTTACGTTGGCTCTTTTATCACCTATTCGAGCTAGTTTAAAGTTAATTTTTTAAAATTTTTTAAAAAAGTAATATGACTGACATAAGGGAGGTTAAATTTATAATTCCACTTCTGGTATGGTATTTCGGCATTGTTAGATAGCTGGAATCATTTTACTCGGACGTATAGTGTTTCCCATAGGTTGTTTGGCTTGTCAAACATCTGCCTCACGTTACAAGAGAAAAATGTGTAGCTGTCACAACCATTGACATGGTTAGGATAACCAACAAAGTAATTGGCAGAATGGGTAGCGAATAAAATAACTGACTCATTAATTATCCAATGAATCATTTGGTTGTCCAATCAGATAGTTGGTTGTGCAATCAAATAGTTGGTTGTCCAATCAAATAGTTGATTGTCCAATCAAATAGTTGGTTGCCCAATCAAGTAGTTGGTTGTCCAATCAAATAGTTGGTTGTCCAATCAAATAGTTGGTTGTCCAATCAAATAGTTGGTTGTCCAATCAAATAGTTGGTTGTCCAATCAAATAGTTGGTTGTCGAATGAATCAGTTGGTTGACCAATGAATCTGTTGGTTGTCCAATCTAACAGTTGGTTGTCCAATCAAACAGTTGGTTGTCCAATCAAACAGTTGGCTGTCGAATGTATCAGTTAGTTGACCAATGAATCAGTTGGTTGACCAATGGATCAGTTGGTTGTCTAATGAATCAGTTGGTTGGCCAATGAATCAGTTGGTTGTACAATCAATCAGTTGGTTGTACAATCAAATAGTTGGTTGTCCAATCAAACAGTTGGTTGTCCAATCAAACAGTTGGTTGTCCAATCTAACAGTTGGTTGTCCAATCAAACAGTTGGTTGTCCAATCAAACAGTTGGCTGTCCAATCAAACAGTTGGCTGTCGAATGTATCAGTTGGTTGACCAATGGATCAGTTGGTTGTCTAATGAATCAGTTGGTTGGCCAATGAATCAGTTGGTTGTACAATCAATCAGTTGGTTGTACAATCAAATAGTTGGTTGTCCAATCAAACAGTTGGTTGTCCAATCAAACAGTTGGTTGTCCAATCAAACAGTTGGGTGTCCAATCAAACAGTTGGCTGTCCAATGTATTAGTTGGTTGTCGAACCAAACAGTTGGCTGTCTAATGTATCAGTTGGTTGTCCAATGAGTCAATTGGTTGTCCAATGATTCAATTGGTTGTCTAATGAGTCAATTGGTTGTCCAATGAGTCAGTTAGTTGTCCAATGAATCAGTTGGTTGTTCAATTAACTCTCCGTCCTCTATACTTAGGATCTCTGTGGTAGTAAATTTACTGCCGGCTTTGCCAGAAATTTCACTTTCCTACTGTTTTGCGTTATCCCTCCCGATATGATCGAGCACAAGCTCGTTATACGTGCGATAGCTTTTAATACTAAAGCTGAATTAAAAATTAATCGCTATATCAGCGTAAAATCTAAATTAAATCACATTAACTCTATCAAGTCATGCGACCAAATCAACCATAATGACTTTATTTGGCTTAATTAGCTAATAGCTACCAAGATAAGTTATGAAATATTGTAATGAAGTTGACGTTATGATGGCTTTTTTTATCCTCTATTCGACCCAGTTTAAAGTTTTATTTTTTTAATTAAAAAATAATTTGACTGACAGTAAGGGGGTAATTTTATAAATCCACTTCCAGTATTAAAAAAGATCGACTAAAGTCAGAGAGAGATGTATTGCTGAAAGATAGCATTGAAAAGTATTTTTTAAAACTTTGTCGTAAATGCGACGAGACAGCGGGTGTCTCATTAATTAAAATAATTTGAGTATGCGTTTGAAAAACCGTTCTAACACTTTCCGGCATGTTGGCATGAATGGTTATATAAAAAATCATCATTACCTTCTCCGCCCAGATTTAAATTACCACAAAATTGATTCCAAACAATTTAGTTAATAAATAAATAAAAATTAGCAAGGGATTGAAGACTTATTGTATAATTCACACCATTTCTAAAATGCCATTCGTCTCGATCTTTGCACATCGTAGATTACAAAACCGACTTCTATTTCTTTTTTGTAGATAATTTTCATGTCTCCTAAGTCCGACAATATTATTATTCTCTTTAAAGTCGAAAAAATATCGAATACAAATATATCATAGTTGACTATGATATTTCTATTTTAATCCATCACTTTACAGAGCATTTTTTTTTTTTAATTTGCCATTTTCACCTGCGAAGATTTAGAAAACTCTAAGAGTTACGAAGCTCGTTCCCATATGCGCTATAATTTTTTTTAAACATGATTATGAATCGTTATTACATGCCGTATCCATATTTCAAGTCGTTCCGCGTTTAAATGTCTCACTGTAAAGTATCAAAGGCTCGGCAAAAGAAGTCGTCAGTTATAGTGACGGTAGCTCTATTCTCTCTCTCTCTGGCTGGCTTCTCTGCTTGCTCCCTTTCCACGTATAAAAGTGCCTCTTGTTTCGCTCTTGAAAGTTAAACCGGCCCTAAAAGACCCGAGAGGCGAGCGTAGTTAGTTTCATTCGAGAAAGTAACGACTCCGTGTGGCATAGCAGGCTCGGCGGGATATGTGGGGTGGTTGGTGCTCGAGTTGGCCGAGCGTAGAGAAGAAGAGAAACATGGGACTGAAAAGAGAAGAGGATAGCCCCTTGAGAGATTGACCGTGGAAATAGTTTTTCGCCATTTTTCGCTCGACCGGTCTGTACAACAGCAACGAAGCACGTATACAACACACATGCACACACAAAAGAAATTTCCCCTACATAAAGCATCGTAGAGTTGGATAGCTTGAGGGTTCGAACAGCCTCGGACTAGTTCGTAAAAGTCCGCCCACTCGTTTCGCGGTGGTTCGTCACACATAGGAGGAAATCGGATTCCTACCAGCTCCATTTCGCGCCTAACTTTGTGCTTGTGAGAATATTGGAGATGCGTCGGAGAAGCTACTCACAATCTGCGCCTATTCCCCTTGTCTTCTCGGCGACGAGGTCTTTCCCGTTCAAATAAGGCTTTAACAAAGAGTGCGAGAGAAAAAGGGCTTTATTTTGAATGATTTTAGTGCCTGTCCTCTTTCCTGTTTCTTGTCTCGTAGCCCTTACCAAGGGAAATATCCATTTACGTGTTTGGTGTTTCTTGTCTCGTAAGGCATTCAATAAAAGCTGAGGGAGATAAAGTTGTCACTTCGTTGACTACATAAAGAAAATATATGGCATCCGTAGAATCCGGTAGGAAGTCTCTTTACTCGTAAAAGGCAAGCGTGTCGTGCCAAGTGTGTTGTTTGCTGTGCTTTACGTTACAGTGACTTTTTACACTCTTACAAATGTGTTGCTTTTACATGGGTATTATACGTAAAAGCAACATGCTTTTAAGTGGGTACAGAGGGACTATTAATGTAAAAGATACGAAGCAAACACACTTGGCAACAATCTTGATTTTTAGAGGACTGTTAAGTTCTTTTTTTTCCCTCTATCTCTTATGTGGGATAAACGTTTTGCATTTTACATGATAATGATATGTAAAATTCAACACTTCTTACACACTTATAAATGTGTTGCTTTTATATAGGAATTATACGTGAAAGCAACATGCTTTTAAGTGGGTAAAGAGTGACTATTAATGTAAAAGATAGGAAGCAAACACACTTGGCGACAGTGTTGATTTTTAGAGGGCTAAGTTCTTTTTTTTGTTTTTGCTTCCTCATAGAGGAAGCTTTATTTTCATGAAATTTTTTTTTTCGAGATTTTCATGTCATTACACTCAGAATGGGCCAAAACGTCGAGAAAAGTGATTCAGAAAAAATGTCTGTATGTGTGTACGTGTGTATGTTACACGATCGAAAAATGTAAACCTTTATAACTCGGGAATGCCTTGAGATGTCAAGCTGAAATTTGGACCATAGATAGAGGGATCAAGCCTCATCGTTCATACAGATTTTTTGTTAAAATCCACTTCATTGTTAAATTATCACGCGTTTTTTAATTTTTTGACAAATGTCTGTTTACGCGATAACTCTTTCAATTTTCGAGATAATGATCTTAAAATTGGTATGAATGTGAGCTTTCATACGCCGGTAATCGCTATTGAATTTGGTTAAGATCGGTTGAACCGTTAAAATTTTATGATGTTTTGAATTTTTCAAAAAATTGACATTATCGCTCTATTGTAACTTTTGCAAAACTTAAGATAGCGAGCTCAAATTTTGTATATGAATGAAACAATATTTAGCCATTATATATGTATAATTTAGTGACGAACGATATGAAATTTTTGATTTTATGGAAGGTTGAATTATTTTTAATTCAATAATTAAATAATAATTTAATTTTATATATATAAATAATATTGATTAATAATTTAATCAATAATTAATAAAATATTGCATTTTACATGGTAATGACGTGTAAAATGACACAACACTCTCTTAAAACTGGTTTTTATACCTAAATAAGTATATCAGTCGAAATGTATGATGTTGAATATAGCTTTTTGTTTTGTTAATGGAAATATTGTAAATTCGGCAGTGAATAACCAGTTAAGTACTGTAGTATCTGAATCATATATTTTCTCGAAAAAAAATATATTCTGCCCAGATTGTTAATAAGTTATTAGCGAGGTGTGTAAAAGAAGTAAGAAATATAGTTTTTCGTCGCACAATCAATTAAAAAACCAAATTCTATTTAAAAACTTGAAAATACTAGTGAATGACTATACAGCAATTATAATCGGAATTATGTTTAATGACGATGTGACAGTCACAGATAGAAAAAAACCAAACAAATCGAGGAAATTATGTAGATTTGAAGAATCAAAAATTATGATGCATCCCAAAAAGCCTCCAGTTATATTGTGTAGCGATTTCACTTGCTAATGATCAATGAGATATCATCATCATCATCATCATCATCATCATCGCTATTCTAAAAAGTTGGTGTCAAACAGCTATCTTCATGTAAAGCCGTTTTATTCGTGCTGTGATTGGAGATGGCCAGACGCTGAAAATGAGGTTAAATTCGTGTTTTGTAAATTTGACAGATTACTATTCTAAAAACTTGGTGACAATCAGCTATGCTCATGTGAAGCCATTTTATACGTGCTATGATTGGCCGTCCTTGCTGGAAAAAGGTTGAAACGTACTGATAGGAACCGAAAGAAATGGACAAAAACCGCATAGATCCAGATAGGATTCTATCTGTCCATTTTTAGATCCTTTTTGTCCATTTCTATCGGTTTCTATCAGTACGTTTCAACCTTTTTCAACACGGATGGGCAAATACTAGAAATCAGGTTACATTCGTGTTTCATAAATTTGACAGATTCGTAAAAATGGTCGGCCACTAGTGTTCCTAAAATATTGATGATTTTCTCCTTTCCTTTGTGCGACTGTTAATTTTTTTCGTTATTCTATACATACCTAATTAATTTCCCTCAAAACACAATTTCTACTGTCACTTGTACTTCGTACACACCTGGAAACACAATAACGAAACTTTTTCTATATATGGATTCAATTGAGACTATAAATGATTTAAGTGTATTTCCATTTATCTGAAATGACAGTGTTGGATATACAATAGCTGTAGTCTCTCCCTCATTGCTCAAAGTTATGTTAAACATCTTGTTGAGCTTTTCGCACGGTGTACATAAGGTGGTGCGCACACCCTTCAGACATTTATATGACTAAGTACGTGTAAATTCCGTGGCATTGCAGGCACACCATCAAGCAGTGTAGCACAGCGAGGGAACCACCTCGGGGGCAAGTTATAAACAGTTGGATAGACTTCTCGCCCTCTCTTCTCTTGGAACTACTTCTTCCCTCCTTCTTCTTCACTTTTGAGCGTAGCTTCGTTCTTCTCCTGCGCTGACATCAACCTTCACCCTCTCGAGTCAAGTGGACTCTCTTGTTCTCTTCTTGGGCTCAGTGTTTCCATAGCCTCCGAAACTACTCTCTGTGGTGCTTTGGCGCTGCTGCTGCAGCTTCTTCGTCTTGAATTCGCTAGTCGCTTCTTTGTTTGCCAGTGACAAATTCACGATCTATTCACCAAAAGCTCCACTTCCCATTTTCTCTTTCTCCTTGCCTTACTTACTGTCCTCTTCACGGTGTCTACTGCTGATGAGTTTCCAGCTTTTATAAGACTTGTCAGTTTTCTCTTATCCGTTTTGTGCTTGGACTCATCGCACCATCACGCTCTTGTATTTTGTAAGTGACTTATAGAAGCTCACAACACCTTTCTAACGAAACCGGCAAGGTTTTAATCATCTTGGTAAATAAGTACTGCATTTACATGAAGCTGCACACAAGTTTTGAATAATTAATTAAATGAATTACGGCGTAGCTCTTCTAAGGGAAGTCACTTCAGTAATTGAAAGAAATGGCAGAAATTACAACATTATTTTTTTATTCAGCTTTTGAGTAAGATTGGAAATTTGGTTTAATAAATCGTTCCAAGCCTTTATTTGCAAGCAAACAAAGTATAAGGGGGGTTAATTTTATAATTCCACGTCTGGTATGGTATTTCGGCATTATTAAATAGCTGGAATCATTTTACTCGGACGTATAGTATTATCCATTGGTTGTTTGGCTTGTCAAACATCTGCCTCACGTTACAGGAGAAAAATGTGTAGCTTTCACAACCATTGACATGGTTAGGATAACCAACAAAGTAATTGGCAGAATGGGTAGCTAATAAAATTACTAAAACTGACTCATTAATTATCCAATGAATCAGTTGGTTGTCCAATCAGATAGTTGGTTGTCCAATCAAATAGTTGGTTGCCTAATCAAATAGTTCGTTGTCCAATTAAATAGTTGGTTGTCCAATCAAATAGTTGGTTGCCTAATCAAATAGTTCGTTGTCCAATGAAATAGTTGGTTGTCCAATCAAATAGTTGGTTGCCCAATCAAGTAGTTGGTTGTTCAATCAAATAGTTAGTTCTCCAATCAAATAGTTGATTGACCAATGAATCAGTTGGTTGTTCAATGAATCAGTTGGTTGTTTAATGAATTAGTTGGTTGTCTAATGAATCAGTTGGTTGTCCAATGAATCAGTTGGTTGTCTAATGAATCAGTTGGCTGGCCAATGAATCAGTTGATTGTCTAATGAATCAGTTGGTTGTCCAATGAATCAGTTTGTTGTCTAATGAATTAGTTGGCTGGCCAATGAATCAGTTGGTTGTCTAATGAATCAGTTGGTTGTCTAATGAATTAGTTGGTTGTCTAATGAATCAGTTGGTTGTCTAATGAATCAGTTGGTTGTCTAATGAATCAGTTGGTTGTCTAATGAATCAGTTGGTTGTCTAATGAATCAGTTGGTTGTCTAATGAATCAGTTGGTTGTACAATCAAATAGTTGGTTGTCCAATAAAATTGTTGGTTATCCAATCAAACAGTTGGTTGTCCAATGAGTCAGTTCCTGCTGCTTTGCGTTATCCTGATATGATGCTTGAAATATATATATTAATGGCTAATATGCGGGGATTTTTTTATTCGTTAGAAAAACATTCTCCTCATACTGCAAATCAATACATTTTCTAATGAAATATTGGTTCATAAAAAAATACTATTTCTGCATTGCAAATTTTGAATAACTAATTAAATGAATAACGGCGTAATTTTTCTAAGGGAAGTCACTTCAGTATTTGAAAAAAATGGCAGAAATTACACCATTGTTTTTTTATTCATCTTCTGAGTAAGATCGGAAATTTGGTTTAATAAACCGGTCTAAGTTAATAACCTTTATTTGCAAACAAATAAATTATCCTTAAAAATATATATTAAAGGCTAATATTGGGTTTTTTTTTAATCCGTTAGAAAAATATTTTCCTCACACTGTAAATCAATAAATTTTCTAATGAAATACTGGTACATAAAAAAATACTATTTCTGCATTGCAAGTTTTGAGGCATAGAAGTTTTTATCCTTAAATAAATCACGGCAAATACAAGTCAGATGAATGATTTATTTTCTCAGAGCTTTTGTGGATTTTCCAACTGTTGCTGTATTAACGATTATGAATTTTCATAAAATCTTTTAATGCATTCCCTTTAAATCCGCATTTCTCTGAGATTCGTACTAAATAAACCGCTTGCACCGCAAAGGTTATGCTCAATTACTGTTCGTTGGTGTATTCCACTTATTTTCTTTACTTCTTGCCTGTAAGCTTTTCTTGCTTTTGTATCAAAGCGCTCAGATCCCGAACGACTAAATTAGCTCTAAAAATTGCTTCGCATAAACCGTCGTCTTGGGGTCTCTCGTTTCTGATGCAGCATAATTTCCTTTACCGCAGACTCACTTACTCCATCTCTCTTAACCATTTCCATTTCCCGTTCTTGTCTTCTATGTATACTATATATTATCTCCCGACGTTAGTATAACGTCGTTTGCGTGACGTTCAGTGTTGTTCCCCAACCCTAAAGTCTCTGATTTTCCACCGACAAATACGGTCTACATCTCCAACGAGTTTCGGGGATGCATGCAAATGTGCTTTTCTTGGATCTAAGAAATCAAGACGTAGATACTGTAATCGAATATTGTTCGTGCTTTCGTTTTTATATCATAGTTCTCGAATTCCGTTGGGAAATCAGGCCGTGGGTCGTTTGATTGTAGAATTTCCGACAAACATTCGTAATTGCCTAATCATACGATTCTACAAGAGAAGTTTTTATTTATTTTTTATTTTACCTTCAAATCTTCCTTTTTATTTTCTAATAAGAGAAAATTTATTGTAATTTTTAAGAAAAAAGTATATAATATATAAAATTATAACAAATTTAGTTATCTAATAAAGTTTATAGTTAAATTTAATATGAAAAAAATAAAAATGTTTAATCAGTTTAAAAATAGAAAGAGAAAATTTATAGTAATTTCTGAGAAAAAATATTTAGTATATAAAATTATAGAAAATTTAGTTAGCCAATAAAGTTTATAGTTAAATTTAATATGGAAAAAATAAAAATGTTATAATAGTTTAAAAATAGAAAATAAGAGAAAATTTATAGTAATTTTTAAGAAAAAATATTTAATATATAAAATTATAACAAATTTAGTTAGCTAATAAAGCTTATAGTTAAATTTAATATGAAAAAAATAAAAATGTTAAATCAGTTTAAAAACAGAAAATAAGAGAAAATTTATTGTAATTTTTAAGAAAAAATATTTAATACATAAAATTATAACAAATTTAGTTATCTAATAAAGTTTATAGTTAAATTTAATATGGAAAAAATAAAAATGATAAAATAGTTCAAAAATAGAAAATAAGAGAAAATTTATTGTAATTTTTAAGAAAAAAAATTTTAATATATAAAATTATAACAAATTTAGTTAGCTAATAAAGTTTATAGTTAAATTTAATATGGAAAAAATAAAAATGATAAAATAGCTTAAAAATAGAAAATACGAGAAAATTTATAGTAATTTTTAAGAAAAAATATTTAATATATAAAATTATAACAAATTTAGTTATCTAATAAAGTTTATAGTTAAATTTAATATGGAAAAAATAAAAATGATAAAATAATTTAAAAATAGAAATTAAGAGAAGATTTATAGTAATTTCTAAGAAAAAATATTTAATATATAAAATTATAACAAATTTAGTTATCTAATAAAGTTTATAGTTAAATTTAATATGGAAGAAAATTAAAATGATAAAATAGCTTAAAAATAGAAAATTCATCTACCTTGCTAAATCTATCAATCCATAAGAATTTATTCGATATCCCAAGAATGTAACTGCTTAGGAAAAGTTAGGAAAATATGAACTCCAACATTTTTTGGCTCAATTACCTACATTATTTAAAAAATTGGACATAGACTATCTTAAATGTATCTGGCAACGTGCCAATTTGTGTACAAGTTGATGAAACACTAAACCATTGATAGGGTGAATGCACCAATAATTGAACAGTCACCAGTGAATGAACAACAGCTTTTTGAGAGTTCGTGAGAAGTTGTGACAATTGGCTGAAAAATAAATTTTTAATTTGTCTATTTTGATTTAGATATCTACTGCAACTGTTTTGTCGCTGAAGTTTATTTTCGACTGAAAGTGTAGGTTAGATTGGCCCGTTCATTTACTGGTGGTTTTTGATTTTTGGCATTTTGTATTTATTTTGCTCCCTCATAGAGGAAGCTTTGTTTTCGTGAAAATTTTTTTTTTCGAGATTTTCATGTCAGGAGACTCAGAATGGTCTAAAACGTCGAGAAAAGTGGTTTAGAAAAAATGTCTGTATGTGTGTGTGTGTGTGTGAGTATGTGCAGATTTCATTGGTCGGGCGATAACTGTCGTAATTTTCATTGGATGTACTTCAAATTTGGCACGCGAGTGGGCTATCATAGAATACTGTTTGGGATTGTAGTTGACGCAAATCGGTTCGAAAATTTAGATTTTACAGCATTTTGAAAATTTTGAAAAAATCGTTTTCACGCTATAACTTCCATAAATTGAGAGATATCGGGCTGAAATTTTGTACGTAAATAGACTACCATCAAACCATGATCTGTACCAAATTTAGAGAAAATCGGTAAAGCGGTTCCAATGTTATTGCAATTTCAATTTTAAAAAAAATGTCTTCAAAGACTTCATCTCTGTAACATCTGAGATATTCGGCTGCAATTTTCGACATGATTTCACGATTATTGATTGTTAATAATGAATTTAGTCAAAGGAACTATCGATATGTCGATAAACTTCGATTTTAGTGCATATAAAAAAAAAAATGCCGGCACGAAAAAAAACAAAAAAATGTTGAAATTTTGCACAGATTTATCCTAAATTTTGTTCATATATAGACTATTATCGAAAAATATTTAAGTACAAATTTGACGCAGATCTGTCCAGCCATTCAAATTTTATGGCATTTTGAATTTTTCGAAAAATCTCATTCTCGCACTGGCTCGTGCAAATTCCGAGATACCGGGTTCTAATTTGGCCCACATATGGACTACTATGGTACAAGGTTTTAGTACAAATTTGAAAAAAATCGGTTGCACGGTTAAAATTCTTCGACACTTTGAATTTTTAGAAAAAAGTCTAGAGCATAAACAAGCCTGCAAAGTAGAACCTTGCAAATTGCTTCCTCATTATTTCTCGCTTTTTACAAAGCTTCCTCTATGAGGATGCCAAAATTGATCAACATACTTACTCATAGAGGTAGCTTTGTCAAAAGTGTAAAATACTGAGGAAGCAATTTGCAAGGTTCTACTTTGCAGGCTTTTACTTATGTAGTCGACATTCTGATGGTTTTGGAATATTCAGAAATCATCACAGAATTGTCGTCCGGTCTGATTTTACATATCTAATTTCCAGAAACAATTATATCTAACAGCGAAGGTCTGTTGCCATATCGCGTGCGGCCTTATTGAATTTCGGGAGATTCAGTATCATTTGCCAAAAGTAAACAGACTACGTCGGCGCCATCTGTGTCATAATCGGGAAACTTATCGACCAAAGTCGATAGAAAAATCTACTCCAGCATCCCCTTAAAACTGTTCATTTACTGGTGACTCTACCCTAATATTGATTTTACAAAAAAATATATAAAAACTCCACCGTTTTTATCTCACTAGATGAATACCACCAAACAAAAACTACTTTTGGCACAAATATCCTTGAGTAGCCCAATTACACGAGGTAACAACGTTCCAGCAAATTTTAGTTTTCCAGCCCTTGATGGTCCAGGTTGTTGCAAACCAGGTGCTACTTGTACAGTTGCAATCTCTGATGTTCGAGTGTATCCTAACCAATCGAATTGGTCCTGGCAATAATCTGCAGAATGCTCTCATGTTCTGCACAACACACCCTAATATTGATTTAAAAAAATATATAAAAACTCCATCTTTTTTATCTCACTAGATGAATACCACCAAACAAAAACTACTTTTGGCACAAATATCCTTGAGTAGCCCAATTACACGAGGTAACAACGTTCCAGCAAATTTTAGTTTTCCAGCCCTTCATGGTCCAGGTTGTTGCAAACCAGGTGCTACTTGTACAGTTGCAATCTCTGATGTTCGAGTGTATCCTAACCAATCGAATTGGTCCTGGCAATAATCTGCAGAATGCTCTCATGTTCTGCACAACACACCCTAATATTGATTTAAAAAAATATATAAAAACTCCATCTTTTTTATCTCACTAGATGAATACCACCAAACAAAAACTACTTTTGGCACAAATATCCTTGAGTAGCCCAATTACACGAGGTAACAACGTTCCAGCAAATTTTAGTTTTCCAGCCCTTGATGGTCCAGATTGTTTCAAACCAGGTGCTACTTGTACAGTTGCAATCTCTGATGTTCGAGTGTATCCTAACCAATCGAATTGGTCCTGGCAATAATCTGCAGAATGCTCTCATGTTCTGCACAACACACCCTAATATTGATTTAAAAAAATATATAAAAACTCCATCGTTTTTTATCTCACTAGATGAATACCACCAAACAAAAACTACTTTTGGCACAAATATCCTTGAGTAGCCCAATTACACGAGGTAACAACGTTCCAGCAAATTTTAGTTTTCCAGCCCTTGATGGTCCAGGTTGTTGCAAACCAGGTGCTACTTGTACAGTTGCAATCTCTGATGTTCGAGTGTATCCTAACCAATCGAATTGGTCCTGGCAATAATCTGCAGAATGCTCTCATGTTCTGCACAACACACCCTAATATTGATTTAAAAAAATATATAAAAACTCCATCGTTTTTTATCTCACTAGATGAATACCACCAAACAAAAACTACTTTTGGCACAAATATCCTTGAGTAGCCCAATTACACGAGGTAACAACGTTCCAGCTAATTTTAGTTTTCCAGCCCTTGATGGTCCAGGTTGTTGCAAACCAGGTGCTACTTGTACAGTTGCAATCTCTGATGTTCGAGTGTATCCTAACCAATCGAATTGGTCCTGGCAATAATCTGCAGAATACTCTCATGTTCTGCACGACACACCCTAATATTGATTTAAAAAAATATATAAAAACTCCACCGTTTTTTATCTCACTAGATGAATACCACCAAACAAAAACTACTTTTGGCACAAATATCCTTGAGTAGCCCAATTACACGAGGTAACAACGTTCCAGCAAATTTTAGTTTTCCAGTCCTTCATGGTCCAGATTGTTTCAAACCAGGTGCCACTTGTACAGTTGCAATCTCTGATGTTCGAGTGAATCCTAACCAATCGAATTGGTCCTGGCAATAATCTGCAGAATGCTCTCATGTTCTGCACAACACACCAACACGCATATGCACATATATATGTATACATATATATATGTACATATCTATAGATACAGTATCTATTACGATATATTTAGCGTAGCATATTGTCCAGCGTTTGTTATCGGTACCAATCCGGTGGTTAATACCTCGTGTAACAGCAGGCATGGCAATGCAGAGAGAGAGTGAGAGAGAGAAATATATGTTACAAGCTCTAGAGTACGACGAGAGCTGGGGTGTAGCTATGTGGTGTCTGTCCACGCCATATATACAGTACAATTACTGTATCCTACAGTACAGGACCTGTAGCTGTGCTATACTCGTCCTATGCATGGAACTAATGCAGCACTTAATCCAGTTTACATCGATTAACGGATCAGAGAATCCAGCCAACCGGATAGTGCGGCATATGTCTGGTATTGGTTATAATGTGTGTGTATATATGCACAACATGCGTCCAAGTCTTAGGCTGCCATCTGACGTGCATCTCTCCTAATACGTAGTTTGGTTGTGGTCCTTAACGAAGGGAGGACCTCGATGAGGAGATGAGAACCTGCATGAAGCTTCTGCACACCACAAAACAGCGAAAGGTCTGAACAAGCTGCCTAACCTGAAGGTGAAACCGTGCGCCACATTAATTATTCTCGATCAGTTCCATCCCACCTAGGTTAGGATAAATTAAGGATGAGCGAGATCCGAAAGAGCTGGAGATAGGGAAGGAGGAGAAGGGCTGCAAGCCATCTATCTCGTGGCAAGTGATTAGCTGAGAGTCGCGTCATCCTTATCCCCGCGGCCATCTGTGCCGTCTATCAAAGTCAGTTAATAGCAAGCTTGCAAGCAAAAAGGATATATGGTACACGTAGTGAATGTTACGCAAGTTCTACGTGTCTAAATGACGAAAATTTGAACACGTAACGATAATTTCGGTCCCTGCGACTATATACATGCTCCTGATCATGAATGAAAGGCATTGGAAATATTTTTTAACCATACCTGCGCGGAAAGTTCGACTTCCCGTCGTATTTTACGTAATTCGAACTTTCCGCTGCAGATATGGTGAAAAATAGTATACTCCACTGATGAGTGAAAGTAGACTATCCCTCCCTAGTGGCGTAATATACTATCTTGTAACAGGTGCATGAACAGCTTTTCATGGCAGTTTTGCGGGCCGAAAGTGGCTAGTTTCATAGCAGTGTTGAAACGATAGGTTGGCGCATGCGCAGTTCGCGATTCCTTCACTTTCGACCCTAGGGTGGAAAGTTGATCACCACTATTCATGCACTTGTTACAAAAAATATGGTGTGCAACACGGGCCAAAATTGGCGTTTGCGACTCGTGTGATTGCAGCCCTCGCTTCGCTCGGGCGGCAAACCTCACGCTCGTCGCAATCGCCAACTTTCGACCCTTGTTGCACAATATACTATTGCTTCCTCGTTGAGGAAGCTTTGTTTACATGAAATTTTTTTCAGGACTCTCAGAATGGTCCAAAATGTCCAGAAAAGAACAGTTTGGTATATCGAGCTCAAATTTAGCACGCAAGTGTAGCAGCAAATCCTCTGCAATTGCAGCAATTTTCGACAAAATATGTACGAAAATTTCGATATTATGCCATTTTGAATTTTTTTTTAAAGAATGTTGGCGCTCTAACTTTCATAAAATTCAGTCTATTCTGCTAAATGGTTGTTTATAAGAGCAGGTGCACTCAATGTTGTTTGGTATTGAATTTGGCTCGGATCGGTAAAATGCTTCAGATTTTATGGAATTTTTAATTTTTCAAAAAATTTACATTATCGCTCTATTGTAACTTTTGCAAAACTTGAGATAGCGAGCTCAAATTTTGTATGTAAATGAAACAATATTCAGCCATTATATATGTATAATTTAGTGACGAACGGCATACAAATTTTTATTTTATGGAATGTTGAATTATTCTTTAAAATATGCGTTATCATATTTACTTTCGGAAACGCTCTAATAATAACGAAATAACGGAATAACGAAATAGAAAAAGCGAATTCACAGCATGTTTATTTATCTAATTAAAACAAGGATGCAAAGTACAACCTTGCATATTATTCCCTCATTATTTTTCGCTTTTCACAAAGCTTCCTCTATGCACCCAGAAAAAAGATTTGGTAATATTAAATAAAATTATCTATTCAACATTTAATTATTTCAATCAACGAAAATTTACTTTCCCTCCAGCAAATACGTACTTCATTAAATTTTTCAGTTTTTTTATTTCCAACATATTTATTTATTTGAATCAACTTTCACTGTGCAGCGGACACTAAAAAAATATTTTATTTATTGCTACTAAATACTTTCTTAATTCAGAAAAAAAATCTAGTTAAAACGACCAAATACATGTATTAGATATTTTTAAATAAAATCAATTAGAATTATCTTATAGTCGAATATATATTTATTTCCTTTCATCATTGGAGTTTATTATTATCAACATGCAACATTTATCGATTTAATTTAATTCTTGTTGTATATTTATATAAAAATTATATATTCTTTAAATCGGCAACAGTGGGCGCGCGTTCGGTGCGTGGCTCGACGGTCTCTATAGTTAAGCAGCATTATTTGTGGTCATAACTTGGATGGGTGACCGCTTAGCCGCGTACTGGTTTGCGCGCTAACTGCTGAGCGGGAGGCAGTTTCTGAGCTAAGGGATAGTGAGGAATATGCCAATAAAATTTTTTTTTTTTTAATCAACATTTATATGACTGTCGTTCCAAATAAATTTTTCTTAGATTTGAATATATTTACTATTCAATAAGTATATTAATTACAAATAAAAAAATTTATTTGAGGTGAATTGAAATCTAGTAGGTCGGCATCCAAATAAGAAATTTGATTTCCGATGCGTAGGTTCTAGTTCCGTTAACAAGATCTTTTTTCTCGGTGTGAGGAAGTCGAAATTGATTAACATACTACCTCATAGAGGTAGCTTTGTAAAAAGCGAAAAATAATGAGAAATCAATGTGCAAGATTCTACTTTGCATCCTTTTTACAATAAATAACTATGACTAATTCGTGTGCAGAAATGAGAACTTTGACGGTTTTGTAATTTCGGGTGGAGTTCAAGATAGCGAATGGCTAAAATAGCGAATTCCATAATAATAGCCATTCTATATTCAAATATACTCCGGTATATTTCTTAGAAACCAGTTGCACCGAGGTTCTTTCAAAAGCATAAAACAGTTCTCGTAACCATTCTGATACAGCTGCATCATAGAAATCATTTTCCTGATTGAAATGACACGCGTGATTAGCTCAACCACTCGTTACAGGCGTTTTAAGCACCGAAAAATTGTTGTACTTAACCCCTCACGGGGTTAAGTCGACTGCACTGCCATTCGCTCAACAGCATCAATGTTCAGCCAAAACATTGTTATGTTGACGCTCAATTACATGAAGTACCCGAGTAGAAATTTCATCAGGCATGTCTGCTGTCACATGAGGTCTAGATCAGTTTTAGGTACGGTAACCTTATTTGGGGCCGCCGTAAATTCACCTGCTCAGGTCCATGTAAGGCTGAGATATGGCATTCGTACTTAATAATGCCGTCTTTTCACCGGATCAGGTTGATGTCAGGATAGATATGGCAATCTTATTTAGGGGTCATCGTAAGTTCACCTGATCAGGTCCATGTAAGGCCGAAATATGGCATTCTACCTTAAAAGTGCCGTCTTTCCACCGGATCAGGCCGATATCAGGCTTTACATATGGTAACCTCATATAGATATGCCATTCATCGACCTTATCCGTTTCGCATAAGGTCTTTCTGTGGCATTTGGACCAAGATTTTGTCCAATTTACCTTTACTTTGCCTGGTCAGATCCGCATACGGTCTTCGTATGACATGGTTTTTTAAAAATATGCCGTAAATTTACATTATCAGGTTCGTGTAAGGGCTAGATACGGCATTCGTTAAAAACATTTAAAAATTATTGTTATACAAAATCAATCTTTTCAGCACCTTGCGTGTGCTGGATTTTTTCACATCTTTATCCCATCGAGAAGTATTCGAAAGTTTCGCTGAAACTCACGTTATACGGGACTGTACCGCTAAAATTACTTTGAAATCTATACAGGTACTGACCGTCAAACGCCAGTACCTGAATGGGTGACCGCCCCATCATGTTTGAATTTTGAATATTTCGGTCGTAGTCACAATAAATGGATGTACAGTCTTGACGTGTTTTCATTTTAAGTATACTTCAAATAGACAATAAATATATAAAATTTCTAAGATGTCAATGGCCGAGTGGGCTAAGGCGCAGAATGTCACCCAGAGGATCAAGGTTCGATTCCCATCAACGGCAAATAAATTTACCCGAGTAGAAATTTCATCAGGCATGCCTGCTGTCACACGAGGTCCAGATCAGTTTTAGGTACGGTAACCTTATTTGGGGCCGCCGTAAATTCACCTGCTCAGGTCCATGTAAGGCCGAGATATGGCATTCTACCTTAAAAATGCCGGCTTTCCACCGGATCAGGCCCATGTCAGGCTTTACATACGGTAACCTCATATAGATATGCCATTCATCGACCTTATCCGTTTCGCATAAGGTCATCCTGTGGCATTTGGACCAAGATTTTGTCCAATTTACCTTTACTTTCCCTAGTCTGATTCGCATACGGTCTTCGTATGGCATAGTTTTTTTTAAATATGCCGTAAATTGACATTATCAGGTTCGTGTAAGGGCTAGATACGGCATTCGTTAAAAACATTTAAAAATTATTGTTATACAAAATCAATCTTTTCAGCACCTTGCGTGTGCTGGATTTTTTCACATCTTTATCCCATCGAGAAGTATTCGAAATTTTCGCTGAAACTCACGTTATACGGGACTGAATGGGTGACCGCCCCATCATGTTTGAATTTTGAATATTTCGGTCGTAGTCACAATGAATGGATGTACAGTCTTGACGTGTTTTCATTTTAAGTATAATTCAAATAGACAATAAATATATAAAATTTCTAAGATGTCAATGGCCGAGTGGGCTAAGGCGCAGAATGTCACCCAGAGGATCAAGGTTCGATTCCCATCAACGGCAAATAAATTTACATGTGTTTTTTCAGTAATTAATATGTACTGAAAACTAAATAAGCTCGAATATCCAATAGAAAGTGCAAAATAAATCGAATTCGATGAGCGCAGGTAATTATTTTGTAATTTATTTGCCGTTTTTATAAGTAGGGGCTTAGTAGGGCAGCCTCTATACGGCCCTTATCTGGAAAATTTAATCTGGCCCTGATCATGCGCTGCGTTACTTTCCTGCAAGGCCCGTATAAGGTTGCCAGGCAAGGGCCTTAGATTTAAATCCGGCTACCACGCTAGGGCCTGATATTCCCCGTAGCTGAATTTCTACTCGAGTAGTTGTCTCAAAGAGGTGCATTGTATTGTCTCGACGAATGGGTGTTTGTGTCAACCTCTATTTCTTTGAGTCAAAGTAATATTTGCCAACCACCGCGCGAGGTTGTCAGGATTTCAAGTTTTCTCTCAGTGTAGTAACAAATAATTAATTAGCCTGGGAATACCATATTCTCGATTATTTACAAGGTAAAGTTGTGGTAATCGGCTTATGCTTTGATGATGTTATTGCGGTGGCTTGATGCTAGGATTTCTCGTTCCTATGACTGATGTATGCAATAACGTGAGCTACATTTATGCAATAATCATCTCATACTGGTTTCCCGTAGTCCGATTATGGTTTATTTATTACGTAGAGATTCAGAACGTACTGGGAAATATGGATATAGTGATACCAATAATTTCACCTCAACACGAAGACTATAAAATAGGATCATATCCTCGGGGAAATATACGCAGTAACAAATAATTATTGTTTGGAAGTAACAAAATGATGAAATGCCGAAAAAAAATTGGAAATATGTCAAATCCACAATAACAACAAAAAATTGTTAAATTTACTATTTTTCCTTCCGAATATGATTATAAATCTATATTCAACAGAAAATGAAAATTTAATTACAATAAGCCAAACTTCTTCTAAAATGAAAATGAAAAAACTACTAAATTATATTTGTACTTGTTATTTTTATTAACTTTTTTTTTTACTTTTGTTAAATTTTGCGCCGTTCGTAGGAATATTTTTGTCAAAAGTACAAAAATTCCAATAAAACTATTACTAAATAATATTTTTACTTGTCATTTTTGTTAAATTTTTACTTAATTTACTTTTGTTAAATTTTGCGCCGTACGTAGGAATATTTTTGTCAAAAGTACAAAAATTCCAATAAAACTATTACTAAATAATATTTTTACTTGTTATTTTTGTTAAATTTTTTTTCTTTTACTTTTGTTAAATTTTGCGCCGTTTGTAGGAATATTTTTGTCAAAAGTACAAAAATTCCAATAAAACTATTACTAAATAATATTTTTACTTGTTATTTTTGTTAAATTTTTTTTTTTTACTTTTGTTAAATTTTGCGCCGTACGTAGGAATATTTTTGTCAAAAGTCCATAAATTCCAATAAGACTATTACTAAATAATATTTTCACTTGTTATTTTTGTTAATTTTTTTTTTTACTTTTGTTAAATTTTGCGCCATTCGTAGGAATATTTTTGTCAAAAGTACATAAATTCCAATAAAACTATTACTAAATAATATTTTTACTTGTTATTTTTGTAAATTTTTTTTTTTACTTTTGTTAAATTTTGCGCCGTTTGTAGGAATATTTTTGTCAAAAGTCTATAAATTCCAATAAAACTATAATCGAGTACATCGTAATTAAATTTACCATACTCGACGATCAAAACACATATATCTCCGTCCTTCGATCTCGGAAACTCTTCGTACCTGGCGAATTATCGATGTTTCCAATTAATCGGCCCGGGGATTTCGCATTCTCGTCTATTTTTCAAGTCGAAGTTGTGGGGTAAGCAGCTTACGTGTCGATGATGCGATTGCGGTGCATTGTTGGTAGGATTTCTAGCTGCTGTGGTTGGTGGATGCGATAACGTCAGAGCCCAACCTATATGATATTACCATCTCACCCTGCGTGTTTCCGGTAGTGCGCTTTCCGTATGCATCCATATCCCCTAATAATCGCTTCGGTATCTCTTGACATTTGGACACTTTCCAATATCGTGAAGCGCGAGACCGAAACGTGCAGAATGCGGTAGGGTCTGTTTCTATATAACCATCAGCCTTTCTGCTACCTCGGGCTCTGTCGAACTGTTACGTTCCGACTAAACAATCGGCGCGGCGTCAGAGTCTCGTTACCGGTGTGTGGTTCGACGACCGTTCGGTGGATGCGGCAGGAGAAGAGGATGAGCGAGCAGCAACAGCAGCAACATCACTACCAGTAGTAGCATCAGGAAAGCTCGAACCGAAACCGAGGTAAAGCTCTCTCACACTGCTCTCACTCTGCTCTCACCTTTCTCTCACTCTCTCTCTCCCTCTCTCTCGTTGTTCGTCGTAATTTCAATGCCGCCCGTTCCAACGAGGCGGTGCGATGCGGTGGTAGCCGGACTAACTGCGTTAGCCGGCACGAAATTATCGAATTAAGCTGCAGGGTCGCTGGGTATATCTATAGAGGAGGGGGAAGGGGTAGAGGTTTTGTCGAGTGGATGGTTGAGGGTGGGTGGGTGTTGGGGAGGGGGGGGAGGGTAGTCTCCTCTCTCGTTCATACCGAAGCTTTCCATCTCCGTTTCTCTTCACTTGATGGTTTTCTCTCACTCTCACGAATATAGTCACCAACGGAAGCAGCTAACAACGCACCGTAAGGTAACGCACTGTAATATCTGTGTATATTGAAACCAGATGCGCCGCTGGGGTCGCGGGAACGTTTTATCTCTTGCCATCGCCAACATTGTTTTGAATGTAATTAACCATTAATTGTAGAGCTTTCTTTTTTTGAACCTTTGATATTATGCTTGTTTTTATTTCTGCTTTTCCTGGTTTTCTTTGTTTGGTCGGATTGTTGACCCCGAGGCATGCTTCTTTGGACATTGCTGTCAAAATATTTTCAACGGAATTAAACAAAATTTTAATTCTTGGTTTGGTGAAAATATATATATTTAAAAAAAATGTTTACTATTGAAAGAAAATACACTATGGGAATCGGGCACTATTTTATCTGTTTCCGTTGCCAACATTATTTTAAATGTAATTGAAAGTTTTTAGACCTTTGATGTGCTTTCGGTGGTTTTTTTCAACCTTTTTTTTTCTTTTTCGGCATATTCCGTTTCTTTGAACTTTGCAGAATAATTATTTCCGGCAGGATTAAACAAAAATTTTATCGTTTCGTTTGGTGAAAATATTTTTCTGAAAAAAAGGAACGTCATGCGTATTTAATGTACACTCAACACCCAGGAATATCGAAACCCGACGGTGGACGGGATTAGAGAGAACTTTATTCATTTCTATTACCAACATTCCTTTAAATGTAATTAAATATAAAATCAATATTGATTACATGAAATTGAATTCAAGTTGATTTCAAGATTCATTCAATTCATTCCATGTACTGTAACACGATTTTTTACTCAGAGATAATTCAGGAAATTATCTCGGAGTAAACTTTCTTTTTATCAACCACTGCGATGCTAGGCCCTTTCAATTCTCACCTAAAGAGCCAAGACAGCAAATGACGCCAAATAGCGTCATGTAATCATGAAAACTCCTAAGAGCAGGTGACGAGCGACAAACAAAGTACTGGCATAGCCGAAAGACCAATATATGATAATTACAATATAGGAGTATATTATATATGTTTGATCAACGCAAGCAAAAAATTGGAATAATGTAAAAACACCCACAATATAAAAATAAAATTGTTTGTCACAACTGTCAGAGCTCAGAATCAATACGACGCGATTTTACGCAAGCAAAAAATTGGAATAATGTAAAAACACCCACAATATAAAAATAAAATTGTTTGTCACAACTGTCAGAGCTCAGAATCAATACGACGCGATTTTACTCGCGCCAGTTGCTTTAAAAAATAATTGTTGTCAAAAACAACAAACAAATAAAAATATTAAGGAAAATACAAGAGGAAGCTTGGTTTTCATGAAAAATTTGTTTTCGAGATTTTCATGCCAGTATGCTTAGAATTGTTCAAAACGTCGAGAAAAGTGGTTTAGATAAAATGTCCGTACGTATGTGTGTGTGTGTCCTGGGCTCTGAAAATTCGATGGTTATTACTCAGTAACCGTTCGAGCGATATGGCTCAAATTTGGCACGCAAGTGGAGTAGTTGCCCCGCTTTGAATGTTGAGATTTTTGAAAAAAAAAAAAAATCAGCCATTTTGATTTTATAGTACTTTTAATTTTTTGAAAAAAGGGCGTGGTCGCTCTAACTTTCGTAAAAATTAGACGATTTTGCTAAATAGTTGTTTATAAATAAATATACGTTCAATGTTGTTTAGCATTGCATTTGGGCGAAATCGGTAAAGCGGTTCAGATTTTATAGATGTTTGAATTTTTCGAAAAAAATCATTTTTTTAAATAAATCACGTCGCATTTCACCAATTTAACCAAAATGTTTTACAGATGAAAAGGAACATGCATCTATGCCATGTACCAAATTTGACGATGATCAGTAAAGTGGTTCAGATTTTACAAAATTTTGAAATTTAAAAAAAAAAGATTTTCGCTCTAACATCAGCAAAAGTTGATAATGCTAGACAAAAGTTTGGTCTCAATGGAAATAAGAATGCAAAGTAGAACTTTACACATTGCTTGATATATAATTTTTATTTTTTAAAATTTATAATGACCGCTTGTCCCAAAATAGCATTGCTCATAACTCTCGAACGGCGTGACGAATCGAGATGAAAATTTACACAAAAGAGGAGGATAAACTCCGTTTTCGTTATTTCGATTAAGGTAGTCCTTGCGCATTAAGCTGAGTTCAAATGAGTTTTCGAAAAATGGGAGGGAATTGCAAACACTTTTCGCCAATACAAACAAGGCTGCAAAGTAGAACTTTGCAAATTGCTTCCTCATTATTGTTGAATTTTTACAAAGCTTCCTCTATGAGGAAGCCAAAATAGATTAACATGCTTCCTCATAGAGGTAGATTAGTAAAAATCCAACAATAATGAGGAATTTGCAAAGTTCCACTTTGCAGCCTTGTTTTAAGCGTGTCCGAAAATGATGTATAGGAATTGGTTTTCTGAAGGGGAACCAGTGCTCGCTGGCACATCTGCTTCGATATAATAGAAATATTACGAATAAATGCAAAAATAAAAATAAAACAGAGCACTTATTCGTGCTGGATTACCGATAATCATCTGCGTGGACGAGAAGCGCCACAAGCAGCAATCTCCCGCGCGTACGGGACGTCCACATGCACGTCTCGATTTTGCAAAAACAAATTGTATTATTTACATGTATAAAAAATTCGAAAAAAAAAAATTGCCAATAAAAACAATAATGAATACTATTCAATTTTCCTAGGGCGACTAAGACGCTGAAGAGAAAGACTCTGGACGATTTCTACTCCGGGCGATGCTGAAGGAGGGGTAATAGCAACCTGGCATGTTACATCTCACGTAACCTTGCTGATATTAGGAAGACCAAATTCTTGAATGAAAAAACCAAGCTACACTACACGCGCTACACATCGTAATTTAATAAAAGGCCATGGTGAAGTTTAATAAGGCCTTGATAAGCTAATTAATTAAAGGCCCAGTCAGGCTTAACCATGGCATAAATTAAACAAATCAATAATAAATTTGCCAGATGAGGATCTTATATGGCAATCCGAGGTTTCCATGGCAAAATTGGTGGTCACCTATCCAACTAATGACCGTCAAAGTCAGCCAGGTGGTCACCCATTCTAATACTGGCCCTCAGGTCAGTCAGACAGTCACGCACCTAGATACAAACAAACTAATTCGCGCAAACGATAAAACAAGCAATTTTGTGGAATATAATTATAGATGACAACAACGGTACAATGTACCCTATTCGATATAACCAATTTCTGTAAAAAATAACTGAATGTGCTTTTATTTTTACACATCAGACGCAGTCATGTAAATCTATCAAGTTCTGATTATATTACATTAATTTTATTTCATATTTCATATTACAGTCATTCAAATAGACAAAAAAAATTGCATATTCGTATGATTTGAATGGCCAAGAGAGCTAAGGCGCAGCGCAACTACACCATCCGGAGGGTTCTAGGTTCAATTCCCGTCAATGTAAAAAAAAATGTAATATGTTTTTTCAGCGATTAATATGTACCATCGTGTAGAGAAAGACGAAATATCTAATTAAAAGTGCAGCATTACTCAACTAAATAACAAATCTATAATTTTAATTGAATTTCTTTATTATTTTAGTAAGGACTTAATAGGACAGCCTTAAAAGGTCCTCATTATTTTGCCTTTAAAGGCCCCTAACATTTAGCCTTTAAAGGTCCCGAAGAAAAAAGCGTGACCATCATTTGCGAAACCCTATGAGGCTTTCACATAAGGCCCCTAAGAAAATTAGGGAATATTAATCGGGGCCTTGGAAGAACCCTGATAAGATTTTTTCACGGGACGGCTAGCCGTGTGACTTCCCGATCGGGGCCTGATCTTGATGAGGCAAGCTCTGACAGATTTCGACCCAGGTATACAACTCAGAAAAAGGATTGGTTAGAACTACCAAAAACTTGGTTAGAACTAGCAAACACTTGGTTAGAACTACCAAAAACTTGGTTAGAACTACCAAAAACTTGGTTAGAACTACCAAAAACTTGGTTAGAACTACCAAAACCTTGGTTAGAACTATCAAAAACTAGGTTAAAACTACCAAAAACTTGGTTAGAACTATCAAAAAGTTGGTTAGAACTACCAAAAACTTGGTTAGAACTACCAAAAACTTGGTTAAAAATTTTACCAAGAAAACTTGGTAGGAGCAATGAAGTTATTAGTCACCATAAACAAGGATTTGTTAATATTTTTCTTGGTTAAATTTTTAACCAAGATCTTAGTAAGTCCAACCAAGAATTTTTCTCAGTGTAGGAGCGTGATTTTTCTGTAACAGGCAGTTATTCTTCACTACACCATATTGCTGCTGCGAAAGCGTACAAAGCTCTTCGACGAAACTCTGTGACTTAGCCCTGCGAGGATAAGACTTCGTAGACGTCTGCAAGAATTTGTACTCCATCAACAAACATCATCGAAATAAAGTTCGATAATTTTGTGTACGTATCGTTTCACGAACAAATGCATGCTGATCAATTTTGCTTCAGTCTATCGTTGAGTCTCCATCGCGTTCATAAGTCTACGGTAGTACATGGCGATATCTCCATCCCCGATGTATAGGATAAACGCCTTGACTCGAAAGAGAGACCGCCGTTAGGATTTCCTATCGTGCAACTCTGGAGAGTTTGCCTTCAGACGTAACAGGTACAGGATTACCCCAAATGCACTATTACCGCACATCAGTTCGATTAGGACAACGACATTTGTTTCCCGTTTTGTTCTTCGTAAAAATCGATGAAGATCAGTTTAACGTTTCCATTAAATTGGCATATCATAATAAATTCAGAGCGATCCGTATATCGATATACGATTCATACTTCCACAAGATTGTAGATAGTTAACGACACTCAACCGCACCAGGAATTGCATTACTTATTGTTCAGTGGCAGACGTTGCGGTGATTTATTATATGTAATAATATTCCTGGTCGTTTATTTATTTTAGTCCCTCTTCCTCTATCTTACTTTCCCTAAGGCTCGAGAGGGAAAAGTGTCTTAAAGCGAAAATCCCGGGGCGACTCAGTCTTTCCGCTAGACGTCCTCGTAATCCGATCTTATCCCGTAACCTTGGCGACACGGCTTATTCCTTTAGCCTCCTCTTGCCTCCCCCTGTCATCCGTCGCGGAGATTCCTTCTTCGTCCCTTCATCGATTCCTTCGATAATCTGGAGAGGCTGCCAGCCGTAGGAATTGGTTATTCCGTAATAATTCTTACTTGGGCGTCAGGAGTAAGGAAGATGAGGGAGCATGGCATGAGGGAGTAAAATAGGAAAGGGAGAAAAAGCCCGGAAGATTCGGGAAATGAAATGAGAAGGTGGGTTGACGAGAAACGCGAGTGTCCTCATCGCTGGGCACGACTACGAGGACGACGGCGACGACGCCGTCGTTGCAGTCGCAGCGCCCTTCAAAGAAGTCTGCACACAGATAAAAAGTGTAGAAAAGGGAGAAGGGAAAGAGATATAGAGGGTTTTGACGGTCTGCGTGCGGTTGCTATTACGGATTAGCATTTTTCCTTTTCTTTCCATTTTCCCCGATCTCCACCCCTTTCTTTTACTTTATTTTATTCAGATTCCACTCTCGGGAGACTCGCGGCTATAGTGCAGTCTGCGGTCTCCCTTTGCTTCCCCAGGGAAGTACCCACTCCTCTGGAGAGAGGAACTAGAGGGTAGATGGATGAAGATTCGGAAAAGATATATGTAGAGTACCCTCCTAGTACCATCTTGATGGTTTACTGCCGATAATAATGTAACCGATCGGAAAACTTGAAAACAAACGCAGCATAAATTTTGATATTTTTTTGGATTCGATAAACGTTGCGTAAAATTCGTTCGATTCATGTGCAGGAGACGGTCGGATAAAATATGTAACTGATTTGGGTGGATTACACCAAGTGAATTTTTCAGTACCGGCGCAGAAAAAAATAGTCTGGGATGGAGTCTCGAATAGAGTCCTGGATGATATCCAGGATGAAGTTCCGGATGGAATCTGGGCAGATCGGGCGGAAGTACCAGATGGACTCTCATATGGACTTCAGCTTTTATTCCGATCTCGAAGACTCAATCTGGATTCCGTTCAGGACTCAAAAAACTTTTCCGGACTCCATCCGGGATGCCAAATACTCTCCTAAACTCCACCCTGGATGATCATCGAATCTTGGCGAATCAATCGCAGAGTCCATATAAAAGTCCATCTGATACTTCCGCCCGGGCTGTCCAGATTTCATCCAGGACTCCATCCTGGAAATCATCCGTGACTCCAATCTGGACCATGTTTTTCTGCGCGCGATATCACGATTAATCGAATGGTTTTATTTGTTACAAGCAATGACTTACTTTGGCGGACTAATTCATTATTGATTGGTTTGGTTAATGACGGATTGGTTAGGTCAATAATTGATTGATTGGGTGAATAGATAAACCCAACGCTGATTGATTGGCTCGATAATCGGTTGTTGACTGATATATGGTCTCAACACTCTTGATTGGAACAATAACTGATTGCTGGGTTCAACACAGATTGGTAGGGACAATACGGTTGTTCATTTTCCATAAACTTACGTGAAATTTGCAGATCGTTTTCTTCCGTAGGAACTATGAAAAAAGGGTAATATCTTTCCATAAAATCTAAACCCAGCTATATTCAATTAGTTCAATTGGCTCTAAGCAATTATACACCTTTTTCTTTCAGGATTTAAAAAAAAAGCTGTTTTAACATATTCAATAGGAAGTTCTGGGGCGTCAATAATTTATATACGAGAGCGTCGGATAAAGTATACAACTGATTTGGGTGCATTACACCGAGTGAATTTTTCAGTAGTCATAATTGTATTGAATATTTTTATTTTTTACAAGCAATGATTTGCTTTTGCGAATTAACTACATAGTTGGAGGCTACTCTTGACCATCACTGATTGATATGGTTAAGAACGGATTGGTTAGGTCAATAACTGATTGATTCGGTCAATAGATGAACCAAACACTGATTGATTGGTTCGACAACCGATTGATTAGCTTAATTTAGATCGGTTGTGTCAACAATTTATTTATGGTCTTACCACTCTTGATTGGAACAATGCAATTCTTCATTTTTCATAAATTTACGTGAAATTTGAAGATAATTTTCTTCCTTAGGAAATATGAAAAAAGGGTAATATCTTTCCATAAAATCTAAACCCAGCTATATTCAATTAGTTCAATTGGCTCTAAGCAATTATACACCTTTTTCTTTCAGGATTTAAAAAAAAGCTGTTTTAACATATTCAATAGGAAGTTCTGGGGCGTCAATAATTTATATACAAGAGCGTCGATAAAGTATACAACTGATTTGGGTGCATTACACCGAGTGAATTTTTCAGTAGTCATAATTGTACTGAATATTTTTATTTGTTACAAGCAATGATTTGCTTTTGCGAATTAACTACATAGTTGGAGGCTACTCTTGACCATCACTGATTGATATGGTTAAGAACGGATTGGTTAGGTCAATAACTGATTGATTCGGTCAATAGATGAACCAAACACTGATTGATTGGTTCGACAACCGATTGATTAGCTTAATTTAGATCGGTTGTGTGTACAATATATTCATGGTCTCACCACTCTTGATTGGAACAATGCAATTCTTCATTTTTCATAAATTTACGTGAAATTTGAAGATAATTTTCTTCCTTAGGAAATATAAAAAAATGTTAACATCTTTCCATAAAATCTAAACCAAGCCATATTCAAATGGTTAATTTGATTCTATCTAATCATACATCGTTTTCTCTCAACATTAAAAAAACGAATTTAATATACTTAATAGGAATTTCAGGGGACGACCATTATCTATATGGACGTATCTCACAAACCTTCGACTTTCACGGCCTCAAAGAATAAAAATCTAATTAAGGAGCACAGGATCGCCAATTTTTTGTACTCATCTTAAGACCTTTAGAAAGCAATATTCGTTCATGGACAAAGCATCATATACAGGGTGCTCGCATAAAAAATCATATTATCGTTTTAACTAAGAATCATTTATTTGGTGCTAATTCATTGTAGGAACTATGTGTTATTGTGTTTTACAAGTGTTTAACTTACTTTCAATTCAACTTTTTTTTTTAAATGACCCATTGAAGGCATAGTTTTATCCCTTCCAATAGGTCATTTTTCTAATTCAATTTTACTCAATTCGTATGCAAAAAATGAAAAGTATGACTGGTAATGACTCTACTAACTCAAAATATAATTTAGATAATTTAGGAATGATAATAGTTTGAATTTATTATGCGAATTTATAAACCTGACATTCTCGAACCTGACAATTGAATACATTTTGACCCAGAAAAAAATTGTTTCTCGTCGAGAGGTCGGGCACATCTGTGCACATCTAATTCGTGATAAGAATAACGTACTCAGATGGAATTTAATTATCTTACTTGACTAGTTTGGCCGGATAACGATGCGAAAAACCTGACATTTATTCTCCACGCAGCAATATGAGTCCATGTCGCAGAACGTTGCGAGCAAAATAATTGACTCTCCGACATAAATTTCACTTCATTCAATCTGTGATGATCCTACTTTTATGTGCATCCAATTCATTTGGCTCAATTAGCTTGTTCTGATATTCCTGCACCATATAACGGTGGATGTCAGGTTCACCATCGAAACCGAGTGACAGACGTTCACAGGATAACCGCTTAATTTTCTGACATGTTTGGCGATTACAATTAGGTACATTATGTTCATTGCACCTTACCAGAATTTCATGATTTTTTTCTTATTTTTCTGAAGGTGCATGTCAACGCTACACCCGTACGAAGTGACGCGAAAATCAGAGTTACAAGCGAAAACGTTAATTTCCACATTTGAACCAGGATAAAACAGTCTATTGGAGCATTATAAAATTAAATTATTTTTTTTCAGATAGATGATGCTTCGTACATCTTAGTAAAAGTTTGATATCCGCGTAATTCATTCTGTGTAAATTACTATAGCATTCCGCAGTCGAGTTACACGAAAGTCAAAGGTTTCTGAGATATGCCCAATTTCTTTATAATCGGTTGCTCCTGAAATGCTGTATTGATTATCACAAAAAAAAATGTTTTCGCGAAAGCTGGGAGTTGTGCGATGTCTCTAAGTACTGCCGCATCAAGGCCAAAATTCAGGAAAAACGGCGATTTTTGGATTTTTTTTGTTGTCGTGTTAAAGCGCTCATGGAGATTGTGGTTGCTTTCGATGGACTATCAAATTGTGTAAAGCCAGAAACATGTTCGATAATATTTAGTACTGCCGCATCGACATTGAAGTTAACAAAATAAAAAATGAAATCCTATAAAACATTGAAATATTCATCTGTTCATCGACTATTTCGCGCGTTTTCAAATGACAAAATGGCTCATGAAGCGGGAGTCCTGTATGATCAAATTTAGTACTGCCGCATCGATATCGCAGTTTCCCAAAATTCGAAAATCGCTTATCATCATCATGATTATGATCATACATGACTCCCGTTTCAAGAGCCATTTTTTCATATAAAATCGCGCGAAATAGTCGACGAGCTGCCGAATATTTCAATGTTTTAAAGGATTTAATTTTTTGTTTTCGTTAACTTCAATGTCGATGCGGCAGTACTAAACATTATCGAACATGTTTCTGCCTTTACACAATTTCATAGTCTATCGAAAGCAACCACCATCTCCATGAGCGCTTCACCACGCCAAAAAAAAAATTTCTAAAAATCGCCGCTTTTCATGAATTTTGGCCTTGACGCGGAAGTACTTAATATCATCGCACAACTCCCAGCTTTCGCAAAAACATTTTTCTTGTGATAATCGATACAGCATTTCAGGAGCAACCGATTATAAGAAAATTATGTTTTTTTGAACAGCCCTAGCCCATATACGACCTTATGCTTTCCCTATAATTTCAAGATCCTAATTTACGCCAAATAAAACAAAGACCTGTATTGTTGGACGACGTTTCAGCGTCGTAGATTTGTGTTAGATGCTGAAACTGAATTTCGAGAGTCTAACAGCGAGTAGGAAACTCGTACGTTAGTACCATATTGTTTTGAGCTCTTTGAGATGATGCACGATGAACTCGGGATCCTCTTTCACCTCGTCCTTGTGGTGCTGCTGCTCATCGCGAATGTTTCAACGACAACCCCTCAAATCCCATTCATGAACTTGCCGATGGCGCATTGTTATTCAAAACCGCTTTTCCCTAATGAGGTATTATTTCGCGGATAGTACTTCGTAACTCTGCCACTGCGTTGTGGTGCCCGATCTGCTTCTGTTGCTACTCACAAAGTACAGAGTACGAGGTGAGATCTATTCTCATTTTCGCGCTTCGCTCAGAGCTCGCCACGCTGTGTTGTTATCACACGATGAGATCGCGAGGGTTGCGAGTTTATAGTAGTTATGTACGTACGAAGAGAATACCAGTGAGTTTTCATTAATGAGGCAAAACCGGCACGCCAACGAGTTTTGTACTGTACTATTCATCTATTTCGCCTTTGTGCATTGTTACACAATTGCATTATTCAATGAAAGGTACATTGGATAACAAACCATGGCAAACTGATTTTTTTTTTTTCACTTTGGGCGATGGGGTTTCATATTGGGACTTTGTATTGTCGTTGCAGCTGAGCTGTGATCAAAGATACAACAGCAGCTCAACCTCTTCGATTTTATTGAACTGATTCAACGTGCAAATGACATGTGTAAATGTCGTAACTATTGTTCATAAAGTGTTCATTGAAAAAGCTAAATACTTCTGTGTATTCCGCTTCATAAGATAACAAATGGCCTGTCGATAAGATGACTTGTATTTCTCTGATTTGTTCATCTTGTTTAGGTTTAATGGAATCAAATATTTTTGATTATTAATTTTTATTCTATAATTAACTATTTTTAGCTTTTGAATAAATTGAAAACGTGTATTTCATATATTCATTATAATAATAATGTTCCGGTGTCACTCAACATTTTACCAAATGTGATTATATTTAGTATAGTTCGAAATTATTGTTTGATCCATTTTTACTCGTAGGTAAGTTTATTAAAATCGATAGTCTTCAAAATTTGATCACTATAGATTACAGGTCAAAGTTGCAATGGTTAGTCCAATTTAAAAATTGAACTTAAGATCGAAATTAGTGGTGCCACCCAAAAAGACTCATAGTTTCCGCGTAGAAGAAACTTTTATTTCATCACAATTTTTTTTTTCGAAATTTTCATATTGATATCGCACGAAAATTTCGAGAAAAATAGAAAGTTTTTCCAAATGGTTATTTGGAACATGTATGTGCTGAAGAGGCTAAAATACAAAAAAAACTGATTTGTACTGTCCAATGTTACCCTGTTATAAATTTTGTAAGAATCGGTAAGCACTCAAATCTTCTAGAATTTCAAAATGGAGAAATTTTCAGATTATACAAAATTCGGTATTAAATTTGAACACGATTGATAAAGAATTAAAAATTTTATAGAATCTCCTATTATCATTGTCGATTAATTACTCTACGAGAAGGACAATAAAAACCCTGCAAAGTAGAACTTTGCAAATTGCTTCCTCAGTATTTTACACTTTTGACAAAGCTACCTCTATGAGTAAGTATGTTGATCAATTTTGGCTTCCTCATAGGCGAAGCTTTGTAAAAAGCGAGAAATAATGAGGAAGCAATTTGCAAGGTTCTACTTTGCAGGCTTGTTTATGCTCTAGACTTTTTTCTAAAAATTCAAAGTGTCGAAGAATTTTAACCGTGCAACCGATTTTATTCAAATTTGTACTAAAACCTTGTACCATAGTAGTCCATATGTGGGCCAAATTAGAACCCAGTATCTCGGAATTTGCACGAGCCAGTGTGAGAATGAGATTTTTCGAAAAATTCAAAATGCCATAAAATTTGAATGGCTGGACAGATCTGCGTCAAATTTGTACTTAAATATTTTTCGATAATAGTCCATATATGAACAAAATTTAGGATAAACCTGTGCAAAATTTCAAAATTTTTTTTTTTTCGTGCCGGCATTTTTTTTCATATTCACCAAAATCGAAGTTTACCGACATATCGATAGTTCCTTTGACTAAATTCATTATTAACAATCAAGAATCGTGAAATCATGTCGAAAATTGCAGCCGAATATCTCAGATTTTACAGAGATGAAGTCTTTGAAGACATTTTTTTTAAAATTGAAATTGCAATAACATTGGAACCGCTTTACCGATTTTCTCTAAATTTGGTACAGATCATGGTTTGATGGTAGTCTATTTACGTACAAAATTTCAGCCCGATATCTCTCAATTTATGGAAGTTATAGCGTGAAAACGATTTTTTCAAAATTTTCAAAATGCTGTAAAATCTAAATTTTCGATCCGATTTGCGTCAACTACAATCCCAAATAGTATTCTATGATAGCCCACTCGCGTGCCAAATTTGAAGAACATCCAATGAAAATTACGACAGTTATCGCACGACCAATGAAATCTGCACATACGCACACACACACATACACATACAGACATTTCGTAAAAACCACTTTTCTCAACGTTTTATGACTTTCTGAGTGCACTGACATGAAAATATCGAAAAAAAAAATTTCACGAAAACAAAGCTTCCTCTATGAGGAAGCAAAATGAAATACCGTACTTTTTCATAGATAGCTTTATGAATGGCGGTTCAAAACGTTATGGAAAAAATGTGAAAATCTCACTTTACACCTAAAAAAAACCTGCAAAGTAGAACTTTTCAAGCTTATTTATACTCTAGACATTTTTCTAAAAATTCAAAGTGTCGAAGAATTTTAACCGTGCACCCGATTTTTTCTCACATTTATGTTAAATTCGTACTCAAATGTTTTTCGATGATAGTCCATGTGTGAACAAAATTTAAGATAAATCTGTGAAAAAATTGTAAAAATAAAAAAAATGTAACGGCATTCTTTTTTATTCACCAAAATTGAAATTTACCGACATATCGATAGTTCCTTTGACTAAATTTATCATTAATAATCAATAATCGTGAAATCATCTCGAAAATTGCAGTTTGATATCTCAGAATTTACAGGAGTTGAAGTCTCTGCAGACTTTAAGAAAAAAATTGAAATAGCAATAAAATTACAATCACTCTATCGGTTCTTGCGCAATTTGGTACACATTATGGTTTGATGGTAGTCTATTTACGTACAATATTTCAGCCCGATATCTCTTAATTAGCGAAAGTTATAGCGTGAAAACGATATTTTCAAAATTTTCAAAATGCTGTAAAATGTGAATTTTCCAGCCGATGTGCGTCAACTACAATCCCAAACGTTAGTGTATGACACCCCACTTGTGTGCCAAATTTGACGAAGATACATCTATAATTACGACAGTTACCGTGCTTACAAGGAAATCAGAACATACACACATACAGATATTTTTTCTGAACCACTTTTCTCGACGTTTTGGACCATTGTCCTGACATTAAAATGTCGAAAAGAATGTTTTTCATGAAAACAAAGCTTCCTCTATGAGAAAGCAAAATCTAAACAAAAATCGAAGACAGACAATTTGCGTCTTACAATCGACATTCAATTTGTTTCCAACTTCAACCACCAGGTATCCAAGGTATAAATCCATGTTGCCATTTGCTCTCCATCGTCCTTTCGTCTTCTTTATATATTTTTTTCCATCGTTTGCTCTTCCCACCTCCACAGCAGCTTGGTAGGTCTTTGGGAACTTCGTTAGAAGCTTCTGGTCTGAGACGCCGGCGGCTCGTGGAGAAAACCTTTCTACGTCCCTCGCGACCTTGCTTCTTGGCAACTCGCTGGCTGGATGTTCGGTAGCTCCCTGCTGTTTACCTCGTTGATTATATACCGCGACTATTGTTTTTCTACTGATTACCCCTCTCCCCTCCCCCGGAAATCCCAGGCGGCTACTTTAACAAGCGCCTCTTTTTTTCCTCTCTTTCTCTTACTCATTCTCCACGCTATTCGTATCTCCGAACTCTCACACAGTTCACTGTAATATGGAAGGTTGTTGCCTCACCGACATTCGACTAACTTTTGACCTTCCCTCTTCTTCCTCTTTGTTCCTCAACCTTTCACCTCACCATCTTTCTTTCACGTCCTTCATACACCCCCGATTCAATTACAATCAAGCCCAAGCAAAACTTTCTTCCCCCTCGTTCAATAGACCAACTGAATTTTTTTGTTGCAATTATTGCTCGTTCGTTTCTCCCCAAATTGTACTGACCGCAACTTTTATTTATTGACTTAATTTCTCCCCTCTTTTGACGAGTCATTGCGTAGCACGGTGAAGTCATGCCCGGCCATTTTTTTTTCTTCTTCTTCTCCGCTAAATAAAAGCGATCTAACGGTTTAACGCAGGTCAGCAAAAATATTGAAACGTGATTTTCAATTCGCGAGGGAAGCTCGAAGGACCTATAATTTATTACGAAAACAGCCATAGTGTGTGGTAATTAAATTTACCAACACATCTGAAGTAACGGACGTGAAGATATTGCTTAAACCGCTGGAGGGACACTTTTTTCTTCAGAAAGGGAGTTTGTATTGTTGGCTCGGTGGTTGGGCGAGGAAGAGATGCCCTCTTGCGTTGGGTTGGTGAGGGAGGGTGCGGTTACTGGTTGCCTCGGTCGTCGTGGTGGTGGTGGTGGTGGTTTCTTATGGTCGGTGCCAGAGCACAAAGTTTTGCTGCACGTTACGCGTTCGCGAACCCGCCGCAAGGACCGCGGACCCATTATGCGCTTGTCACAACAGTTCATTAGAAAGTTCTGACTCTCAGAAACCGAGAGAACGCGGAAGCAAGGTAAAGTAGGTGGACGAAGAAGGGGTCCGAGTTTCTCGATAAGATTTTACCTGCGAAAATATAGTGGATGTACGGAGTTAAAGTACAGAGAAAAGGGCGAGGAGAAGAGGTACGATTGCCCGACCGGAAGGAAATGCATCCTCGTCGGTTTGTTTCATACACACCAGAACCGTGAATTTTGGGTAAGAAGTCTCGTGATAGTGGATGAGGACACTCGCCTCTAGCGCGAGAGTCTCATCTAGATTTTCTGCGAGATTTCGGCACCGAGGAAGTCCAACTTCGGACGCGTCTTAACGTTTAAGCACCGAAATGGCGGAAAGCAGTGAGAGATAGAGGATTGTGGAGAAAACGTATTTTCTGGGTCTTCTCGTGGAGGAACAAAAAATAGAATCATTGTGCTTAAGATAACCGCTTGCGAACACTTCGGAGACTGAAAGTTGGTCGGTTTAAAGAGAAAAGTTTTATACGAGGTATTGCACGGCCTTGTATGTTAATGTGGCGAATAAATAGGGGGTATAAATAAAACTGATTTTTTAAAAGGGATAATCGATTTCAGGTTAGCAGAATTTTGATAGTTGGTCAAGGAGTGACATTTTCCATGTTTTTTTGTTGGTTTTTCAACCAATAAAATGTATTACAGTTGTTTTAAATAGCGTGTTCTTTATTAGTTGTGGTATCTGAGAATTTTGCTTTCTCATAGAGGAAGCTGTGTTTAAGTGAAAACATTTTTTTCGACATTTTAATGGCAATATACTTAAAATAGTTTAAAACCAGTGAAGTTACTACGAAGAATGTTTGGTATTGAACGTAGAATTGTAGAGTCGTTTTTGTTAGAAGTATTTTTCAATATTTGATAAGATATCGTATTTTGGTCCTCACTGTCGTTCTCAAGTTGCATATTCTATCCCAGAAAATACCGGTTACACGACTTTTTACGATGATGATTCCAGAATTCACAGATCCGACTTCCGGTCAGAAAATTTAACCAAATTTTATTTTCTTTAACGTATCGAATTTTGATCATTACTGTCGTTCTTAAGAGGATGCTGGCGTAGATTTTTTTGCCGACTTTGGTCGATAAGTTTTCCGATCAGGACACAGGTGGCGCCGACGTAGTCGGTTTACTTTTGGCAAAAGATACTGAATTTCCCGAAAAACAATATGGCCGCACACGATATGTCAGCTGACCTTTGCCGTAAGATTTAATTGTTTCTGGAAATTAGATATGTAAAATCAAACCGAACGTCAATTCTGTGATGATTTCTGAATATTCGAAAACCATCAGAATGTCAAATACACAAGACAAATCCATGTATAATGTATACTACGGTCGCGTTGAAAAGGCTCGGAGATTTAGCCAAAAGAAAACAGACTACATCGGCGCCACTTGTGTTCTAATCGAGATACTTCATCCGCACTCTTCTTGACCCACTCTGATCGCGAACAGACTACGTGAACGTAGTCGGGGTTTTGCGTGGATTCCTTTTGTGTAATTGACTTTTCGACGCTCGTAGAATATTCAGAGAACGCTAAAGAATGGACGTACATTTCGATTTAACGTACGAGAGTTCCAGAATCTTTTATATCTTACCAAACAGGCGATGCTGTCAAACCCTGGCGGCCATTTTGATTTCGGGAGGTTTAGTAATACATGATTTTTTTCATTTATTGTACGTTTTCACCAACTATTCGAATGTACGTCCACTCGTTTATGTTAATATTACAATCGTGTACAATTTGAAGGATGTGTGTAGCGTATTAACGAAGAATAATCAAAACTCCGAAAAAGCCTGTTTTTACCGACCAAAGTCGGTAATAAAATCTACTCCAGCATCCCCTTAAGTCGCATATTCTACTCCAGAAAATACCGGTTACAAGCCTTTTTACGATGATTAAAAAAAAGTTTCTTTTCCGTTTCTAATTCCAGAATTCACATAAACTTTTTATTCCTTGAATTATAAATATTCAATTTTCACTGACATTTGCCATCCTAGATAATCCCTCTGATTGATAAAATTACGTGCAGCCAATGAGTATAAAACTCATCTTTACAGCTTTACATCAATCAGTCTTTTATGTAGCATGCATTGTCACCGCCACAGAAAAAAATTGCAATTTTGCTTCCCGATAAAATCTATTCTTCTGTGACTTTATCAAATTTTTCGTCGTAGTGGTTGGATTTCAATAGCCCGTAAAAGATTGACGGGAAAGTCTCTCGTGTAACACCAGAATAGATATGATGACACCCTCATTTCCATGACACACTGTCTGCCCCTCTCTCTTTTTCTTGCTATCCTTCAACCATCCTCTAATCTCGTTGTCACAATCCATAGAGGTATGGGATAAAAGTTTTGAGAAGCTCGTCGTTGGCATATAGTCCTTTCCAGCAGGATGTCCATTTATCACAGAGCCATGGTATTACGGTTTCAACGTCCGCTTTGCTTCCCTTGGCTAGACTTGCTCCTCCTTTCATTCATTTTGCTATCCCAAACACGCTGCGTGCTACAGGCTTTACCTTTCACTCTCCAAGAATCGATCTGTACATTGAAACTCTCCAGTAAACGATTACAAGTAAGTTATTAGGAAAGAGGAGAAGCAGGAAGGAAATGGCGGTATATTGGTGGTTTTCGAATTGGTCAAATATAATTTCAATCTGATGAATTTCATCGAAATTTCGTCGTGGATCTGCAGAGTGAAATTTTCGATCTTAAGGGGTATCGAATGTACTTATTTCGCGCAATACACCCGAGTAGAAATTCAGCTACGGGGAATATCAGGGACTAGCGTGGTAGCCGGATTTAAATCTAAGGCCCTTGCCTGGCAATCTTATACGAGCCTTGCAGGAAAGTAACGCAGTGCATAATCAGGGCCAGATTAAGTTTTCCAGATAAGGGCCGGATAGAGGCTGCCCTACTAAGCCCCGACTTATAAAAACGGCAAATACATTACAAAATAATTATCTGCGCTCATCGAATTCGATTTATTTTGCATTTTCTATTGGATATTCGAGCTTATTTAGTTTTCAGTACATATTAATTGCTGAAAAAAACACATGTAAATTTATTTGCCGTTGATGTGAATCGAACCTTGATCCTCTGGGTGACAGTTCTGCGCCTTAGCCCACTCGGCCATTGACATCTTAGAAAGTTTATATATTTATTGTCTATTTGAAGTATACTTAAAATGAAAACACGTCAAGACTGTACATCCATTTATTGCGACTACGACCGAAATATTCAAAAATCGAACATAATGGGGCGGTCACCCGTCCAGGTACTGGCGTTTGACGGTCAGTACCTGGATAGATTTCAAAGTAATTCTAGTGGTACAGTCCCGTAGAACGTAAGTTTCAGCGAAAATTTCGAATACTTCTCGATGGGATAAAGATGTGAAAAAACCCAGCACACGCAAGGTGCTGAAAAGATTGATTTTGCATAACAATAATTTTTAAATGTTTTTAATGAATGCCGTATCTAGCCCTTACACGAACCTGATAATGTAAATTTACGGCATATTTAAAAAAAACTATGCCATACGAAGACCGTATGCGAATCAGACCAGGGAAAGTAAAGGTAAATTGGACAAAATCTTGGTCCAAATGCCACAGGAAGACCTTATGCGAAACGGATAAGGTCGATGAATGGCATATCTATATGAGGTTACCGTATGTAAAGCCTGACATGGGCCTGATCTGGTGGAAAAACGGCATTTTTAAGGTAGAATGCCATATCCCGGCCTTACATGGATCTGATCAGGTGAACTTACGACGACCCCTAAATAAGGTTACCATATCTAGCCTGACATCAGCCTGATCCGGTGGAAAGACGGCATTATTAAGTACGAATGCCATATCTCAGCCTTCGGGACATCCGATCAGAGCGCAGTTATAACCGGTGTGTGCTCAAACTTAAATACATCTGCGTGTACTCACGAAAAAAATATGTGAAAACATCTTTAGCAGTTCAGCATCGGGATATTTATTATTTTACTACAATTCACAGACATGCGATTATGGGCTTGTGGTAACTAAAGTATGATACATAGATGTCTGATTTTAAATTTTGCAGTTCATTCCAGTAACAAGGTTTCTCCAAGTCCTTTTAAGAAGGGCTGTAACGCTTTTTGAGGACATTTTGCTCAAATTCACTTTTTTCCAAGAAAAAGCGTAACGCTTTTGTGGACATTCTGTTCAAATACACTTTTTTTTCAAAAGGAGCGTAGCGCTTTTTGAGGACATTTTGCTGAAATTCACTTTTTTCGAGAAGGGCCGTAATGATTTTTGTGGACACTTTGATCAAATTCACTTTTTTTCCAGAAGGAGCGTAACGCTTTTTAAGGACCTTTTGTTCAAATTCACTTTTTTTCCAGAAAGAGTGTAACGCTTTTTGAGGAGATTTTTTCAGGAAAATCCTCGCTAAAAATGTTGTCACGCCAATAAAAAGCCGATTTCATGTCTTTCCCACACTGAGATAAAAGCATATCGATGATTTAACGATTTCACATGATAAAACGAACATAGGAAAACTTCAATCATAAAACGTTATTGGAAACAAACGTTGAAATCGTATATGCAACGAAACGGTATATATAAACTATTATTATTTTAATGATTCCTGCTTTAATTATTGGTGTAGTCATAATTTATGGTTCATCCAATTTTTTTTCTTATTTTTAGCGATAACCATAAAATGGAGACGTTCCTCCTGGGAATTATAGTTTATAGTTGTATGATCGTCGGACTAATTATATTTTCTTTTAATTACCGTATCTTTTCTCTCAGTGCAATTTTGCAGTGATTTTATGCGGGTCGTAGGAAATTAAACGCGAGTAATGTGAAAATTATATGTATAAAGTAACAATTGATTTTATTTTTTCAAAGTAATAATTTACATGAAAGTGACCACGTCGTAGTTTTTATAAGAAAAATCTTAACGACTGCAAATTCTGCCAAGAGCTTTTTCAAGACTATATTTAACGAAAAGAATCGTGTTGATTAAAAGTCCCGTAAAAATGAGAATACGGATGAAAATTTCCCAAATATTTACAATTACTTTTTCCTTTTAGCCCAATTTGCTGTGAGCTGTCAGTTGAAATATATTTGTCATCAATCATAACTTTTAACCCCGTTTTTCACTCCGAAATTCATCTACATTAATAGCTTTTTTGCCACCAAACCAATCACTTTATGAAATAGCTAATGGAGTTTTGATAAAGTAACTATGATACAAATAAATAACAGAATGTATAACCTGTTGAAAGTGCAATATATTTTTATTTCATTTTTCAACATTATGAATAAATTCACACTGTAAAACAATTGTGCAACAATTCGGAAAATATTGCGAGAATCATCCCGTAACATGTAAACAAAATTCTCGGTAATTTGATTTTTTGATGAAGCCCAACGAAATCAGATATTGATGACTGAATGTATAATTTCATTATTGATAGAACGCGAATATTCAATTTCCAGATAAAACATTTGTATTCATTTTATTCTTCCATAGAAATTCGTTTCAATTACATTGAAAGCGCAAGCCTTTCGAGTTTATTGTACTACATATTTTTAAATTTCGTATTGAATTAAAAAGCTGTATATTTTTTCCTTAGATTGGATTGCACATTCTTGAAAAACGTTCATCGGATATTACGAGATTTAATGTTTGCTTGTTCGTACTTTTAAAAGGTTATAACCTAAGTGATATCACTAAGAATATAACCAACAGTTATTTTTTACTTCCAACCAATTACACGTAGATATTTCATTTTTAGTAGAATTTTTTTTTAAATCACAAAAAAAGTTTTAAAATAGTGATTTTCCAAGTTAGGTGAATAACTGAACACGTTCCGGATGAAGAATTTTCAGCTCTCAAGATGAGACCTCTGGGATTTAAATTTCAGGGTTTCTCAAACCGCCTTAACACATGTAGCTGGGCGAAAGGATCGTTCGAGGAGAATGAAAAGCAGGGTCTACTGTAAGGCGCGAGACCTATGGGAAGTATCCATACGTACATACGTGCATACATGAAAGAGGAACGGGAGTGGTGGGCCCAGAATTTATCGACGTAACCTGGTGGGTGTTGGGCGCAAGGTGGTTATACGGGAGAGAGCGAGAGAGATGGTGAGAGTCTGTGTGAAAGAGAGAGAGAGAAGGACGAGAGATATGGGGGCGGCGGTAAGTCTACTGGTTTTAACGAGTAGGTCCCATCTCCGCCTAAATGGAGATATATATCTTCCGTTGGGTGCACTTATCCCTTCTTGGCTGACACCTACACGAATGAATTAATGGCTTTTCCCGCTTGCGTACCTCCTCTCATGTCTCTCGCTCCCTCTCGTGGGTTACGGTCAGGCTGTGATGGCTATAAACTACTCAAGCGCGAGCCGCTGTCCTCGTTTATCTTACGATCTGCTACCTTTCTATCTCCTACCTGCTTCCGTGTTCCGTAGCATGCGTAGATATCGAATCCTTGCAACAAGTCAACTTTTGATCCCTAACTATAGTTTATGGCCCCTAAGGCAATGAGGGTTATCAGAGCTGCAGCGGATGTCTTCTTATGCCAGATTTTAGAGTAACTGAACTATTTTTCGATGATTCACCTGGCAATAAATCGGATTACGAATAGAAAGTCTTCAACATGAACAATGGTCTTGGATTAGATGTATGTCAAAGCCGGCCGTCGTCAAAGTCATCTCATATTCAAGTCTGTTTATATAGAAATTTCCGCATGTCCAAGTTTTCAAAAATGTGGATCTCTTTACGCTCTTTACGCCCAGTTAAAATCTCCTTTAGCCAAATTCACGTCTAGTAGAAGTCGCCTTACGCCTAATTTACCTCATAACTGAGTCTCCTAATTTTAAAGTGTCATTATTTCAAAGTTTCATTGTGTCAAAGTCTCATTATTTCAAAGGCTCATCATGTCAAAATCTCATCATGTCAAAGTCTCATCATGTCAAAGTCTCATCATGTCAAAGTCTCATCATATCAAAGTCTCATCATGTCACAGTCTCATCATGTCACAGTCTCATCATGCCATAGTCTCATCATGTCACAGTCTCATCATGCCACAGTCTCATCATGTCACAGTCTCATCATGACGCTGTCTCATCAAGTCAAAGTCTCATCAAGTCAACGTCTCATCAAGTCAACGTCTCATCAAGTTAAAGTCTCATCAAGTCAAAGTCTCATCAAGTCAAAGTCTCATCAAGTCAGTCTCATCAAGTCAAAGTCTCATCAAGTCAAAGTCTCATCAAGTCAAAGTCTCATCAAGTCAAAGTCTCATCAAGTCACAGGCTCATCATGTCACAGTCTCATCATGTCGAAGTCTCATCAAGTCAAAGTCTCATCGAGTCAAAGTCTCATCAAGTCAAAGTCTCATCAAGTCAAAGTCTTATCAAGTCAAAGTCTTATCAAGTCAAAGTCTCATCAAGTCAAAGTCTCATCAAGTCAAAGTCTCATCAAGTCAAAGTCCCATCAAGTCAAAGTCTCATCATATCACAGTCTCATCATGTCACAGTCTCATCATGTCACAGTCTCATCATGTCACAGTCTCATCATGTCACAGTCTCATCATGTCAAAGTCTCATCAAGTCAAAGTCTCATCAAGTCAAAGTCTCAGCAAGTCAAAGTCTCATCAAGTCAAAGTCTCTTCAAGTCAAAGTCTCATCAAGTCAAAGTCTCATCAAGTCAAAGTCTCATCAAGTCAAAGTTTCATCAAGTCAAAGTCTCATCATGTCAAAGTCTCATCAAGTCAAAGTCTCATCAAGTCAAAGTCTCATCAATTCAAAGTCTCATCAAGTCAAAGTCTCATCAAGTCAAAGTCTCATCAAGTCAGTCTCATTAAGTCAAAGTTTCATCAAGTCAAAGTCTCATCAAGTCAAAGTCTCATCAAGTCAAAGTCTCATCAAGTCAAAGTCTCATCAAGTCAAAGTCTCATCAAGTCAAAGTCTCATCAAGTCAAAGTCTCATCAAGTCAAAGTCTTATCAAGTCAAAGTCTCATCGTATCAAAGACTGATCATGTCAAAGTCTCATCATGTCAATCTCATCGTATCAAAGACTGATCATGTCAGTCTCATAATGTCAGTCTCCACATTTCCAAGTCTCCTCATATTTTGTGATATTCACTAATTGTTAAACGCTTCATTGGCCTTTTTCTAATGTCAGATGTAACGATGAATTGAACGGGTTTGCAACGACGTTTCTGACAACCAGCAATAATTATAAAAAAAAGTCTTGAACAAGAAGCTCTTGAGCTGTTCTCATTAATTACGAGCTATCGTCCCAACAACTTTTTAGGAAGAACCATAAACTTCTTAGGAAATAGAAAATAATAAAAAAAAAATGAGTAAGAATCTTAGGACCGGAAAATAAAGTTTGCCCGTACTATTTTTAGCAACGACCGCTTGCCGGAAACCCTTGGCTTTTCACTAGAGAGCCTTGAAGCCACGATGGTGGCTCGCTGATACACGAGGCGAAGCCCATGTCGCCGTTCACAGAGGAGAAACAGCGGTGTGGAGCCTTAATTAATTTTGCGACAGGTGATACGCGAGAGCGGGAGGAAGTAGCGGACGAGAACGTTGAGGAGAGAAAAGCGAGAAGAGAGGAGAAGCTGCGGGTCGGATATGCGGTGAGCAACGTCGGCAAAACGCGTTAATTGAAGGGCTTCTGCGAAAAGCAAAAAGAAACCCAAGAAAATGGAACGTAGAACCAGAGGAAAAATATAAAAAAATAAATTAACAAAAAACATTGTAACATCAGGCTAAATTCCTTTTTTTCATCGACGTAACAAAATTAACGTGCAAAACGGCCGAAATGTTTTTTGGCAAATAAACCGACACCCTTTTGCCATTAGTCACGAGCGACACGAGAATATGGCACTTTTGTCGTGTAGGGCAGAGGGATGAATGCGCGGCTGCTGAGTTACTCGTTGAGGGTGTTGGACTCGACGTCCTCACGTATATCCGTCGCAGAGCTACGAGGGAGGTTTACAGTTGCGCTTTCGTTAACGTATTATACGTGAGTGTGGTACAAACGGCTTCGCGCAATATTGCATGGTCGAGGACCACCGAGGACTGCTATACGGGCTGTACTGTACCATGTAGCACGAATGAACGAGAAGGAGACTCCGCCTGGCTCACAGGATCCTTTCAGAATATTACGGGACGTGCGACGACCGTTCTTCTCATGTGCATGTCTTCCTCTGCATCTTCGCCTCTCTGTTTGTTGTGCTCCGTTTATACCGTTGTGAATGTAATACGATGACTTGGATATACCATTTGCACGCACGGCGCAGAATCACCCGAACTCGTGATGGAAGCACGAAGAGTATAGCATGATTTCCGTTACGGTTATCATTTGCGCCAAGTATTTCCCGGTAAAACATAACCCGCTTATCCCCGTTTCGTAGGAGTTTACGTAGGAGTTTCTCTTCCTATTGTATCTAACAGCTCGCATAATGATATCCTACCATTTCCTCTAATCGAATATGCTGTAAGCGAAGTATTATAATTTGAATATGCACGCCAGGAGAGTCGTCAAAAATGCGATGTCCGGGAACGATCGATTGCTCCTCGGTAAATATCGATCGTCAATTATAAGCGCACGCGCAAAATCACTCATGAGTCAATCTGCAAGAGGGACAATAACGACTCTACCTCTTTCTCTCTGGGACCATCGAACGATCAACATCACATCTTTCGTGGCTCCTGTCATGGACTCTCCAATATTCTTGGGCAAACAAACTCTCCAGTATTGGCTACGCTGGAGAGACTAAAATTTTTTTTCGTCCTGGTGAAGAGTGGAGTGGAACGATTTCTTTCAAAACCAACCCAAGGGAGAAATCGAGCCAACGATCGTGAAAATAAATTTATGTAATACGTGCATGAAAAATGCTACTTCTCGTGGCTGCCACGAGTTGCTTAAACTGCGTTTTATAGCCAAGGATACGATAAAAATGTCGCGCATGCGCAAATCGGCCCCATTTTACTTCTCGCACTAGTGCGTTCTTCTCGCACGCACTTCTCGCACTATTGCTTTCTTCTCGCACGCAGTTCACGCATGCTCCGCTCGGGCGCCCCACGCCCGATCGGAGACCGTCGTGAGACTAGTGTACATAACCCGAAAACCGTAGTGATATTCAGGCTCTACTACGCGTTCGATACGACTACTGTTACCGTGATTTTACTTGTTTTGTGTTTTTATTTGTGTTTTGATTTTTATTTGTGTTTTAACTGCGATATTGTCGAATCAATCTTGCGCTGTAATTGCAATCGCAGAATGTGCAACATTCTCGAAGTTCCCAGTTTAGACTGCTAATCAATAAATGTGTTCAAGTGATGACAGTATTAAAAGACAAAATATTCTGTGTCATCAAATAAGTACTTTCATGTGTTTTTATTGTACTGGTGTTTTTTAAATTTAATTTTCGACCCATTTTTCAATATTTTGTGTGTTTTAGGTAACTGAAACATTAAAAGATTATATTTCTTAAAATAATTACTTTACTTATGAACAGTAAATGGTTTGGGAGGATAGTATACATTAAAAAGAATATTTTATTTTATTTTCTTTTATTATTTTTTTTATATATATCTAATTTTTCCAAGAATAAACTGAAGGGGAAGTCCAAGCTTATGGTCAGCGAGGAGACGGTGATCTGAAACTAGATTACTTAGAACAGCAATCAAAGAAATAATTTCTGTTTACTTATGGTCGGTAAATAGAACAAAAATTGGGAAAGGTACGTAGGCAGCACAACTCCCTGATCCTTACTCTCGTGCAGTCGTTCTACTGGGAGAAACAGGCAGGAAAGTTTCGGACGAAAAAGCTCTGAATATCCGCTGTTTATATGCACGGCCGGGTCTCTATTCTCTTGCGAGAAAAACCGCATCGTCGTGGCCATCTGTCGGCCGAGCGGGAACTACGGGAGCTTTCGCCGGCTCAGGCGCGGATCGCCAACTCGGGGGGCCCGGGCCGTTAGGGAAATTTTATTTCAGTTTCGGACGGGGTTTTGGAATTTGCGCGTTACGGTTATGAAACATAGCCATAACCTCAGTTATTAGTGTCAGTTTTTTTGCGAAAAGTGTTTTCAGCATATTTCGTGTGGGTTTTCAGGTAAGTATAGAGGTATGAGGTAAGTTTTCTGTGTATTTTTATGTTTATTTAATTTTTGTTAATTATTTGTTTTAACTTGTTTTTTTTTATGTTTCAGATTTTGGTGTTTATTGCTTCGGAGGAACTGGTTTGGTTCCTCTACGCAATCCACTGAAGGTAATAGGTTTCGCAGGTATGTTTTTTTAAATATGTAATTGTAACTTTTAATTAATATATGTTTTTATTTTACAGAAAGGAAAAAAAACTGCAAGCCAGGAGGCAACAGTTTGGTCGCTTGCGGACAACAACAGCAGTTAAAGATCCGGTTCGATACACTCTAAAAATCAAGCGTGTTGCATGTGTATTGTTTCCTATCTTTCACACTGTGACAACTTTTTACATACTTTAAACGTGTTGCATTTTACATGTGTGTAAAAAGTCGTCACGATATAAAAGATAGGAAACAACACATTTGCAACACGTTTGATTTTTAGAGTGTAGAATGCTTCAATTAAAAATCAATTAAAATGATTAATTGATAACTCATCATATAAATCTCTTCTTATTTCTCTGCATCGTTGGGAGTGAAAATGATGCCATAAAATAGATGCCTATTTTTTCGTGACGAGATTCATCAGTCTTTAGTGATGTCAAGATTGCTATTCTACTGTATTACATAAAATCTATCTTACCTGATGCACTCTATGTCTCTCCCCGTTTCAGAGAAAGGTTGACGGCTGAAGAATCGTGCAGTAGTGGCGGTGATGCTACGGTAGCTTTTCTACCAAAGTAGCAAGTCGGGTTAGAGAGATTTATTTCGCGAACCGTCGTATCCGTACAAGTTCGCGCTCATGGTTTGGCTCATGCCGTGATGCACACGTGGAATAGTGGAATTCTGGTGACGCGGAGTGGAACGTAGAAGAGGCTATTTTCACTGTATATGTATGCGGATAAATTTTACGGTGAAACATTGTGAGCATGGCTTAATGTGCACCAGATGGAACGCTGGTAGTTGGATGCAAGATTGAGAAGGAAGAGGGACGGTCCGGGGGGTGAAGAAGCTCTCACCGTCAACCCGAATAAAACCCGCTTTGGCATACGTATACTCAGCAAGTAGTGCAATTTGAGAATGTCGTCAGGGGAAGACGCTGGAGGACTCTTGGCTGATTCACAGGCACAATAACGGAAAGCTTTCGCAGCCAATCGTCGTTATGCTAGTTACTCCCTCAAGTACACGAGTGGGCGACATTTTCATCGTCGTTCGCACTCCGTATATTATCCAGCATCCTTGACATCCACGTTCACTCGTACATACCAACCGATAAAACGCGAGTCAACTTCAAAAGACTCGGCATGAATCACTGAGCTATCAGTGCCCTCTACACTAGAGTCTGCAAAGCACTGAAGTAATCTTGGTAAATGCATTGACTATGCGGAAAGTAGTAAAAGCAATGTGTGGTCAGACCTTCCTTTGGTCGAGAGTTCCACGTCCTCATCAAATTAATTCGTATCAATGACCGAACCGGATACGTATCCGGTAGACATATTTCCTGCTTTTTCGTTTACGCCAAGTTCAGGAAAAGTCGGCTCAGGATACAAGCGCAGAGATAGAAAGAGAGACGTTGTGAAAGCAGTGGTTAAGGAACGGTCTCTTGGACTGCTTCGGCAATTCCTTTGTCGAGGGGATTTCCTTGGACTGGTTAGTGACGAGACAGTGGGTAAAAACGGCACGAAAAGAAAGAAAAGACGGTTGCGATATAGAGCCAGTGGAGTAACAACCAATAGGTATTAGGTGGTTGGCAACTCGAAGAGAGAAGAGGGTTCTGAATCCTTTACAGGTAGAAGACGAGGGAATGAGAGCATCGCGAGGCTAAGTTGAGATTCATCGAGTACAAAGGCCCTTTCTTGGCTCTATCGTGAACGTAGTATACAGGTATGTATGGGCCATTCCAGACTAATTTTTAGATTTTTAAAAATTAATTCGTTTGGTCATAAAACAAGAATGCAAAGTAGATGCTTATTATTCTTCACTGTTTACAAAGTTATATCTGTAATGAATTGTGTTCAACGATTTTGGCTTCCTCATAAAGGTAACTTTGTGTAAAGTTCTGCTTTGCATCTTTTTCAAAAATATAAAATATTAATTCCAATATTCTTAATTTAAATTTGAAGTTCCATTTTTTGGCTGATTCGTCCTCTTGTCGCTTCATAACAATCTTCAGAGTAGGCTCATTTTTTTTCTTTTGAATGACGCGTTTGAAAAATTTATCAATATTTCTTTTCATTCTTACAAGAACAATTTCTTTGAAAAAATCGGGGACAAAGTTATTGAATGGTTATTTATTAACCTGGAATATCCAAAAGACAAAATGTCAATTTGGTCTGGAATAGCCCATGTGCATATAGTCCGCGCATCCATGCTGCCCAAGTTAAAGCTACGTATCTACGCTATCTACGTATATAGCCCACACGCATATTATATACATACTCAAGCTATAAACTCGTTGTTCAACCTTCTTCGTCCGCATTCTAGTAATATTTAACATGCAGTTACGTTCCGACGTATAGTAGAGATGGTAAGGTAGATCTTTGATTTATCAGCATTTTTTTACATATTCTTATAAAATCAATTTTCCAAAAAATAGAGATATCGATTTTTACCATTCTACAATAGGGTAGAAGTACCGTTTTTGGTCATCTTAGTACTTTTTGTGGCTATTAAGGGATCTTTCCAGTGTGAAAAAAAAATCGATTTTTTTTCGTTTATCCATTAGCATATACGGTCAAAAGCATCCTCTCAAATTTTTAAAGCGTAATTCGAAATACTTCGCTGGCATACTTTATGGACCTGGGATCGCCGATTAGTCGTAAGTACACAATTTAGGTATATGAAATTTCTACACTCGAAACTTTAAACGCGTTTTTCTCGAAACGACATTTTTCAAAACGGTGAACATTCTCCAGGGAACAGGTTTCAAGCGATCGTTTTCAAATTTTAGGAGAACATTCTTCACGTTACTCTCTATCATGCTATGGAAGCTTTTTTTAAAAATCTTCCCATTTTTTTAAAAAGAAAAACTATCGAAAAAAACGGCTAAAATCAGTACTTTTTGTTCAAAACGCCCCCATTTTGTCAATTTTGATTTTACAAAAGACTCCATAGCACGATAGCCAATCGCATACTAATTAATAATCCTTTGGGTTTTTTTTAGATCAAATTTGCGACCCCTAGGATGTCCACCATGAGGTTATCTTTGTTATCAACATTATTTTCAACAATTAAAAAAAAATATTTAACCAATAAAAATCGTCTTATAAAAAACAATTTTTTTTCATTCATGATTACCTTAATATGTCATAAAAATGTCACATTGATTGGCGTATAGTAACCGTCCGAAAAAAAATTGTGAAAATAGGCTATTTCTCGGGCCGTCACACTGGAAAGATCCCTTAACTTGATCGATTTGTGGCCATACTTATAGCACGTAAATGATGGTGATGGTCACAAATGGTGACAAAGGGCTTTGCACATAATTTATTAAATAATTAGGTACTTTAAGCACTGCATATTCAGTGTAAAGATTGCTTTGATTCATGTAAAATAATCTCATTTAGTAATTTGAATAGATTGAAATAATAATGAATATATACATTTTTTGATGGCCACCCTATGGTACGTCTACCCTATGCAAAAAGGGAAGAAAATTAAGCGTAAAAACCCTGTCAATTTAGCCTAGAATGGCTCTTGTGCATATCCATACTGCCCAAGTTAAAGCTATGTTTCTACGCTATGTAAAATTAAGTGGAGGGTCATGAACCTCGGCAGAACCTCCGAAAATGACCGGAAACGTTGATTTTAAATTTGTATGCCTGAACCTTCTGAATTAGTGTGTATGAACCTTTAAAAGTGGTATATCTTACCCATTTTGATTCAACAAAGGGTGTTTAAAGGGTCTACATTTCAACTCGGGAAGCGCGAGATGTTTCTTTAATTTATCAATATTTTGCTTCCTCATAGAGGAAACTTTGTTTTCGTGAAATTTTTTTTCACTGAAAAAGTCAGGACACTGAAAATAGTCTAAAACATCGAGAAAAGTGGTTTAGAAAAAATTTCCGGATGTATGCGTGTATGTGGCACGCTTGCAAAATTCAAACCGCTGTATCTCGAAAACGGTTTTAACAATCTAGCTGAAATTGGATACGCCGGTAGAGTAGCAACGTCCCTTCCTATGCATATGTTATCGAATTTTTTTTTTTTTTTATTCAGATTTTATAAGCCTTTCAATTTTTCGAAAAATGTCTGTATGTTCTCTAATTTCCGCAATTTCTCAGCTAATGAGCTAAATAGTTCTGGACAAATAGAGAAATTAAAAATGAAGGTCGATATTGAATTTGAGCGAAATCCATAAAGTGGTTCAGATCTTACAAAATGTTCGATTTTCGAAAAAATTTTGTTTTCATTCTTATTCAAGTTAATTTCGACAAAACCTGCTCAAATCTTTTGCAAGGTAAAATGAACATCCAGTTGTAGTAGATATCGAATTTGGTGAAGATTGGTAAAGTGGTTCAGATTTTACAAGACATTGAATTTTTCAAAAAATCTCTGTATGTTCTCTAACTGCCACAATTTTTTAGATAATGAGCTTAAACAGTTTTTGCCGAACAAAGCAATGAAAATTGACGGTCGGTATTGAATTTAAGCGAAATACATAAAGCGGTTTAGATTTTATAGTATTTCTGAAAATTTTTCTTTTCGTTCTTACTTTAATTTGTATTTAAAATAAGGATGCAAAGTAGAACTTTGCACATTGCTTCGTCAATAATTTTCATCTTTCGCAAAGTTTCCTCTATGAGGAAGCCAAAAATAAAATAAAGATGACAAGTAATGACGGAGCAATGTGCAAAGTTCTACATTGCATCCTTATTTTTTATTCTTATAAAATAAATTTACCAAAAAAAAAGTAGAGTTATCGACTTGATTACTTTTTGACCCTTCTACAATCCTGTCTTAAAAAAGACATGGCACATCGAACTCGAAAGACTGAAGCCACTTTTCAAGTCTTCCGATTGGTCGGCGATGACGGTTTCAGAGCCAACTTCAGTCCGTCGAGGCCGCCGCTGCAAAATTGCGTATGGCGCGCATTTTGAACTGTCGCTTTCGCGTTTCTGCTATGGCCGCTACATAAAAAGATTTTACACAGTTTCTACAATTTTTTGAGATTTCTGTTTCAAGTTTGTTTCACAAGTAGACTGGATATTCGTGGCTTCATATAATTATTTTTGTAGGATAAAATAGGAGCACTCTCCATTAGATATCAGTTTTGAGGAATGTCTAATAAAGCTGCCTTTTTTGTAGTATCTGAAATTGATGGAGATTCGTAGCAGTCTTAAAGAGGATATGTAATGATTATATCAAAAGTATGTCATGAAAGTAGCGTTATTCTAACTACCTGCTATTTTGGATAGACATAGGGTAGAAGTACCGGTTGTGGCCACTTTAAGAATTTTCCCATTTTCAAGTACTTGTGATTGGGACCAAATATCATAAAACTGTTTTGGACCTATACTTTTCATATCTGAGAAAAATATAATTTCAGATTTCTAGCATTAAAATCTTCATATGTGTGGAGAAAACACTGGAAAATAGAAAAAAGTAGGAGCATAGCCATTTCACCAGTTCTGGCCACCTATGCACCGGTTTTGGCTACAGTAATGTACCGGTTTTGGCCATGCTTAAAATTAGAATAATTCAATATTCATTGCACTTGAAACATTTTTAGGGTGTGTTTAATAAATGAAAATCGTATTCTTATGAAAGCATCCAATTCCTCTACACAAAAATGTCTTTAAAGCACAGATGCCATCTGTGAACCTAACTAACCTTTTTTGACATTCGTCTCCTTCGTTTTGCACTTTTTCGTAGCAGCTTTCTTTCTCACAAATAGTCATACATTATATTAATGTTTTACTCTTTACACTTTTATTTTTATTTTTACCAGAGTTCCTTCCGAAAGTAGATTTTCGCATTGCATAATGATGGGAATCTTCAACATGAAAGGTGTTCCACCGCTTTACCTTCTTTTTTACTATACATTTCTAAGGATATATTTTTCTTAGCATTTTTTTGGTTTTTTGTTTCTTCTTTACGAATTCGTGAATTGATTGTGTAATAATTAATGAAAAATTAATGATTATATTATCATGGCCATATCCGGGGCAACATGCTTATTCCATGTACCAGTTGTGGCCATCGTATTTTTTATAAATGTATAGCTTTATTTCAAACTTTTAGTACATCAACATTTGCAGTGATGACTCTTAAGATTGACATGTGCAAAGCTGCATGCAATTCGCCAACTATATAATCCGAATAAGGTAAATATCCCAGTAATCGACCATGTACCAGTAATCGACCAGTCTGTGGTAAAAGAGCGATAAATAAGACTGTCAGTGCTTTTCGATGTTTAAATAAATTAACAACACTTCCTCCGATTTATGTACAATATTATATGAAAATTTGAGGCTTGTAAAATCACAACAGTGATAATAAGAAAATCGTAAACTTGCAGTGTCCGAGCCGAGCGTGATTTCGTCGAAATCCTTGATATGGAGGTTAAGGTGCGTATCGTGACATTTAGTTAAATTCTGCGATGCACGAAGACTTTGGCTGAGTAAGTTTAATTTGATATTACATATGAAGAATCAGGTATTACTAAATGAATATGATTTTATCGTAAAATTGTTGTTTGTGCAAAAAATCGCCGAGGTCGATAACTGGTTCAGAAAAACACATAAATGTCCGGGTAATCGACCTACTGTCGATCACCAGGACAAAATTGTGGATAGAAAATTAGTGTAAATCGCGTATTGTTTTTATGAATTAGATGATAAAAAATAATGTAACAATTCATTCATCGATCGAACTGTACGAGGAGTAGTTATGGACAGGGTTATTGCGCTCTCTATAAATAATTAAGCAGCAAAATAAATCATGTCGGTATCTGGGCCATGCATATGTCCATGACTGGGTCATGTCATGGCATGGGTCGATTTCTGGGCAAACCGTGACTTTAGTATGTCCATGACTGGGACATTTGCACACCTCAAGTTTTATGTTAATTTTTTATTACAAGAAGATAAGGTAGACCAAAAGTTAAGCGTTCTATTTGTTGACAAGATTATACTGATTCTTTATAACCTACAATGACAGTTATTGACGTCTTAATTTGTGACTTTTCTTAACGTGTCGATTACTAGGACATATAACGGTCGATTACTGGACCAACTATAACTTTAGTATGTCGATGACTGGTACATTTGCACTTCTGAAGCTTTAGAATAAGTTTTCTCTACTATAAGATAAGTTACGAAAATTTGTGAGGTTGTTATTTTTTCATACGACTATTCTGATTCATTATTACCTAGAATGACCATTTTTTGTATCTTAATGTGAAAGTTACGTTTTTATAAAGTTGGGCAATTTGGTTAACGTGTCGATCACTGGGACGTTTACCTTACTTTAATTACTGATACAATACTTTTTGTAACGGAGACGAATGGACGTCAAAATGACGATAAATGTTTCCAAAATACACAACGTTATGAAAAATTATGATTAAATACAGGTACAGAATTAAAATAGCCACGAAAAACGTATTTAAGTGTGGGGGTGGCCACAACCGGTACTTCTACCCTATATATTGATTCTTCAGGATCATTTTACTTAAAAAAAAACAAAGACGCAAAGTTACCAAAGCGTAGCACGGGCGGAGCGCGGGCGTTGTTGCTAGTATGCAAAAAAGGAAATAAAATTAAGAGTACCACCCTGTCAATTTGGCCTGGAATGGCCCTTGTGCATATCCATACTGCCCAACTTAAAGCTACGTATTTACGCTATCTACGTATATAGTCCACAGTCATATTATGCTCAAGCTATTCACTCGTTGTTCAACATTCTTTGTCCGCATTCTAGTAACATTTAACACGCAGGTACGTTCCAACGTATAGTAGAGTTTCGTCTTCTCAGGGACAGAGCAAAACGCGAGATGATAGGATGGTTGAATAAGCACAAGAAGGAAGAGAAGAAGGAAGTGGAAGGGAGGCTAGGAGTTCGTATAAGATGAGCCGCTCGTTCTCGAATGAACAGCAACGTTCTCTAGTGCGGCGCACGCCAAGCTTTATGTCGCTCTTATTAAATTCCCCTGCTACGTCAACGAGAACGATCCAACGACTATATACTCACCTCGACATAGACGAGAGAGAATCATTTTCGTACTCGTCTTACTCGTCATCAGAGGGAGCTCAAGTTTGGCATAACGTGGCACTTCAGTATTCCAGAGAAGTGTATCTCTCTCCATCTTCCAAGACTGAACACATTCGTGACAATGGGATATGCACCAATGCGATTTTAACAGTAGAAGACGACTACGACGACGCAAAGAGCTTTATAATCTCTGAGGATATTTATCCACCGCTGTCTCTCTCCGTTCCTTTGTCTCAATTTTACGGCCGAGTTAGACACGGTCATTTTTAATGCAATGCGGAGGAAACGACTCGGCGCATGGCTGAGAGCGCAAAAGCCAGTGAAAAAGGCGTTCCACATGCTCTATATCATTTGTAGTACGTATGTAGTATAAAAGATACGTCTGCTTTACTTTAACGCGCATTTAAAGTGGACTTTACAGGTGTAGGTGCGTGGGACTGTAAGAGAAGGAAGAAGAGAAAGGAAACTTAGTGTAAGGGATGTGTAGTAACAAAGACGTTGGGAGAATAATAGTTGGAGGCGCTGGCACGCAAGGAAAGGACTGAGAAAGCAAAGGTAGGAGGAAACATGAAGGGAAAGAAAGCGGGTAGGTCGGGCAAGGAGAGAAAAAAAAAAAAAAACGCACGTTGCTTTTCTCCGCTCAGGCTTTTTCTTTGCCCCGGGATAATGACCTCTCTTTTGCCACGTAATTCCATTTAATCTTTTTCTTATTAATGCGAACCCGCCATCTGTATGTATACATTATACTTATGTACTTATGTAAGTGTATATCTATATATATTGCTTTTTTTTGTGTATATTACGAGATTCCCTAAGTAGTCGAAAGTCACGCGAAAATATCGTTTGCAGCATCATTAAATACACTGAGAAAAGAGATTGGTTTAGCTAAATCCGAAGGACACGGAACGGCAGATGAATCATTCGGTGGAATAACGAAATTGTTGGCTTGTTTTTACCAACATTGGCGCAGCAGACTATAAAATGTTTGTGAGCAGAAAATCTAGTAAGTAGAAATGGTGGGTTTAAATATCTCAATGGGTTTAAAGGCTATTCCGACTAGAAATCTGGTAGGGCAGCCCTGCCGTCACATTTGGGCCTGATCTGGCATGGATAAGTTTGACCTGATAAGGTGTACCTTATTAGAACCGGATTTGGCATTGGAAAGGTTGCCCTGATAAGGTGCACCTTATTAGGACCGGACCTGGCATAGGGAAGGTTGACCTGATAAGGTATTCCCTATTCAGGTCCGGATCTGGCATAGATAAGGTAGACCTGATAAGATGTACCTTAATAGGACCGGATCTGGCAAAGGGAAGGTTGACCTGATAAGGTGTATCTTATTCAAGGCCAGATCGGGAAATATTAAGGTAGACCTAATAAGGTGTATCTTATTCAGGGCCAGATCGGGAAAAATTAAGGTAGACCTGACACGGTATTCCATATTCAGGTTCAGACCTGGCATAGATAAGGTAGACCTGATCGAAATATTGGCGGAATTAAGAATATCATTTATAAAATCAAAATGTCGCATTCAATATGTTTTTAATTTTAAACCCGTCATTTTGAATTTACAAATTTTAAGTTCAAATTCCTAATTAGTTACGTCAAAAACTGAACTATTATTTAAATAAATAGTAAATTGAACTATTATGGAAATACTGTACGAGATATCCACATAGTCGGTTTGGTCTAGTGGTTAGCGTGCTCGGTTAGGTAGTTAGGTAAATAGGTAGGTCCCGTAGGTCTTAGGTTCAAATCCCGCGTGCATCACTTCCCGAATGATGTTACGAAAAACCGTATCTGAAGACGACTTGTTTTTTTTTTTTTGTAATATTAATAGAATATTATTGTTCATATTGCGGCATAATGCGCGGAAATTAATAATTAATTTTTAAATTTAATATAAAGATAAGTATATGTATTTATATATCTATGATTATATTTATCAGGCCCTTAAATGGTTATTTTTATCAGGTCCTTATGTGGTAAACTTGAACTGGCCCTGATGTGCCAAAGCGTTACATTTCCAATCAGGGCCGTATAAGGTAGCCAGACAGGGGCCTTGGATTTAGAATCCGGTTACCAGGTCCGGCCCTGATATTCCTCATAACTGAATTTCTAGTCGGGATTAGGTTTCTTGTAATTATCTAACAAATGCTGAAAGTTAATGCATTGGCTAAAATAATTAATTGTCACTTGTAGTTTTCAGACAATTTTGTTTCAGGAAGCAACCAATACTTTTTTGGTGCAATGCACGTATGAAATGAATTTCATTGTACCCTGGAAGAAATTGTTGTAAGCCTGGCTACCACTAATTGTTGGAACCTTCGACTATTTTTGCTTCCTCATAGAGGAAGCTTTCTTTTTTTTTATTACTTGAGCTGTTGCATTGTTGTTGTAACTATATTCAATTAATTGCAGCAGTGTAATTGCAGTCCTGCAATTGCATATTTCACTATAAAATAATTGCTATAACTTTCAAAAATAATCACAAGCATGCCAAAGGAATTGCTGTCATAAATATGTTTCAGAGTTTCTGTAATTTAAAAAATGGTCACAAAAACTTGAAAATTCACAGCTGTCACTTTTGTAATTGCAATAGTCGGGATAAAATCTTATAACCTAAGTATAAAATGGCAGCTTTTATTTTAAGTCCATGCGACAATTTTCTTATGGTTTCTTATGGTATAAAATGACAGTTTCTATTTTAAGTCCATGCGACAATTTTCTTATGGTGACGAATCGTACATTTGATAAGAAATGCACATCTAACTAAAATACGGTCTTATATATAGGTCTTGGAATTCGGCTATTTTTAAGTGGTGGGGATTGTCATCGTTAGTGTGACCGAACTGTTAGTTCCTCGTTTGTCCACTAGCTGCGCTATCACGCTCGGGTATTTTAGATGTAGATATGTAGCATTTTCTGTCAATTCAGCCACTTTTTTTTCGACCCTCTCCGATTTGCCCTGTAATTGGTTATATGAATGTACCACTAAAAGACACTCTATGTGAATTTTTTCAGATTTTTAAAAATAATTTTTTAGAAACTGGCTTTTTTAATTCAAGTGCAAATATCTCAGAATTTTTAAGTTACTGAAAAAAAATGTCAGCACATAAAAGTTGTCGTTTATTGTTAGCTTTCGAGCGGAATATTCCAAATAATTGTCACGTTCCTGTGAGTATGATTTTTTTCCGAAAAATGGAGGAATTATTTTTTAATTAAAAAAAGCATATTTTTTTTTACTGAAAAAATTACAGAGTATTGCTACATGACTGTTGATATCACAAAAAAATCGCCAGAGTGGCACCGATCGATCTTCTGGTATTAAAAAATGCATTTGTGTGAAAGGTCCAAAAAACGGGGGCATTATTATTTTTTTGATAAAAAAAGGTTACTTTTTTTTGGCTAATAAAATTACAGAGTATTCTTGCATGACTGTAGATACTGCAAAAAAATCATCAGAGTGATACGGTTCGAGTTTCCGGTAGAAAAAAAAATAATTCCCCCGTCTTTCGAAACTTCCACACGTATAATTTTTTTTAAGGGGTTAGGCCACTCTAGAGGGCCACAAAAAAGGCTTTTTTCGGGAATTTTTTTCAGAAAATCTATTAGAGACATCGATTTTTTGAGAAAGGGTATTTATTGTACATATCATTAACTATATATAGTAATTTTTTCATAGTCATTAATTTAAAAATGGCGGCTGTACAGCGTTGTTGCGATGACATCTCTTTTTTTTTGGAATCCACGGCCGGACACACAGCTTCAGTAAGTTTTGAATTATGATGAGTTTTTTAAATGGTTTTCACTTATACATAACAGTAGCTAGAGAAGTACGTAGGATTTTTTCGATATAGGCATTTTTGACAAAATGGCGAGCATCTAAAGTGAAAGTTCAAAAATTTGGCTTAAAAATAGTTCGAAAATTGTCAATAACAAAAAAACTATGTAACTTAAAAAAAAATCCTATGTACTTCTGTAGATAATGTATTTTTGAAGATATATCCAAAATTTCAAATAAATCGGTGGTAAACTTTTTGAGTCATGTTTCCGGCCAACTTGAAAAGAGCAGTTTTGAGATAAACGCGTTTATCTGCCGTATACCTGCTTTGACCCTTCTCAGTACCTTTACCGAAGCGCACACAAAAGAGGTTCCCTACTAGGTAGGTGAGGCCTGGCTCGAGGTTACATCCCAGTACTGGCCCGAGACTGTGCCAGTACGCGAGGCTCGGCCAGCCTTGGGCCAGTGCTGGGATGTAACCACCAGCCGGACTTAACCCCACTGGGGCTGCTAACCGGGCGGCCTCCCATTAAAAATCGAAAATGGGGCATTTACAAATTTTTGCCTGCAATAATCTTTTGGGACAGCATTCTAGAAACCCTAATGAGTCATTTCCAAGGAGAAAAAAAAATCGATTTTTCGAAAATTCTAGAGTGGCCTAACCCCTTAATACCGTAAGATCGATCCGTACCACTCTGATGATTTTTTTGCAATATCTACAGTCATGCAAGAATACTCTGTAATTTTATTAGCCAAAAAAAAGTAACCTTTTTTTTATCAAAAAAATAATAATGCCCCCGTTTTTCGGAACTTTCACACAAATGCATTTTTTAATACCAGAAGATCGATCGGTGCTACTCTGGCGATTTTTTTGTGATATCAACAGTCATGTAGCAATACTCTGTAATTTTTTCAGTAAAAAAAAAATATCCTTTTTTTGATTAAAAAATAATTCCTCCATTTTTCGGAAAAAAATCATACTCACAGAAACGTGACAATTATTTGGAATATTCCGCTCGAAAGCTAACAATAAACGCCAACTTTTATGTGCAGACATTTTTTTTCAGTAACTTCAAAATTCTGAGATATTTGCACTTGAATAAATAAAGCCATTTTCTGAAAAATTATTTTTAAATATCTGAAAAAATTCACATAGAGTGTCTTTTAGTGGTACATTCATATAATCAATTACAGGGCAAATCGGAGAGGGTCGAAAAAAAAGTGGCTGAATTGACAGAGAATGCTTCATGTACTAGTTGCAGATAACCTCTCCCCACTCTAATTTGATTAGTTTACCCCAAGGTTGCACTGCTGCATGTGGCGGAAATGTGCACTACGCTTTTGCCTCACTATCTGAGTCACCCCCCCGCCCTACGAGTTTCCTGACCTGTATGTAAGATCGTGAACTACAAAAAAAGTCATAACCATCCAAAATGAATAGCTGTCATAAATATATATTTTATGGAATAAAATGAAATGATGAACTCACTTGTAAGACAGCATAACGGACGTGAAGGTGATGGTGATGGTGACACTTGATTCCGTGGTTATAAAGTATCGGCATCGTGTGTTTGGTGGATAGAGGCCAGGGTAACCAGGACTCGCCAAAATGCAATCTTTGTGAAGACAGTCCTCGTATACCCAGTCGCATTCTGTAACAGACAGCATAATAGCCGATTGGACATTTCGCCGAGTTCACTGATATCGCATATATCGTATCACGAAATCTCGATGCAGCTCATTTCGCGAATGCACTGCTGATTGTGTGTGTGTGTGTGTGTGTGAGTCTATAGCGTGCAAACGCTTCCGAGATTCTCTGGAATGTAGAATCTCGAGAATCTGGAACACACGTAAGAGATTTTCTTATTCGATAGGGACGCGAGGACGGGTGGAAATGAAGATGAAGATTGAGGGTTGAGATTGCTTCTGTGACCTGTGAGATGGGAGTGCAAGAAGCGAATGTTTTATTATCGTAAAAATGGAACTTGCTCGTCATTCTTTGCGTGTCAGAAGCGGATATTCGGATAAGATCATCGTTTCTTCTACGACGAAGGGAACTAAAAAATTACTGCACATTTACGATAATGCAAAAAAAAAAAAAAAAAAATTTCAAGTTGATTTTTTCTTTAATTCTGATTGAAGTTCGTGATAATATCTTTATTTCTTGTAATTCTTTTTGATTCAGTGTTATAAAGAATCTTTAAAATTGTAAGAGGAGACTTATAAAAAACACTGTGTATTAATATGAAATTCGTAAGTAAAAATAAGAATTTATTCATTTTAAGTCGTTTACATTTACGATAATGCAAAAAAAAAATAATAATAAATTTTAAGTTAATTTTTTTTTAAATTCTGTTTGAAGTTCGTGATAACATCTTTATTTCTTGTAATTCTTTTTGATTCAGTGTTATAAAGAATCTTTAAAATTGTAAGAGGAGACTTATAAAAAACACTGTGAATTAATATGAAATTCGTAAGTAAAAATAAGAATTTATTCATTTTAAGTAGTGATAAGCTCTGTCTCTTAGACAAATATATTCGGAAAAACGAATTCGTCGAAGTTTTTAACGATTTTGACATAAAACAAATATCATATCCGTTGTACCGATCCTTTTGATATAGGAAAACGATCTTTATTATCGCTTCCTCATGGAAGAAGCTTTGTTTTCGTGAAATTTTATTTTTTGAGATTTCCATGTCGAGACACTCAGAATGGTCCGAAAAGTAGTTTAGAAAAAATGTATGTTTGTATGTGTGTGGCCGACATGAAAAATTCAAACTTAGATACGTAAAGAACGGGTTTATTAATCGAGCTGAAATTTGGCATGCACGTGGGGCACGTAGACCCCTTTGTTTGTGATAATTTTCAAAAAAATTCAAACATAAGATTGTTTTTTATTCAAATTTGAATTTTTAGAAAAAAGTATGTAAGTTCTTTAGTTTCCGCAAATTTGTAGCGATGGAGCTAAATAATTTTTTACTAATAAATCCATGCTAAAGGAGGATCGATATTGAATTTGGGATGAATCTATAAATAGATTTGGTTTTTATGGAATTTCGAATATTTCGAAAAATTTTCGTTTTGCTCTAACTCACGTAAAATATCACCGAAACAATCGAAATTTTCTACAGACTAACAATAGGACTTAGCTCTCCTACGTACCAAATTTCGTAATGATCGGTAAAGGGGTTAGGATTTTATGGCATTTTGAATATTTTCATAAATTTACATTTTGCTGTAACTCACATAAAATATCCTAAAATAAATTGAAATTTATTGCTAATAATATTGATTGATTTTAATTAACTTATTTATAAAATTATTATTATTATTATTAATTATAACAATATTATTAATTATAATAATAATGTTTGAAATTATTTATAATAATATAGACAGCTATTTAAAAATACTTGTTTGCATTCTATTAAATATCGAATAAAAAAAAGTCTGCACGTATTACATAATGATTTTACAATTTATGCGATTTGTTTGCGTTGTGTCTACGTAATTACCAAAACTTTAAATACAACAAAAAAGTTGCAAAGTAGAACATTCTACATTGCTTCCTCGTTAATTTTCATTTTTCACAAAGCTTCCTTTATGGGGAAGCCAAAAATTATAAATACGATTACTCATACAGGTGGTTTTGTGAAAAATGGAAATTAAGGGATGTTTTCAGTGTGAGAAAAAAAATCAAACATTTTTTTTGTCTTATCCATTAGAATATACGATCAAAATCATCCTCTGAAATTTTTAAAGCGAATTTCGAAATACTTCGCCGGCATACTTTATGGACCTGGCATCGCCGATTAGTCGTAAGTACACAATTTAGGTATATGAGATTTCTACACTCGAAACTTTAAACGCATTTTTCTCGAAACGACATTTTTCAAAACGGTGGACATTCTCCAGGGAACAGCTTTCAAGCGAACGTTTTCAAATTTTAGGAGAACATTCTTCATGCTACTCTCTATCGTGCTATGGAAGCTTTTTTTAAAAATCTTCCCTTTTTTTTAAAAGAAAAATTGTCGAAAATTACGGCTAAATTCGGTACTTTTTGTTCAAACCGCCGCCATTTTGTCAATTTTGATTTAAAAAAAAGCCTCCATAGCGCGATAGTCAATCGCATACTAATTAATAATCCTTTGGGGTTTTTTTTTTTCAAATCAAATTTGCGACCCCTAGGATGTCCACCATAAGGCTGTCTTTTTTATCAACATTATTTTCAACAATTAAAAAAAAATATTTAAATAATAAAAATCGTCTTATAAAAAATCATTTTCTGTCATTCATGATTACCTTAATATGTCATAAAAATTTCAGATTGATCGGCGTATAGTAACCGTTAGAAAAAAAATCGCGAAAATAGGCTATTTTTTGAGCCCTCACACTGGAAAGATCCCTTAAGGTAGTTCTGTCGTGAAGGCAATCCAAACTCATATGCATGAACTTTTGACATGTTGTAATTTAGCTATTCACTTTTACTTGCACAAAATCTTGAAGGCTTTTACCGAGTATTTGATGGAATAATTAAAACTTGAAAATCGATCTTTTTACACAGCGCCAACGGGAGGGCTGGAAAAATTGATCTTTAAATCGAAAATTAACGTACTTAGATCAAAGATAGAGAAAAGATAAATAGTACTACAGATTCGCAAATCATTCAGGAATTGATGGATCATGAAAAAAGGTGAAGTCTCCGGAATAATGTTTAATTAAACCAAGGTCAAAGTGCACGATACCGGGCCAAATGACGTTTCCTAACCTAATTATCGTAAAAATGAAGTCAAATCCGCACTAAACATATCAACTATTTACAAATAATCGTTTTAATTTGATTACGACAATTTCGAAGGATTCTCGATTATTTTTTATATTATTATTGAGGCAGTTAAAGTGATGCGTATGATTATTTCTTAATGTCATATAGACTCGGAGATTTATGACTCCGGCGTACCGACAGAACTACCTTAATGAGGAATCATTGTGCAATGGTCTACTTTGCAACTTTTTATTTTATTTTTAGAAGCGAAAGTTCTACATATATCAATTATCACAACCTTATTAAAAATGTTACGCGAACAAATTTTTTTTTTTGATACGCCAAATAATAATAAGCATGAAGTACGAAGAAATTGCATTCGTATTCTGATGTAAAAGCCTTCACGGCAAGCTGCATAAAACGTTAGCAAACATTATAAAAACCAGTGATACGAAGAGAATACGTGACCCACATTCCGTGGCAATTAAAATGAAATAGCGCGCGGATGTGAGAGCGTCGAGGTTCCGTTGTCGGGGATTAATTTTTCCGCCGAAAATCTAGCGGTCCGTATAGTGGAGCTCCGCAGGAAGAGAAAGAATAACAGTAGATGGACTGTAAATTCACTTCGGTGCCAATATAAGCAGGAACGAGATTCAACTCGGCCATTAACGTATACACAGTCGGAGGTACATATAAAAGAAAAAATCGTGCAAGAAATTCACGCCAGTAAATCGCTCGAGGATAGGGCAATAATGTCTACATAATTCGTTCACTCGCAAATTTCCGAGAAACGCGCGGATATTCTGGCAAATATTACTTTAGTTTCATAATAGAAAAATTGTCTTTCATGAAAATAATTTTTTTTCGAGGTTATCATATCGCTACAAAATTGTATTGCAAATCCGGGTTGAAATGAAAAATTTGCACAGTTGCCTTCAATTTTATGTCATTTGAAATATTATTTTTATTTCGTGATGAAGGAAGCTCTAATTTCATGAAAATAATTTTTTTCGAAGTTATCATATCACTAGAAAATTGTATTGTAAATTTGCGTTGAAATGAAAAATCTGCTCACTTTTCCTCAATACTACACTGAGAAAAATAAATGTGATAGATTGCTAAATGTACACTGAGAAAAAAAAATTGTTAGAACCAACAAAACGTGCGTTTGTGGGCCGCGAAAAGAATATTCTTTTGATCCAATGAAATATGTAATTGATCGAAACAACAGCAGATAGAATCTAAAAATGATTCGATTACCATTTCGAAATATTTTGTCCAATCGACAAAATATTCTTTTCGCCGCCCGCAAGCGCATGTTTTGTTGGTTCTAACGATTTTTTTTATCGGTGTAGTGAGTTTTACTATAAAATAATGACTCGTGCCATAATTTAGTTGATGGTAACGTCATTTATTGTTACATCAACCATAAAAACATTGTTGTCCTCTCGGGGAAACATGTGTATAGTAGAATTGACCATACATTTTTTATGGGTGTATGTTATGTCGAATGTTATTCTAGTTTTATGATAGAGAAAGCTTTTGATGAAAGTAATTTTCTTTTTTCAGTTCACTACCCGTGCAGAAATTGGATTCAGGATCCAGCTGGATTCCAGCTAGTATCCCTAATTTCAGATCAGGATCCAGTCAGGCATCCGACCAGATTCCATCATGGAATGTTATGATTTCAAATTGGATTCCCGTCGGGACACCTTAAATGGGATCCCACAGAGACTCCTCTCCGATTCTAGATCGGATTTAATGGAACCTCCAGATCGGATCGCGCAGAGACTCCAGTCTGATTCCGGGTCGAATTTAATGCCACTTCTAGATTGGATGTTGTAGGAACTCTAGACCGATTCTATATCGGATTTCATACACCGAGAGAAAAGTTTCATTGATTCACGGAAATCTTTGCCAATGAAATGAAATACTTGAATTTCAATACTATCTTTTCTTTGAATGATCTCAAACTCAATGAAAAGTAGTGTCATTGATTCGAAGAAACATTTCCTTAAACCAATGAACCTTTTTCATTGATTTCAAAGATATCGTCGCTGATTCAATGAAACCTTCTTCTTACCAGCTCAAAATTTCGAAACCTATTTTTTCCTGAAGTACGCGACAGATAAAGCGCAAATTTTGTGAGTATGTAAGAAAGTACGGCAGAAATAGGCTAAGCTTCTGGCTCCTCGAAACTCGAAGCCGTTTGTTCGAGAGAACCGGAAAACAAAAAAGTGAGGTTAGGTGCGAGAGAGACCAATGAAAACGTCTCTTTAAAACAATGAAACTGTTTCTTTATTACATACTCACTAAGTAAATCTTTATTTACAAGCAATGAAATGTTCTCTTTGAAATTCAAATGCACTATTTCATTGAAATCAAAGAAATATTTCGTTGAAATTAATGAAAAAAAAATCTATCCACTCATTTCTTTGGCGTCAATGAAATCTTTTCTCTCGGCGTAGGACCTCCAAATTGGATTAGGTCAGGACGCTATTCCGGACCAGGTCGGATTTTATATTCAAATAATTAAATGCGCGGAGAAATTGTATCAAACTCGATTTGTCCATCGTGTTGAACAAAACAACAACGAATTATTGTAGTTGATTAGGCCGTATATTCTGCACAAATGCTTTGTCAAATAACGTAAGATTAAATGACTTAACCTCAAATCGTCGATTTTAGGTCATGGCATTTAATATATTGTTACCTGTAAGTCTCACAACATGTAACTTTACAACAGTGATCTAACACTAAGATATTAAGATTCCATGAAAGTGTTATTATTTATTAAATGACAATAGTAAATAGTTAGTATTCAATCTCGCACATTCCCGAGTTGACGCACGCCACGGACGAACGCTTCCGAGCAGCTGATCGGAAACCGTCGGTACGCCCCGAAAGCAGGTGGCGCCATTTTTTCAACAATTGAACGTAGCTGTTAACTCGTATGTAAAGTGGAATCCATATGAAATCGTATGAGAATTCCTGAGGTGGGATTTCCCTGAAAAATCTCGATTGGGATCCAACCGGTAACTCCCCGAAAGCAGGTGGCGCCAGTTTTTCAACTACTGACCGTCACTATTAACACTTATGTAAAGTGGAATCCACATGGAATTGTATAAGGGTTCCCGAGCTGGGGTTTCTCTGAAAAATCCCGATTGGGATCCAACCGGTACTCCCCGAAAACAGGTGGCGCCATTTTTTCAACTATTGAGCGTCGTTATAAACTCATATGCAAATACGAATCCATATGGAATCGTATGAGGTATCCCGATCCGGGGATTCCCTACCAAATCCCGACAGGGATTTGATGAGACGTAGGGATGCCACGAAATATTTCTGCATGGGTATACTCAAATTGGTGTAAAACTTCCAGAAAAGTGGTTTAGAAAAAGTGAACAATTGAATTTTAGATAAATGAAAACAAACGAGATTTATTATGTAATTATTTACAATAAGAATTTATAAGTCACAATATTTTCAAGCGTGAATCTTCAAATATCTAGTTTCAAACAATTACAATTACGAATTGCTATTTTAAAAAACAATAACAATCAGAGTAGACATTCATCGATGTCTTATTCGGGATGGACTATAAAGTGACGGTTTTGCTATTTTAGCTCACGTGACTATTTTTTAAATAATTAAAATACTAACCACACCATAACACAGTTCAACCCATATTTCTATGGTTCGCTAAACTATTTTATAGTTGTCATAAATAAATAAAAAATATAGACGGTTGTCAATAGTTTGATAAACTATAAAAAATATAGTATTAAGTGTTGTACTATATTTCAAAATCATCCTCTGAAATTTTTGAAGCGAAATTCGAAATACTTCGCCGGCATACTTTATGGACCTGGCATCGCCGATTAGTCGTAAATACACAATTTAGGTATATGAAATTTCTACACTCGAAACTTTAAACGCGTTTTTCTCGAAACGACATTTTTCAAAACGGTGGACATTCTCCAAGGAACAGTTTTCAAGTGATCGTTTTCAAGTTTTAGGAGAACATTCTTCACGCCACTCTCTATCGTGCTATGGAAGCTTTTTTTAAAAATCTTCCCATTTTTTTGAAAGAAAAACTGTCGAAAAAACGGCTAAATTCGGTACTTTGTTCAAACCACCGCCATTTTGTCAATTTTGATTTTAAAAAAGCCTCCATAACGCGATAGCCAATCGCATACTAATTAATAATCCTTTGGGTTTTTTTTTTCAGATCAAATTTGCGACCCCTAGGATGTCCACCATGAGTCTGTCTTTTTTATCAACATTATTTTCAACAATAAAAAAAAATATTTAAACAATAAAAGTCGTCTTACAAAAAATTATTTTCTGTCATTCATGATTACCTTAATATGTTATAAAAATTTCAGATTGATCGGCGTATAGTAACCGTTAGAAAAAAAATCGCGAAAATAGGCTATTTTTTGAGCCGTCACACTGGAAAGATCCCTTAAGGTAGTTCTGTCGTGAAGGCAATCCAAACTCATATGCATGAACTTTTGACATGTTGTAATTTAGCTATTCACTTTTACTTGCACAAAATCTTGAAGGCTTTTACCGAGTATTTGATGGAATAATTAAAACTTGAAAATCGATCTTTTTACACGGCGCCAACGGGAGGGCTGGAAAAATTGATCTTTAAATCGAAAATTAACGTACTTAGATCAAAGATAGAGAAAAGATAAATAGTACTACAGATTCGCAAATCATTCAGGAATTGATGGATCATGAAAAAAGGTGAAGTCTCCGGAATAATGTTTAATTAAATAATTAATTTAAGTAGCTATTAACTCGTATGTAAAGTGGAATCCACATGGAATCGTACAAGGGTTCCCGAGCTGGGGTTTCCCTGAAAAATCCCGATTGGGATCCAACCGGTACTCCCCGAAAACAGGTGGCGCCATTTTTTCAACTATTGAGCATCGTTATAAACTCGTATGCAAAGACGGATCCATATGGAATCGTATGAGGTATCCCGATCCGGGGATTCCCTACCAAATCCCGACAGGGATTTGATGGGACGTAGGGATGCCACGAAATATTTCTGCATGGGTATACTCAAATTGGTGTAAAACTTCCAGAAAAGTGGTTTAGAAAAAGTGAACAATTGAATTTTAGATAAATGAAAACAAACTAGATTTATTATGTAATTATTTACAATAAGAATTTATAAGTCACAATATTTTCAAGCGTGAATCTTCAAATATCTAGTTTCAAACAATTACAATTACGAATTGCTATTTAAAAGAACAATAACAATCAGAGTAGACATTCATCGATGTCTTATTCGGGATGGACTATAAAGTGACGGTTTTGCTATTTTAGCCCACGTGACTATTTTTTAAATAATTAAAATACTAACCACACCATAACACAGTTCAACCCATATTTTTATGGTTCGCTAAACTATTTTATAGTTGTCATAAATAAATAAAAAATATAGACGATTGTCAATAGTTTGATAAACTATAAAAAATATAGTATTAAGTGTTGTACAGTAAGCGTGAGAATAAAAAAAATATAGTCGCACGAAGTTAAAATGAATAGCTGTCACTTTATGATTACCAATACTAAATTCGCTCTGTGTGTGCAATTCTGGGTTGCATAGTTTCGTAGTTCGAGCTGCTCGTCCGCGTAAGTTATGGCCAAGATTTCTTGCCATTATATTACTCAAAGTTCTCATCTCACGCTCAACTCCCCCTTTCCTCACCCTCTACGCCCTTATACCGGAAGAACGCGAACGGCATAGCTCTCACTCATCGATAACCCCATCGTGACGCTGTACGCTGAGTGTTCGAAGCGAATTCGGAACGAGCGAGAATACTTCGGTTGGCTGATCGGTAGGAAAATTAATTACGTAACGCGTACACGCTCGCGGCACGAGTGCGATCGTAAATCATTGCGATTTTACGTTCATAAGTTCCTCTCGGTTTGCATTTATACTCTCCACGTGTATGCCAATACTATGAGAGTGATGAAATGTGTGTGGAAAGGCCCGGAATAAAGGAAACGAATGAGAAAGGGTATGACGTTTTCAGTCCCTTCTGAAAACGTGCGACGATTAGTGGAACGATTTCTCCTCCCAATTCAACTTCGTCTTTTCCTGGTGCTGATGCTAGGAATTATGGGAAAATTTACACAGCGATTTTTAACGCCTCTCGTTGTAAAAACGGCGTGAGACGCGTTGACGACGTTGACCTCGCTGTCGCGCCTACTTCGTTAGATTTTATATTTTTAGCATCCAATTGTCATAATGACCTACGCTATTAGGAACCTCTCTCTTCTCGCTGAGATGTCTGGCTGGAGGCCTCTCGACTTGCTCTTCACAGCATCTCTTCCTCTCTCCCTTTATTCGTCGACGTTTTCTTGTACCGTGTCTCAGTAGAATATACGAGCTCCGGGGCTCTTTCAATTTGTGTAATGCTCTTTGAGCCTTTCCAAATCTTCAGACACTGCGTTTTTTCTTTGTATATATATATTTTTTTTTGTCTTGTAATTTCTGGTTGGAATTATAATTTTCCTTGGTTTCTCTAGACTGTGCATATTTTTTTACTTTGACTTTCTGATAGAGAAAAGCTTTTTGTTGGTGAATCGTTTTTCTTCTAGATTTCAATTTCAGTTTATATAAATCTGTGTGAAACGGCGGGAAAAATAGTCTGGGAAAGATGCTCATTGTTTGTATGCGCGCGAATTTATCTGCCAAGAGTAATTACGAGCTCTGGGATCTTCAGATCTTATTAACTGCAAGAGCTGGTAGATTAAAATCAGTTGAACTTTGCTTCTGAAGCTTTAAATGAAGAATTTTTTCCTAAATGGAAAAATCGTATGGTTGTTCTGAGTCCCCCAGAATTCTTTTGTTTTTTTTCACATTGTGGGTTTATAAGAAAATCAGGAGGTACAATATTCTTGAATAATTTTCGGTCTTCATGAAAACAATTTTTTTCCGAGGTTTTCATATCACTATACTTAGATTTGTGTAAAACTTCGAGTAAAGTGGTTTAGAAAAAGTGTCCGAATTAGTGAAGTCAATAAACCTCGTATTGAACTAATGAATTTCTATCTATCTTGACATATGTAAATTTAATCACGAAATAAGAGATGTTCAGTTTGCATCAAATGTGCTGAGATCTTGGGGGACATTACGAGAATTTGACAGTATTTTTTCGATAGAAGATTATTTGAAAAATTCGATAATGGAGGAAAACGAACAAGAGAATAGCGATACTCAAGAGCCAAAAAAATTTTAAATGATGATTTTTATCAGAATGAAAACTCGGTGAAAAAATACCATTTGGAAAAAGTGCTTCGAGGAATCACGTTCAGCATATTTTGCTTATTTACTCGAACCTCATTTTGTTGTTGTACCTCCGTTAGATTAGAATCATTTCAACTTTGATTCTGGAAAATCCCATGTAGGAATTGCTATGAGGCTCAGTACTGGCTTAGTACTGTTGCCAGAACTGCCAATATTGGCAAATAATGCGGTGCCAGTATGCGGTCAAATCTAAATCTGTACCGCGTTAATAATGTTTTGATAACACCTGATCGAGCCTTGGCGCCAACTTCGAACCGTTACCCGTGCAGAAATATAGTTGGGGCTCCAACTTGGCCGTTTCTAGATGGCCCTAATTGTAGTAGGGGCCCTACCAGGCTCGTCACGCTTAAAAGTACTACCCTTTAGAGGCTCAATATAGGCGACCCTTGTGAGGGTTCCACATTTAAGCCTGATTAGGCCCCGAAGTTTGTCATGGCCGCCTCTGTGGAGCCTAGTAGGGTTCTAGATTAGATTCACTATTGTGGATGCCACGTTTATACCTAAAAAGGCCCCTTATTTAATCGCAGCTGCCCGAAGAAATTTCTGCACGGGTACTGACTACTAGATATGGCCCAGTATGGATAGTGAATGTCGATCCAGTTTTGGTACCACTTAAGTCCCAGTTATGAGTAAAATAATAAAGAATATTAAATTAAAAATACTAATTTGAACTTACTCAATCGAGTAATTCTGCATTTTTATTAGATATTACGTCTTCCTCTACTTGATGGTACATATTAATCGCTGAAAAACATATTAATAGTACATTGTGCAACTAGTGCCGAAAATTGGCGATTCTGACGAGTGCAAGAGTTGGCAATCGCCAATTCCGGCACTAGTTGCACACCGTGCTTTTTTTAACGAAAGAATAGAAACGATCGCTTTCCGAGACTGTAGAGTATGAGCGGAAAGGGTCCCTAACCTCAACACGCTGTTAAAAAATGTGCCGGGCGCGTTAGGAAATGTTGCGGCAGCGTTTAGAAAAACAAATATGCGTGTAGAAAAAGAAGAATGTAGCTGATGTGCGCATGCGTAGGACATTTCCTAACGGCGTACGGGAACGGCCACGTTCCGCCACGCTCTACAGTTGAGGGAAGCGGGAGATTCTATTCATGAGTTAAATAGTATATTACGCCACTAGGGAGGGAAAGTAGACTATGTCCAACCGCGCGTAAGATTACCACCCGAGCCGAAGGCGAGGGTGGTAAACACCCCAGGTACTCCCCGGGTGGTACTCCCCAGTGGAGTATACTATTTTTCACCATATCTGCAGCGGAAAGTTCGAATTACGTAAAACCCGTAGGGCGGGAAGTCGATCTTTCCGCGCAGGTTTGGTGAAAAAAATTTTTTTTGACATTGACGGGATTCGAACCTGGGACCCTCTGGATGGTGTTGTTGCGCTGCGTTTTAGCCCACTCGGCCATTCAGATCATATGATTATACAATTTTTTTGTCTATTTGAATATCGGTAATATGAAATATAAAGTAAAATTAGTACAATATAGTCAAAACTTTATAGATTTATATGATTGCGTCTGAAGTGGTAAAATTAAAAACACATTCAGTTATTTTTCACGGCAATCGGTTATATCGAAAAGGGTACATTGTATCGTTTTTGCAATCCATAAACATATTCTACGAAGTTGCTTGTTTCATTGTTTACGCCAATTACACCGGGAGAAAAAGTTTCAGTGATTCACGGAAATCTTTGCCAATGAAATTCAAAGATTTCCGTAACCAAATGAAATTCTTGAATTTCAATACTATCTTTTCTTTGAATGATCTCAAACTCAATGAAAAGTAGTGACATTGATTCGAAGAAATATTTTTTTAAACCAATGAACCTTTTTCATTGATTTCAAAGATATCGTCTCTGATTCAAAGAAACCTTCTTCTTACCAGCTCAAAATTTCGAAACCTATTTTTTCCTGAAGTACGCGGCAGATAAAGCTCAAATTTTGTGAGTTTATAAGGAAGTACGGCAGGAATAGGCTAAGCTTCTGGCTCCTCGAAACTTGAAGCCGTTCATTCGGGAGGACCGGAAAGCAAAAAAATGAGGTTAGGTGCGAGAGAGAGATCAATGAAAACGTCTCTTTGAAACAATGAAACTGTTTATTATATGCTCACTAAGCAAATCTTTATTTACAGGCAATGAAATGTTCTCTTTAAAATTCAAATGCACTATTTCATCGAAATCAAAGAAATATTTCGTTGAAATCAATGAAAAAAAACCAATCCACCCATTTTTTTGGCGCGAATGAAATCTTTTCTCTCGGTGTAGTTTATTATTATTTGGGTAGATGACCGTCTGACTGACCTGAGGGTCAGTACTAGGATAGGTGACTACCTGGCTGACTCTGACGGTCAGAAGTTGGATAGGTGACCACCGGGATGACTCTAAAAGTTAGTACTTAGATAGGTGACCGCCTATGAACCTACGACCGCATCATGAGAACAGGAATGTTACATCTTTTCGTCAAAAGGCTGATCCAGAACGCCATACTGGTAATTTGCCTCTAGAACAAAATGCAACCAGCAGTAGACATGATTGGGCCGATATGTTCTCTGTACTTGAGCCAACATCGATACCCAATAATTTGCCACGTTTCGCCCCAGTACACATCAAGTACCGCCAAGACTCTTGGCAATCAGTAGAAAATGCCATTTGACACAATATATTTTTCGGATACAGACCCAACACTGTTTGCCAGTACCAAAACAGAATTATTTGTCGGAATAGGATATGCGGTTCAATATCGGGCCAATGTCGATGCCAAATTTGAGACCCGTGTTATCAGCCCAATACTGTTCTTGTAAAGATTTTGATTGGGGCGAGCGTTGGCACCGTACAGATAGGTTGGTTCCGGTTAAATACTGGCATGAATTCTGGGCCAAAATACGGGCGTGTGGGCAGCTCTGGCAGAGTACTGCAATTTCTACATGGGATTTTTGCCTAGATGGAAAAACCATGTGATTGTTCTGGGTGTCCCAGATTTTTTTTCTTTTCATTTACTCGAACCGCATTTTGCACTTCACAGAAAAAGCCATCTACGAGGAAGCGATTTTTCGAGGTCCGACTTTGCACCGTTTTCTTTGTGTTGTAAATCCGGGTTGGAATGAAATATCTGCTCAGTTTCCCTCGATTTTATGTTTATTTGATGGAACGCAAGGGGACCATCATAAAATATAAAATCCCGGCCTTTTCCTGACGTTTCGTAATATTCTTTACGAATACTACACGAAGCTAGACATGCATATCTATATCGTTAGGGTGACACGACGTGGATCTGCGTCGACGACAAGTTTAATACGCACATCTGCGAAGTATTCATATGGGTTGTCTTCATTTTTTATTATTTTTTATTACCAACCTCGAATAGGGAGTGACAAGCAGACGACTGGACGAGCAGGATTAAAAAAATATAGAGGCATGAGCATGGAGAACCGCTTTTGAGAAATTTAAATTGCCACAATTATACGTGATGGACGGACGTATGAGACTGGCATCTCTGTATGTCCCTCTGGACTCGCTTCGTAGAATAATTAACGGCGATTCGCATCTTTTGCAAAGCAAAATCTGACGGAACGTATAAAAGCACGCTAATTAAACCGTATATGGTCAGAATCAGAAATGGGCAACATCGAATTAAAATTAGAATTCGAATAATTTTTCACTCGGAAAAAATATTTTAGAGCACGATTTAAATACGTTTCCATATGGTTTTCCGACCGAAAAAGCATCTGAATTAAAATTTTCATTTTTATTTTTTTCAAATTGTTGTTTTAATTCGACAGTGCCATCATTGGTCAGAATATTACTTCTTAGTTACGATTTTTGAGTAGTCGTTGTAAAATATTGTAAGGTACCATTTAACAGCTGTTTTGCAAGGTAATTTTTTTATTCTTAAAAATAATTATCAGGATCCTAGATATACAAAAAAAATTAATTTATATTAAATTATGGAAATAGATGTTTTACTTTTCCTTTTTTTTAAATTTGTGCCAAATTTTTTAATTTTTAAAAAATTTGTTGTCGTGGCAGCCTCTGTTAAGCCTAGTGGGGTTCTAGAGTGGATTCCCTATTGTGGATGCCACGTTTATACCTAAGAAGGCCCCTTATTTAATCCCGGCTGCCCGAACTAATTTCTGCACGGGATATGTCCGATCCATGTACAAAATGCAAAGACGACCGAAATTTCTTTTTAAAATTTCTTTAAAAAAAATGTTTTTCGTCTTCAGAAATATACCCAAATCAAAATAGTTCTATGTTAAATACTGAAAATTCTTTTTTTGGTATTGCAAAAAAAAGTTCAAACTTATGCAGTCCCAAGTTCATAGAAAAATGTATACTGTACAAAAAATTAAAAAAATTGCACGTTATTTTTTACTTTATTTTGTATTCCTCAGAAAATAATACATAAAATACATTAAAATTTGTAGAGACTGTGAGTCAAAACAACCTGAAGGAAGTCACTAATGGTACCCCTTAAAATGCGGTGGGTAAATTCAAGTGATTAGCAAGTGTACCATTTATTCAAAGGTTAATCCCATTTTGAGTAAGATAAAGCAAGTGCAGAGCTTTAGCGTTACGTGGAATAAATTTAAATTCAACAAACCGAGAGCAATGCAACGAAGCCCACGGCAATGCGAAGAGGTTCTCTACAGTGTAATACAATATGCGAGAAGCACGCGAGGCGTATGTACTCCAGAAACTAATGCGCCGTTTTCCTTTTGCTTTTTTCCAAAATTTGTGGCAAATGTTCCTTATAATATGCCCGATTCATGGGCAAATGCGAAAACGATCAAAATTCCTCGTTGGCTTCAAGAAATGTTTTTGGCCTTCAGAAATATACCCAAATAACAATAGTTCGATGTTTAATATTGCAAATTCGTTTATTAAAGAAATTTAAATAATTGTATGTAATTTTTTACTTTATTTTGGATACCGGATGGGGATCAATGCGGCGGATAGTTAAAATAGCGAATTTCAAAATTAGGGAATCCCGGAAAAAATACCCCAGATAAAATACCCCCTGGAAAAAATACCCCTTGGTAAACATACCCCCGGATAAAATACCCCTTGGTAAAAATACCCCTTGGTAAAAATACCTCCGGATAAAATACCCCCGATAAAATACCGGGGGTATTTTAAAGAATCTAAAGAACCTAAAGAAACAAACGCCAACCTAACTAACGCCCTAAAGAACCTAAAGAACAAATATAAGGAAAATACCAAGCTAACTAACTCCCTAAAGAAACGAACGCTAACCTAACTAACGCTCTAAAGAACCTAAAGAACAAATATAAGGAAAGAACCTAAAGAACCTAAAGAAACAAACGCCAACCTAACTAACGCCCTAAAGAACCTAAAGAACAAATATAAGGAAAATACCAAACTAATTAACTCCCTAAAGAAACGAATGCCAACCTAACTAACGCCTTGAAGAACCTAAAGAAGTCAGTATAAGTGGATGATTCACGTGATAATTTGTCATTGTGACTATTTCTTATTGTGATATTTTGTCGTTTTTACCAAGGGGTATTTTATCCGGGGGCATTTTTACCAAGGGGTATTTTATCTGTGGGTATTTTTACCAAGGGGTATTTTGTCCAGGGGTACTTTTTTAGGGGGTATTTTATCGTGGGTATTTTCTCCGGGGGTATTTTTTCCAGGGGTATTTTTTCCGACTACCGAAATTAGCTATTTCAGCCATTCGCTATTTTGGTCATTCGCTATTTTGACCCCCACCCTGGATACCTCAGAAAATAATACATAAAACAAGGATACAAAATAGAACCTTGCACATTGCTTCCTCATTATATTTCGCTTTTTACAAAGCAACTTCTAAGAAGAAGTATGGTAATTGATTTTGGCTTCCAAAGAAGTGTGAATTTTCACGAAAACAAAGCTTCCTCTATGAGGAAGCAATACATTAAAATTTGTAGAGACTGTCAGTCAAAACAACCTGAAGGAATCACTAAAGGCATCCCTTAAAATGCGGTGAGCTAATTCAAGTGATTAACAAGTGTACCATTTATTCAAACACACACGCATACAAACATTTGTTATAAATCACTTTTCTCGACGTTTTGGACCATTTTGAGTGTACTGACATGAAAATTTTGAAAAAAACAATTACACGAAAACAAAGCTTCCTCTATGAGGAAGCAATACATTAAAATTTGTAGAGACTGTCAGTCAAAACAACCTGAAGGAGTCACTAATGGTTTCCCTTAAAGTGCGGTGGGTAAATTCAAGTGATTAACAAGTGTACCATTTATTCAAAGGTTAATTCCATTTTGAGTAAGATAAAGCAAGTGCAGAGTTCTAACGTTAAGTGGAATAAATTTAACTTCAACAAACCGAGAGCAATGCAATGAAGCCCATGGCAATGCGAATAGGTTCTCTACAGTGTAATACAATATGCGCGAAGCATGCGAGGTGTGTGTACTCCAGAAGCTAATTCGTCGTGACCCATGGTGACCGCCTCGTCGGAAACCCCAGCAACGAATTTCCTTGGGCAAGCAAAGGACGTAATTTTACCTTGGTTAGAAGGAAAATTATGCGAGGTTAAGTGGGGGACAGTCTGGGGCTTAACCGAATAAGGATTGCTCGTGGTGGTGATGGTGCTGTTACCGGAGAGCCACTCAAGCCAGAAGCATTTAGCTCTCCGCCCTGCATTTGGAGACCCTAGCTTGTACCCCCACTGCTGTTGCCTCTCGACCGCTATACTTGTGATGACTATGCGGCTGGTCCTGACCTCCGAACCCGTTGCGCGTTAACTACGTAAACACGAGCGACAACTCCCTCCGAAAATTTGCCACCTCGACTTCCACACTCCAGCAACACGAACCCTAAAACTCGCCAACTTCAAATTTTGCGACATCATTATGTCATTAATGATCTTAGTTCTTGAGTGTATAATATCCCTGCTTATAAAAAGTTTCATACGTAGGGAAAAAGTCTAACAAGCATTACCATATTGAAAAATTACAAAAGTTATCATGACATCTGAACCCGTATTCCGATTTATGGTTGAGATGCTCATAGCTCCAGTGTAAAAAATGTTGAGGGAATTAATATACGTTTATCGGAAGTTTTTATGCATAAACCGGTATATTAGATATAATATCCCGGGAAAAACGATTCATATATAATCATATATAATCATATATAAACTGCTCATATATGATTGTATATGAATTTTGTCTCTATATGATCATGCATGATCATATATGACTATGCATGATCATATATAATCATATATAAACTGCTCATATATGATTGTATATGAATTTTGTCTCTATATGATCATGCATGATCATATATAATTGTATCTGAGCATATACAATCATATATAGTTATATGTGATTATATAAGACGATGCCTAAATAGATATAATCTTCTGAAAGTTGGAGAGTATATTTGCAAGACACCAAATCTCTTGAAGAAAGTAATGTAAAAATACAATGAAGTTGAACTTCATCACGATATACGGTTAAGAAATATCATTACTAATGTTATATTTCGATTATATGTACAACGTATAAGGTCCCGAACTGTTCGTGTTAATTTCTGTGCACTATTACAATAAACGATTATCACGATCCTTTTATGTTGATACTATTTAGTATAGTAATCTTGATCATTCTTATTAATATGCGACCGTTTCAATTCATCAAGTGGAAGGTTTTAATGAAACGTCCGCCCAGGAAAGCCAAGTATCTTCATTAATCGTTGCGAATGAGCATGTGATTATAAAGAAAAGAACCGCATATGCAAAAATACCTATAACTTGAGCGCTTCAAACAAAACCGGATGATTCACGCATTTACAAAACGGATATTAAATGCTTAGTTATATAACCATATAACAAATTTTACATCCGTGTATAAATAAGACGTGAACATCGAAATAATTCGTGAATATTATATAACAATAGATTATGGAATACCATATAATCATACGTGCACGATCCTACATGAGCTGTCAGTTCTCTGTGCGCAGTCATATATGATTGTATATGATCATATATTGCACAGTCGACACACAGAATAGATCTCATATACAATCCTATATGATCATATCTGTTTATATATGACATGGTAAACAGGCAGTTTTGGTGTTATATATGGTCATATATAGGGTCATATATGCCAATGTATATATACATATAAAGTTATATACGCTCATATACATTTGTATATGGATCCACATACAATCATATATGCGCTAAAAATGGGCGATATATAGTTGTATATAACTATATATGATCATATCTGTTCATATATGACATCGCAAGCTGGCGGTTTTGGTATTATATATGATCATGTATACCACTGTATATGTACATATAAACTCATATATGCTCATATATGTTTTCATATACAATGATATATTACGTTATATACAATTATATATAATTATATACAACTATACATGAAATTATATACAATTATATATGATTATATATGAACCGTTTTTCCCGGGATACTATTATATAGTAATTAGGGGGGTAATATTGTGTCAAATTTCCGACAAAAGTATCGTAATTTTTACAGTCAACGTTTTTATAGTGGCCATAGACACATACATGACCATAGCCCAATCAGAAAGCAGAATATGTAGCTATGAACGTCTAACGCCGATGCATGTTACGCTAAGCTCCGCTAGATGGCGAATGTCGTGGGCGCTATTCTCGCAGTTGTTCCACATTTCCGTATGCATAAAAGTACAAGGTTGTCAATAACGATGAAGCTAACAGCGCCTATATCACGGAGAGTCGTCATTATGTAACTATAGCAGATTTATAAAAACCTAGTACTTATAGAAATTAAGACGATGATACGATTTGTTCCATAATTAGGATTTCATAATAAGGACATGTAGCAATTATTTTGCGCAAAGTGTACATTGTTATAAGCTAGAAATGTCACAAACTCTCTTCAGAATCCCAACTTGTACTGTACAAAGAAAAGATAAACATATTACGAGGGGACTTGACTTTTGCTTTGGGGAACAATTTTTTTCCTATGTGTAAGAGAATTATATTATACTGGTGGGCATACAAAGTGCATATTGTTACAAACTAGAAACGTCACAACATCTCTCCGGAATTGCCACTTGCACTGTACAAAATAATAATGTTAATAATAATACGAGGGGACTTGATTTTTGCTTTAGGGAACAACTTTTTTCCTATGTAAGGTAAACGGCCCTGTTTCTGACGCTGGCCCAGTGACTGACGCGCTACTTTAGCATAGGCGACTTACCCCACCATTCCTTAAACAGCCAATAGTAATTTGTAAATGGTGGCGTCACAAACTGCGAAACTCGTTAGATCCTCGTTTACCCTATGATTTTTCACCGCTGATTACAAATATGTACTGTAACGATAGGATCAACAGCAGCCGAGAAATCGTTAAAGTGTTGCAAAAACGTTTCAACCGAACGTTTACAGTGGCAAAAGATACGACTTGAAAACAATAGTGAAGGGACTTTTTTAAAGGAGGGCGACCAGCTGCACCTCTTGTTAGATAAAATCTCAAATTTTTTATATGAGATAAATTGAACATAGAACTTTGCTACTGTTAAATCTCAGCACGGCTTACCGGACTTTTTTTCAAGAAATCTGCACTCAAAAATCGTGCATTTAACATGGGGTCTTATGGAAACAGTGGTTTCTCGCCACTTCAATCGGATAATTAAAACCTTTGGCACTTAGATGACGCAGATAACAAAGTCGCTATCTGTTCATCAAATTCTAACGATTCTAACGCGATCATGAAAAAAGGGACCTGTCGGGCATTGTAGACAGATATTTTGAGTTAAAGTGTAAGCAGCAGCCGAAATTGGCCATTGTTCCGAGCGGATCTGTCACACTCGGCTACACTTGGCAACATCGCATTTTCACGCATATACGGAAGTCATGTGTGCAGGCGCCCAACATACGCACATCGATATAATTCAAAGTATCACATTAAAACAAACGAATAATCCCATATAAAAGATGCAAAGTAGAACCTTGCACATTGCTTCCTCATTATTTTTCGCTTTTTACAAAGCTCCCTCTGTGAGGAAGCAGTATGTTATTCAATTTTGGCTTCCTCATAGAGGAAGCTTTGTAAAAAGCGAAAAATAATGAGGAAGCAATGTGCAAGGTTCTACTTTGCATCTTTTTTTTTTATACCTTGTGTCTCTTTTGCAGAGGTGTTTTATACAGCTATAAATCACCTCTGCAAACACCGTTACATCTAATTTTGATTAGATACAAATTTTTGTCGTACTTTCTCAACTTTTCCGGAAGTTATAGCGAAAATCTACATTTTTTTTTAAATGAAAAATGGTGTAAAATCCGAACGACTTTACCGATCATCACCAAATTTGGTACATGGCATTTCTGAATGTTATTTTTCGTCTGTACAAAATTTCTGTTCATTTGTTGAAATTCGACGTAATTTAGATCAAAATCTATTTTTTTCGAAAAATTCAAAATTCTATAAAATCCGAACCGCTTTACCGATTTCGTCGAAATTCAATACCATACAACATTGAACGTATCTTCAGTTATGAAGAACTATTTAGCCAAATCGGCGAACTTTTACGAAAGTTAGAGCGACCACGCCCTTTTTTCAACAAATTAAAATCAACATAAAATCTTAATGACTTCACATATTTTGGCAAAAATCACAACATTCAAAGAGGGGCAGCTACTCTACTTGCGTGCCAAATTTGAGCCGGATCGCTCGAACGGTTACCGAGTGAGAGGAGATTGAATTTTCGAAGCCCAGCACACACACACACACACACACACATACATACATACGGACATTTTTTCTAAACCACTTTTCTCGACGTTTTAGGTGATTCTAAGCATACTGACATGAAAATCTCGAAAAAAAAAAATTTCATGAAAACAAAGCTTCCTCTATGAGGAAGCAAAAAATTAGGAATCACTTAGTTAGCGTAATCAGTAAGTCGGTAAATCATAAAAGCGGTAAGGTGTACAAAAATATACACGTAATATTGTCTTAGCAAGACAATGATTGATAATTAAAGGTTTTTTTAAGGTATATTACATTATCTTTTATTCGGGTATAGGGTGAAAATATGCTCGTATTTTTCACGCACTTGCTCAGCTGAGTCGTTTGGTTTTTTTCTTTTGGCGGCAAGGACATTTTCACACCACATTTTTCTCTTCCTCGAAACGAATCTTCCAGCGTTTCGACCGTGTGCCAACCGACTATTGTGCTGGTCCATCTCGGAGCCGGCTTTGAAAGAGGTTATATCTCCTCCGGCAAACCAATGTCAACAAAATTTGCGATGTTGCCAAACGTCACACTAACACACACGATGATGCGAAAGCTCACACCGGCAGGACTCGACAACCGAATCGAATCAGCAACTTGAAATCATTTGTCTTTCATAAATAGTTCAAATAGAAAATATTTACATATCTGCTATCTCATTTTTATTGGTAGCAAGATTTTAGCAATGACTAAAATATTTGTAGCAATCGGTTCTATCGCGTAAGTGAACGAACCGTCATTTGACTCCCATGCAACTGGTCGCCCTCCTTAATGATATTTTACCTGTTTTCCCGAATTCATAATTGATATAATTTTTTATTTTTTCAATGTCCAAGCAGTACATTTTTTAAACAATATTAATAAGCAAACAGCTATAACTATTACGAATTATGAAAACAGAAAAATAAAAAAATACATTGTGCTGAATTTCAAATATCAATGAGGGTATGAATGTACAAAGTTTCCTGAGGAATGCTCCGCCTCACGTTTTTCTTTGATAGCACTTCGGTAACACACGTGTGACCGTAAAGTGTGAAGTCTATTGAAGAGAAATTTACAGAACTGGTGGTGCACTCTTATGCAATACGACTATAGCTCCCTTGGTATCTCTCTCGTTCTTCCGCACGTGCAACCATTGCTCCGAATAATCTATACAGCTCGGTGCAAACGTTTGCAGTCGCGCGCACAGCTCTCGTGTAAACTCGTTGCTCTATGCTCCCCTACATTCAGCAAGTATGGAACTATATTATAGGTCGTGAGAAATCAAGGGATGGAAACCACCCTCGCCTTGTGCACACTGAATATCAGATACAGTTCAGCACCGATTGACCTATAATTTCGCATCACCGATTAATCTATTCGGGATGATCAATGATTGCTGATGCGTCGCACTTAAATTGATCTATTTCACTGTTCACCAATAATATTATCAAGCTGTCAAGCTGAAGAGCTTACTTCAGCTCCTAAACACAATTCCATCAAATGATGATGGATTGCTCACTGACCAAATTGATTCGCTACTATTTATTGCTGCAAGTTCAATTCAATTCAAACGATTTTAGCTCAGACAGAAAATAATTTTCACTCAAATATTGGAATAAATAGTTGAAATAATGGAAGAGCCCAGTCTTAAGGGGAGGGAGTCAGGTCAAAGAAATTGATTTTGGAAATTCAATATCATCCAAATCCTATTGCATATAAAAATGGCCAACACACTATATTGTTGGTACTCGATGAAAGGATTTTTTTACTGTCGTCTGACTTGCATATGCTTTTCAATATTATCTTAAGCAAAGTGCTTAGGTTTTCCATTCCGCGCATGATTCAGATCAAACTACTAGGCAGATTGAAATGGTTGACGTCTCATTTTCTTCTTCATGAAAAGATACACCGGCTAAATGGAGCAAGTGTTAATAAAAGGTAATATTTTTTAAGTGACATAATTATTAATAAATAAATGTTATACTATTTTCTAAATCAGTGATTAACTTTGCTTTCAGAATGAAAAACAATAGTTTGCTCCATTTAGCCGGTGTATCTTTTCATGAAGAAGAAAATGAGACGTCAACCATTCTAATCTGTCTAGTAGTTTGATCTGAATCATGCGCAGAATGGAAAACCTAAGAACTTTGCTTAAGAAAATATTGAAAATCATATGCAAGTCAGATGAAAGTAAAAAATCCTTTCATCGAATACCAACAATATAGTGCGTTGGGCATTTTTATATGCAATAGAATTTGGATGATATTGAATTTCCAAAATCATTTTTTTTTACCTGACTCCCTCCCCTTAATGCATTAATTACATTTTTCAAAAGGATTAATGTGAAATTCTATTGAACAATAATCATTTTGGTAACTATTTAAAAGTTAACACATTGTATTATAATTAAATGCTTGATGGACAGTTTTATAAATTATTTTACATGATTTATCCTTACCAGTATTGTTGACAGGCTTTCCATTTTTGACAGGCCAACCTACGGAAGTGCTTGACTGCGACGCGAAACTGAAGTACGCTAGGAACTGTGACCTCGTGGTGTTTTGGTTTATTCTGAAAAAGTAAAAAAGAAGAATATACGATCGTATACGTGACATGTGCTATAAGTCGACGTGAGAGATCCCTCGGGGTTGATATATCCGGTCGGTATATATTTGATTGCCAACTATTCCGTAATGCTAAAGGGAATTTCACTTCCTGGGTCTCGAAGGAAATACGTGCGTGTCAGGAACGTTTTTATCGTCATCTCCGCGCACAAGAAAACGTGACGAAGTAGTCCAAGACGATGTCAAGCAACTCGTCTCTCGCTACAAGAGAACCGGGAAAATATTTTGCAGCATGTGTCTAGTGTATATCCTCAATATATTCGACCTATTAAGTCTATGAAAGCTCGGCTTTCAGAAAAAAATTTCCACATTTAAAAGCAACGTACTTTGAGTTCATAATCAACTTGAATTGCAAGTATAGACATTTTTCTTAAGGCTATATTCGATGTCTGATTTGGAGACAAAGTGCTTAAGTGTGAACTTGGTTCAGGAAGATAAAAATAAGGGGAATTTTTTTTTGTACGATGTAATGATTTTTGTAAGGATTTTCTTTGGAAATTTTTAGGGTATTTAATTTGATATTCAATAAATGCAAATTCATTTTGCTGATAACAAAAAAGTGTAGAAGTATAAATTTACGCAAAATATTAGGGTAGTTGAGTGGGAATTTTGGAGAGTTCAATTCTTACCGAAAAAATAGAGGGTTTTCGAGTTTTTCGTTTAATCAAATTTTTTATGCGTTTAAGTAATGAGAAAACGTACAACTTTGAAGAAATTGTGGGAGTTTTTGAAAAAGTGACGATGTTGACAACATTTTCATTAGCAAAAATATCCCACCGTTTCTTTAATATATTTTATTTTCGTTTTTTTTAAGGTTCAACATCAATAAAAAATTTTATGAAAAAAGGGAAATCCTCATTTGTTTTTTCATTTTCAGTTTCAATTCCTATAATTAAAATGCGTTCACTGGTCTCGGAGAACTATACCAAGGTCAATTTTTTTATATTTCTTTTCTCAGCATTCTAGTGCATTACACAGAGAGACAATTATATAAATATAAATATAAATTAGATGACCACTTTTATTGGTCTTGTGCTTAAATTTTGTTAAATTTTAGATGTGATCTTTGAATGATTTTACGTGAACTATTGAACAGTTTTATTCCAAGAGAGATTTTTTTTCAGTGTGTATTTTGGAAAATTTGCAAAATTATTTCCCCATTACAAATACATAAAAATTGAAAAATGTGATCGATTTTTCATTTTTTGTCATTTTATTGTAGATGAACTAAAATTCAGATGACAGTATTTTATATTCATAAGGTTCCAATGCCATTATTGCTTTTAAGCTTTGTTTTCGTGAAAAAAATTTTTTTTTCGAGATTTTCATGTCAGGACACTCAGAATAGTCTAACACGTCGAAAAAAGTGGTTTAGAAAAAAATGTCTGTATGTGTGTGTGTGCGTATGTGCACAATTTTTTGTTAGGGCAGTGGCTCGATCCTACATATCCCAACTAAACACAGACGGTATTGAACATGGGCAACTGCATACACATCAACTGGACACGTTACCAGTTCGACACGGCAGAACTCGACACAGCAATAACTGGACACGGCGCAACTCGACACGGCAAAACTCGACACATCACCAACTGGACACAGCAAAACTTGACAAACATTAGTTCGACACCGAAAGACTGTCCAATGGCTCAATTGAACACAGACCTCATTGGACACAGAAGAGTTGTTTGGTAATCCAGCTTTGTTCCAATTGGACACAGACTCAAAAGGATGCACTCGTCAATTGCGTCTGTTCTTTTGGGTCTGTGTCCAATTGGAACAAAGCTAGATTACCAAACGTTTCGTCTGTGTCCAATGAGGTCTGTGTTCAATTGAGCCACTGGACAGTCTTTCGATGTCGAACTGATGTTTGTCGAGTTTTGCTGTGTCCAGTTGGTGATGTGTCCAGTTTTGCCGTGTCCAGGTGCGCCGTGTCCAGTTGGTGCTGTGCCGAGTTCTGTCGTGTCGAGTTGCACCGTGTCCAGTTAGTACTGTGTCGAGTTCTGCCGTATCGAACTGGTAACGTGTCCAGTTGATTTGTATGCAGTTGCCCGTGTTCAATACCGTCTGTGTTTAGTTGGGATATGTAGGATCGAGCCACTGCCTTTGTTAGCACGATAGCCGTCGCAATTTTTAAGATATCGGGCTCAAATTTGAACCACGAGTAAACTGTCGTTAAACAAGGTATGGGATTGAATTTGGAGGTATTCCATCAAGGTGTTCAAAATTTATGGCATTTTTAATTTTTTGGAGAATGTCAGCTCCGGCTCCAACTCCCGCAATTTTTTATGATATCCGGCTCAAACTTGGACCAGAAGTGGACTGTTATCAAATAGTGTTTGGGATTAAGTTTGGTGTCAATCCGTTAAAGGGTTCACAATTTATGGCATTTTTTAATTTTTTGACATTTTTTGTTCGTGCTCTAACTTTCGCAATTTTTAAGATATCGGGCTCAAATTTGGTCCACAAGTAGAGTGTGGGTAAACTAAGCATCAATTCGAATCTGGCGAGAATCTGTCAAGGGGTTCAAAACTAATGCCATTAAAAATTTTTTAAACAAGGCTGCAAAGTAGAACTTTGCAAATTGCTTCCTCATTATTGTTGGATTTTTACAAAGCTTCCTCTATGAGGAAGCCAAAATAGATTAACATGCTTCCTCGTAGAGGTAGATTTGTAAAAATCCAACAATAATGAGGAAGCAATTTGCAAAGTTCTACTTTGCAGCCTTTTTTTCACATTTAGCAATACCATCCCTGTGTGTAGAAAAAAATTCGGAGTCCGGATGATGGAATTCAGGGCAGAATCTAGAAATTCACCATCTTCGATTCAACCTGAGCTGCCCAGATTCTATCCTGGACTCATCATTATTCCGTCGATCGTCTATCGTTAATAAAAAATATTTTCCAAACCCTTTTTCCTGTAAATGGATCCTATAAAAACCTCCTCAATTGTGTTTCTATATTCTATTTTTTTTACAGTGAATATATATATACAGCGAATATATTCGCAGCACTGAGTAATATTGCCGTGACCATCGAGCTGTGGAAAAGTCGAAGTCGGTTCTAAAAAAAGGTTGAATGGAGAACGGAAGAAGCCGGAGGAAGCCGATGTAGCACGCGAGATCTTTTGCTCTCTCGTTGAAATATTTATCAGAAATATTTCCTTGGTCCTGGGTGAACGCTGGTCGACCTAGGGTCGCGAACGTCACCGTCGTCCTTCTGACGTTATTCTCCACCTCGTCCTATGCTTACCCTCTCGCGTCGTTGTGCACCGTGGAAAAACATCTTTTTCCGGGTGATATTCCAGCACGCGCGTTGAGTCTCACCCTCTGGAAGGCCCCTGGAGATGAGGAGGGGTTTGCAGCGCTGCCTACTGCTTCGTGCTCTTGGAAAAAGGCATAGAACCTTATTTATCATCCGATGGGAATTGGTCTCGTAAGTGGGCCATCGTCTCTTCCTCTCTTTTCCTCTTCCTTTCTCTCTCTTTTCTACTCTCTCATATACACTGCTGTGTGCCAAGTAAAATGCTTGACAGGGTGTCGATAAACCGGAAAGGGGCGCAGGAAATGAAAAGGGTTCTAACCCATCGACGTTATAGAACGCCGCTTGGGTTGAGAAAGGCAAGGAGGGGAAAGCCCGGCTCCGCGCACCTCCTCGACATTATCTCTTACTTCGAATTTCACTCTGTTGTCCCGTACCCTCGATCCCTTTATATTTGATATATACGCGTTTCTCCCCCTGAAAAATTTCGGGTTAAAATATCCCAGCTCACTTTTATAGGTTTTCGAAAAACACTCACGTTTTTCTATAACGTCGGAAAATCTAAAACATTTTAATATAGTCGTTCAACCGAAACACGCCTTGCATCTCTCAATCATGTTTTAAATATACACTGTAAAAAATGTTCGCGTTTTTCCTATACAAACGGGTATGAATTTTGTAAAACTTGGTATAGGAAGTCGGAATTAATATGTTTGTAAATTTAATACAGATATATGAATTTTGATTATCCGGCGATTGGAAATTACAACACATGATTATTAAATCATCATTTACTAAATCAGTATATGAAAATCAATATGCATTTTCGAAATTTTCGTACCTGATTTGAAATTTAATATACATTTTTCCATTAAATGTAAGATCAAAATTACTCAAATTACAGTTACTGGAATTGAAAAATACCAAGTAAAGTATTTGCAATTTTGTCTATATGGGTATATTACTTTATAAAAAATGATTGCGTTTTTGCTACACAAAAGTGTGAGAAATTTACAAAACTCGCTATAGGAAATAAATATTAATATAGTTGCATAGTAAATTTAGTATGCGTGTATGGATTTTACCAAACCGGTGATATAAAATTACCACACATGGTTACTAAATCAATCATTACTAAATTAGTACATGAAAATCAACATGAATTTTTGGAATTTTAGTGACTGATTTAAAATTTAATACACATTTTCCAATAACGAAAAAAAACCCGCACTAGATCGCTAACACTTACCACTTAGCATCAACTTCTGATAAGTTACTCGAGATTTTCAAAAAGATTCCGTTCATCCAGAAATTATGTTCATTTAAAAATATTTCCAGCTCACTTTGCGCTCTGATTGCAATCAATTGAATATTTTGTTATGTCAATTATGAGTATGCTTGAGAGAATAATACACTGTAAAAAAATATTCGCGTTTTTCCTATACAAACGTGTATGAATTTTGTAAAACTTGGTATAGGAAGTCGGAATTAATATGTTTGCATAGTAAATTTAATACAGATATATGAATTTTGATAATCCGGCGATTGGAAATTACAACACATGATTATTAAATCATCATTTACTAAATTAGTATATGAAAATCAATATGCATTTTCGAAATTTTCGTACCCGATTTGAAATTTAATATACATTGTTCCATTAAATGTAAGATCAAAATTACTCAAATTACAGTTACTAGTATTGAAAAATACCAAGTAAAGTATTTGCGATTTTGTCTATATGGGTATATTACTTTATAAAAAATGTTTGTGTCTTTGCTACACAAAAGTGTGAGGAATTTACAAAACTCGCTATAGGAAATAAACATTAATACAGTTGCATAGTAAATTTAGTATGCGTGTATGGATTTTACCAAACCGGTGATATAAAATTACCACACATGGTTACTAAATCAATCATTACTAAATTAGTACATGAAAATCAACATGAATTTTTGGAATTTTAGTGACTGATTTAAAATTTAATACACAATTTCCAATAACGAAAAAAACCCGCACTAGATCACTAATCCTTACCACTTAGCATCGACTTCTGATAAGTTACTCGAGATTTTCAAAAAGATTCCGTTCATCCAGAAATTATGTTCATTTAAAAATATTTCCAGCTCACTTTGCGCTCTGATTGCTATCAATTGAATATTTTGTTATGTCAATTATGAGTATGCTTGAGAGAATAATAGTTGTACAACTCGTATGTCATTTAGATGTCCAAAATTACTAAATCGTTGATAGCGTAGTCGGTAGCGTGCGTGCGTTGTTAGATACTTAGGTAGGTAGGTCGTAGGTTCAAACCCCAGTGTAACCGAAAAATTTTCTGTGTCGAAAACCAATTCCCAACAATTTCTGATGACATAATTTGTGTAAAAAAATAATGTCCGACTAATATTTATATTTTTTTAAATTGTTTTTATGTCCATTTTAAATTTCCAACACATATGTATTTGAATTTTCAGATACCGCTCATATGAAAATTCAACATAAATGTTTATGAAATTTAATATACAAAGTCATTAAATATCAAAAGTAATGTCTATGAATTTTCAAATATATTCATCGAAAAATATCTTGCAGCGATGAAAAAACCAGAAACAATTGTGCCGTATTGTTATCGAAAGCTACATTTTTTCCAATACCGTTCATATGAAAATTCAATATGAAGGTTTATGAAATTTAATGCACCGTTTACGTATATGGTACTTCCAATACAAGTATATTAATTTTAAGAAAGATTTTTTTTACAGTGATATTATTCATTAGTAGGGAGATTAATAGATTATTCTAAAGTTTCGCCCCTGAAAAATTTCGGGTGGAAATGTCCAACTCATTTTTATAGGGTTTCAAAAAACTACCACGTCACAAGAGGATCGAAACATGTCCATATAGTCGTTCAACCGGAACACGCCTTGTATCTCTCAATCATATGTTTAAAATGTGATTCATTTATATTTATACAATCTTTATATATTTTAATATTTAAATTTATATAAAAATAAATAAAAATAATATTTTAAATTTGTGTTTGGTAAATCATAGAATAAACAGGACCTGGATGGGGCTGATACGGAAACTTATAGCTAGAATAATCGGAACTTAAGAGGGGGCCGACTCTAAGAAATATATATGAATTGGTCGAATGCAGCAATATGTTTTCACCATACTTGAATTGTGATTTCCGGAGTAGTTACGCTTATACTCAGACCAATTTTCTTATGTTAGATTCGACTAACAATCTGAATAATCAGGACATGAGTACGCCGGAAGGGATTTAGAATTATTAAGACCAAAGAGGTCCTGTGGGAGTTTAGAATAATTAGTGAGGAGATACTGGAAGATTGATGGGCAAATTAAGGATCACCATGATGAGTCCTCTAGATAGAGGACTCATGGGAGGTTTGGAACAATCAGGGTCCGAGAGCCCATGGGCTAATGGTCGAAACTGAAGGGAACAGGGGCTTTTATTTCTTATCCGAATTCATTTACTGTCTCTGTGAGAATTTTGGTGATTATTTTTCCCATCCAAATTTCGACCAATGGAATTGCACCATTCGACGTCACGTGGGGCAAGCTACACAGTATTATACTGATATTTTTTTGATAATTTTGCGTGTTGGTTATATATATAAAACGAAAAATCATTTAGCCGCGTCAACCATCTGTCAAACTGACAGATTGAATTTTATTGTGGCAGTCAAAGGATTTTTATTTGATATGAGTAGGTTTGGAGTTGAAACCTTGCAAACTATTGATGAAAAAGTAAAGGGAAATGTCCCTGTTAATACGATTAAATCGAAAACCTCAGTCTGGAATCAATATACAAATGTTTATAACAATTGTGTATTTAACTGCAATACTTTAAACATGAATTAAAAGATTTTTGTTCTGATTATGAAATTTCCTTCTCAGAATGATAATTTTTATCTCATGGTGCAATTCCATTTGTCGCAATTTGAATAGAAAAAATAATCCCCCGAATACCACTCGAGCTTCGAAATTAATCTGATATTTCCCTCCAGGTTCCCTGCAAACAAATAAACTCGTCAAGCTTTCCAGAAAAATCACTCGCGCTACGCGCTCGTGATTTTTTAACCTGGAAAACTTGACTCGTTCATTCGTTTGCAACGAACCTGTCAGGAAATATTAGATAATTTCAAAGCTCTTGTGATATTACAAGTGAGAATCTCGGCAAGAGTCCTGGATTGTAGTTAATTCATGCTCTTTGAATTTGGGTAAGAATCTAGGCAGAAGCCATTGATTATATCTATTCCATAGAGCTTTTACAAATCTTTCTACACCGAGAAGAAATATTCCATTGATTCCAACGAAATGGGTGTATTGAATTTGTTTTATTGACTTTAAGAAAATGTTTCTTTGCTTTCAATGAAATGGTGCATTTGAATTTCAACACTTTTTCGAAGCCACCTCTGCCGTGCTTTCATTCCTTTAGCGACATGTCATTTCATAGGTTACGTTTCTTTTTAGTGTCCCGAAGACGATTTGTTTGAAACAGGGTCCCCATATGGGGAAACAGGGTCCCCATATGGGGACCCTGTTTCGATGGGAATTTGGTCCCAATTTCTAGTCCCATTCGAGGTTCTCATCCAAATTTGGGTGAGAACCTCGAACTACCTTCTACACTGAGAGAAAAGCATATCGTTGATTTAACGATTTCACATGATAAAACGAATATAGGACGGCTCGCAATGTTTTATGGTTGAAGCGATGATAATATGGTTCAATAAACGATACTTGCAAGGTTATTGGAACCAAACGTTGAAATCGTAGATGCAACGAAACGGTATATTTAAAACTATTAGAATAGTTTTTGAAACTATTATCATTTTTGCTTCCTCATAGAGGAAGCTTTGTTTTCGTGAAAAATTTTTTTTTCGAGATTTTCATGTCAGTACACTCAGAATGGTCCAAAACATCGAGAAAAGTGATTTAGAAAAAATGTCTGTATGTGTGTGTGTGTGTGTGTGTATGTGTGTGTGTGTATGTTACACAATCGAAACATGTAAACCTTTATAACTCGAGAATGCCTTGAGATATCAACCTGAAATTTGAACCATAGATAGAGGGATCAAGCATCATCGTTCATACAGATTTTTGTTGAAATCCACTTCATTGTTAAATTATTACGCGTTTTTTAATTTTTTGGAAAATGTCTGTTTACGCGATAACTCTTTCAATTTTCGAGATATTGATCTAAAAATTGGTATGAATTTGAGCTTTCATATGCCGGTGATCGCTACTGAATTTGGTTAAGATCGGTTGAGCCGTAAAATTTTTATGATGTATTGAATTTTTCAAAAAATTGACATTATCGCTCTATTGTAACTTTTGCAAAACTTAAGATAGCTCAAATTTTGTATATAAATGAAACAATATTCAGCTATTACATATGTATAATTTAGTGACGAACGGTATGAAATTTGTGATTTTATGGAATGTTGAATTATTTTTAAAAATATACATTATCACATTCACTTCGGAAACGCTCTAATAATCACGAAATAACGCAATAACACAATAGAAAAAACGAATCCACAACATGTATATTTATCTGATTAAAACAAGGTTGCAAAGTAGAACCTTGCACATTGCTTCCTCATTATTTTTCGCGTTTTATAAAGCTTCCTCTATGAGGAAGCCAAAAATTGAATAACATACTTCCTCATAGAGGTAGCTTTGTCAAACGCGAAAAATAATGAGGAAGCAATGTGCAAGGTTCTACTTTGCATCCTTTTATGATTGCTACTATAATTATATTTGCTATAACCATAAAATAGAGACGTTCCTCCTGAGAATTATAGTTTATAGTTAGATTATCGTCGGACTAACTATATATTTTTTTTAATTACCAAATTTTTCTCTCAGTGTATAGGATTTCCAACAATCTGCGCAGAAAAATGAAAACAGATACAAGCCCGGTATTTGTATTGAAATATGCATTATATCTTTCACTTACATTCTCAGAATATGTTTAATTTATATACAACGAAAAATATATTTCTGCGTTGACAAAAGCAGCAGGAGATTGTAAAGCCCGGCTCTGCACCTCCTCGATATTACGTTTTACTACGAATTTCACTCTTTTGCCCCGTTACCTCAAACTCTTTATATGCCATATACGAGTTCATCCCTTCATAAATGTTGGGTGGAAATATCCAGACTCTCTTTTGTAGGGTTTTAAATAACGACCATACAGAATAATGCAAACAGTTGGATGCACTCTTTTAATTGAAGTGCGCTTTGTATCCCCCAATTATATTCGTTAAATATGTTTCATTTATATAGAGATATTGATTACAGGAAGTATATTTTTCTGCATCACTGCTACTCGATAAAGACTTGAATAATCACTCTATTTTTATAGAAGTTTAAATGGGTATAACCGAACAGCTTTAAGCTCATTGAAGGTACAATTTATACGATGAAATGTTACGTTCGGTTGAAATACGTTCATTCAAAGCTTTACAGTAACTAAAGAGAGAAAATTCACAGTGATTGCTATTATTTTATACATATGTTGTGTTTTGGTGAAGCTTTTAACGGGTCACGTGTGAGACATTTTCTGTCAACTAATTCATTTTTTTCAACCCTTTCAGATTTGTCCCATAATTGGTCACATTTTATTGCCATTTGAAGAAACTGTATGTTTTTTTCTGGATTTCGGCATTCAACCTTTTAGGGAATTCCTACATTCAAAAAATTGAAATTCTTCTATATCCCATAATTTATCCCATAACTAGCCACATTTTATTGCCATATGAAAGCACTTTATGATTTTTTCTGAATTTCGCCATTTAACCTTTTAGAGAATTCCTGCATTTAAAAAATTGAAATTCTTCTATATCCCATAATTTATCCCATAACTGGCCACATTTTATTGCCATATGAAGGCACTTTATGATTTTTTCTGGATTTCGCCATTTAACCTTTTAGGGAAATCCTGCATTTAAAAAATTGATATTCTTCTATATCCCATAATTTATCCCATAACTAGCCACATTTTATTGCCATTTGAAGGCACTTTATGATTTTTTCTTAATTTCGCCATTTAACCTTTTAGGGAATTCCTGCATTTAAAAAATTGAACTTCTTCTATATCCCATAATTTATCCCATAAATGGCCATATTTTATTGCCATTTGAAGGCACTTTATGATTTTTTCTGAATTTCGCCATTTAACCTTTTAGAGAATTCCTGCATTTAAAAAATTGAAATTCTTCTATATCCCATAATTTATCCCATAACTGGCCACATTTTATTGCCATATGAAGGCACTTTATGATTTTTTCTGGATTTCGCCATTTAACCTTTTAGGGAAATCCTGCATTTAAAAAATTGATATTCTTCTATATCCCATAATTTATCCCATAACTAGCCACATTTTATTGCCATTTGAAGGCACTTTATGATTTTTTCTTAATTTCGCCATTTAACCTTTTAGGGAATTCCTGCATTTAAAAAATTGAACTTCTTCTATATCCCATAATTTATCCCATAACTGGCCATATTTTATTGGCATTTGAAGGCACTTTATGATTTTTTCTGAATTTCGCCATTTAACCTTTTAGGGAATTCCTGCATTTAAAAAATTGAAATTCTTCTATATCCCATAATTTATCCCATAACTGGCCATATTTTATTGCCATTTGAAGGCACTTTATGATTTTTTCTGGATTTTACCATTCAACCTTTTAGGGAATTCCTGCATTTAAAAAATTGAAATTCTTCTATATCCCATAATTTATCCCATAACTGGCTAAATTTTATTGCCATATGAAGGTACTTTATGATTTTTCTGAATTTCGCCATTTAACCTTTTAGGAAATTCCTGCATTTAAAAAATTGAAATTCTTCTATATCCCATAATTTATCCCATAACTGGCCACATTTTATTGCCATATGAAGGCACTTTATGATTTTTTCTTGATTTCGTCATTCAACCTTTTAGGGAATTTCTACATTCAAAAAATTGAAATTCTTCTATATCTCATAATTTATCCCATAACTAGCCACATTTTATTGCCATTTGAAGGCACTTTATGATTTTTTTCTGGATTTCACCATTCAGCCTTTTAGGGAATTCCTGCATTTAAAAAATTGAAATTCGTCTATATCCCATAATTTATCCCATAACTGGCCATATTTTATTGCCATTTGAAGGCGCTTTATGATTTTTTCTGAATTTCGCCATTTAACCTTTTAGGGAATTCCTGCATTTAAAAAATTGAACTTCTTCTATATCCCATAATTCATCCCATAAATGGCCATATTTTATTGCCATTTGAAGGCACTTTATGATTTTTTCTGAATTTCGCCATTCAACCTTTTAGGGAATTCCTGCATTTAAAAATTGAAATTCTTCTATATCCCATAATTTATCCCATAACTGGCCATATTTTATTGCCATTTGAAGGCGCTTTATGATTTTTTCTGAATTTCGCCATTTAACCTTTTAGGGAATTCCTGCATTTAAAAAATTGAAATTCTTCTATATCCCATAATTTATCCCATAACTGACCACATTTTATTGCCATTTGAAGGCACTTTATGATTTTTTCTGAATTACGCCATTCAACCTTTTAGGGAATTCCTGCATTTAAAAAATTGAAATTCTTCTATATCCCATAATTTATCCCATAACTGGCCACATTTTATTGCCATATGAAGGCACTTTATGATTTCTTCCGTATTTCGCCATTCAACCTTTTAGGGAATTGCTGTATTTAAAAAAAAAATGGAAATTCGTCTATAGTGAGATATTGATACTCCATTTTTTTTTCTTTTCCTTACTGTTCGATAACGGCTTGAATAATGAATCTCTTTTTATAGCAGCTTTATTATACAATAGTTTCAAATTCATTGGTGGTACAATTAAGACATCAACATTTTCACGATCAGCTTAAATAGATTCGTTCAAAGCTTTACCTCAACTGAAGAGAGGGAAATCATCGAGGTTGCTATTATGTTTTATTCATTGTATTGCTTAAAGCTTCTAATGGCACTCGTGTATTTACCTCAAGTAAGATCGTAAGTCACGAAAAGCCATTTTCCCTTGAGCCTCACCGAGCAAACTACATTCGTCTATAAAAAGAAACTATGAAGCATGAGCTACACTTCTCTTAGCTAGATTGTGGGCTTTCTTCCTTTAGGATTATATTTTGCTCCGCTCAAGTAAAGTACGATAAGAACGCCGTTTCCTGCGGTCTTGAACGCACCCAAAAGGCGACTTAGGCGTCTAGTGCTTTTCTTGAGATCGTTGGCTTTTTCGCATCCGCTTTCTTCCAGAACTAGCAACAACGGCCGGGCTTCGCGCGTACTACGCTTTGATGACGTCGTTTGTTTTTTTAGCTAAAACGATTCTGAAGAATCAAAATATATGTCTATCCAAAATAGCAGATAGTCAGAATTACGCTACATTCATGACATACTTTTCATATAATCATTACATATTCTTCTTAAGATCCTTAAGATCCTCTACCAATCTCCATCAATTTCAGATACTATAAGAAGGCAGCTTTATTAGACATTCCTCAGAACTGATATCTAATGGACAGCGTTCCTATTTCATCCCACAAAATAATTATATGAAGCCACGAAGATTTTACACAGCTTCTGCAATTTTTTGACATTTCAGTTTCGAATTTGTTTCACAAGTGAACTGGATATTCGTGGCTTCATATAATTTTTGTTGCTAATTGTATTATAAATTCGATTTCCAAAAGAATTACGGATTTATAACTACATTCATCATCACGAAGAACAGCGTCGCTTTAGTTTAGAAATTTTAAAAAATATGCAATATTTTAATTTCGATAAAAAAGTACTAAAAAGCCTGCAAAGTAGAACCTTGCAAATTGCTTCTTCAGTATTTTACACTTTTGACAAAGCTACCTCTATGAGTAAGTATGTTGATCAATTTTGGCTTCCGTATAGAGGAAGCTTTGTAAAAAGCGAGAAATAATGAGGAAACAATTTGCAAGGTTCTACTTTGCAGGCTTGTTTATGCTCTAGACTTTTTTCTAAAAATTCAAAGTGTCGAAGAATTTTAACCGTGCAACCGATTTTTTTCAAATTTGTACTAAAACCTTGTACCATAGCAGTCCATATGTGGGCCAAATTAGAACCCGGTATCTCGGAATTTGCACGAGCCAGTGCGAGAATGATATTTTTCGAAAAATTCAAAATGCCATAAAATTTGAATGGCTGGACAGATCTGCGTCAAATTTGTACTTAAATATTTTTCGATAATAGTCCATATATGAACAAAATTTAAGATAAATCTGTGCAAAATTTCAAAACTTTTTTTTTTCGTGCCGGCATTTTTTTTTTCATATTCACCAAAATCGAAGTTTACCGACATATCGATAGTTCCTTTCACTAAATTCATTATTAACAATCAATAATCGTGAAATCATGTCGAAAATTGCAGCCGAATATCTCAGATTTTACAGAGATGAAGTCTTTGAAAACATTTTTTTTTAAATTGAAATTGCAATAACATTGGAACCGCTTTACCAATTTTCTCCAAATTTGGTACAGATCATGGTTTGATGGTAGTCTATTTACGTACAAAATTTCGGCCCGATATCTCTTAATTTATGGAAGTTATAGCGTGAAATCTAAATTTTCGAACCGATTTGCGTCAACTAGAATCCCAAACAGTATTCTATGATAGCCCACTCGCGTGCCAAATTTGAAGAACATCCAATGAAAATTACGACAGTTATCGCGCGACCAATGAAATCTGCACATACGCACACACACACATGTACAGACATTTCGTAAAAACCACTTTTCTCGACGTTTTATGACTTTCTGAGTGCACTGACATGAAAATCTCGAAAAAAAAATTTTTCACGAAAACGAAGCTTTCTCTATGAGGACGCAAAAATTGAACCATTCAAATCTCTATCGAAAAAGAATTATCTATTCATCGATTACTTTTTTTTTGTTCAGAGACAGTTCTATTCAATAGTCTATCACAACTACAAAAAAGAAAGCCATTCGAGTTACTAGCGATACGTAGTTCTACAGCGACTAATATGGTAGACACGCGACAGTTCAAAATGCGCGCCATACGCGCCGACCAATCACGGCACGAGTTATACTGGCTCGATATATTCGATTATCGATGCGCCATGTCTTTTTTTTAAGAGCGAATTCGACTATCGATGTGCCATGTCTTTTTTATGAGAGGATCCTCGTCACTGTGAGATCAGAAAACTTGGGAAACCCGACGTTTCACAGAAACCATTGAAACGTTGAGCACACGAAAAGTATATATCGACAGAGGTGAAGAGGATATACGAAAAAATGACCGCAGGCATGATCGCTCTCTCCCAGCTGGCCACAGAGTAAATAAGCCTTGCTGGTTTCCGTACCAAAGCATACCCGACGGAAATTGGATTCTGTGGGGACTGAGCCAACAGAAAGTGAATTTTACCGGCGGTTATTTTCTTTTTGTTTTGCGTTGCAGTTCTCGCCACGACCGGATAGTCATCCCGGATATTCCTGATTTTTATATTAGCCAGTTCGTATCTGACATGGACAATACAAATTTTTGGATGTTGACTTCATCGCTCGTCAAGATCGTACTTAAATTACAAATGTGAACAGCAAAAAGAAAAAAAAAAAGACAATTCGCATAATATGTCCCATTGGAATTTTACCGGCGGTTATTTTTTATTTTTTTGTTTGTGGCGATCAAGTCTATTCGAAATCGCACTATCTCAATAAACTCTCAACCAATCGATAGAATTCGGGAATCGGATGAATATTGCCGATCTATCGATAGACGCGATACCCCTACTACTTAGCAGTTATAATTCATATTTCATTCTCTCTTCGTTCGTCGTCCTATCAAGTACTATTTATTTCTGACTTTCAATAATACGTGGCCGCTCCCGTTTATTATATCAAATAATATCATCAAATCGTTTCTTCCTACTTCAACATCCAGGCCTGGAATTATTTGGATATTACGACTTGAGATGATAAGTATTTGAAACTTTATAACATTAGTCACTGAAATATCAAAGAAAGAAAAGAGAGAGAAAAGTTATATTTAATTTCATGCTTTATATAAAATTGGATTTACACTATAATAATTGTAATTAGTTACACTGTAATAATTGTAACTTAATAATAGGGACAATTTACACCCCTAATTTATAAAATATAAACTATAACTTTATTTAAGACCTTTGACATGCCCCATCGTATTTATTACATACAAATAAATCCATTTGTATTAATTATTCTAATGGTATTAATATTTACATATATACGAGAATATTTTTCTTTTGTTTTTCAAATTCTAATAAAAATCCAGTCTCCTAAATAAATAGAATTTTTTAAATAAATAATAAATGATAATTAAAAAATTCATTACATGTTGCAATTCTCGTCTTCCGAATATTCCTGATTTTTATATTAGTCAGTTCGTATCTGAAAGGGACAATACAAATTTTTGGGTGTTGACTTCATCTCTCGTCAAGATCATACTTAAATTAAAAATGGGACAAAAAAAAAGAAAAAGTGTCCCATTGGAATAGTGCAAATTGCGTGATTCTTCTGTGAAGAGAATGCTATATATTTTTTTTACATCAAGGAGTACGTTTTTAATTAAGATCCATATTTATTTACTCTAGTTTTCCTTTGAAAACATGTATAAACACATTTGAGTATGCGATTGCCATGATGATACCGTCGATACCGTCTTAAAGTAACAATATAGCGATGTTTTTTTATTACACAATGCTTGCTTAGTTATTTTTCTAAATATGTTTTTTAACAAAATGAATTCAGAAATTTAGATCTTATAGCTTTTTCAATTTCTTAAACAAATGGAGGCTAATAATCTAGCGTTCGTAAAATTTAGGGTTTTTTGCTATATAGTTCATCATAAGTGCAGGTACATTTAATATTATTTGGGATTGTATTTGACACGAGTGGGTGGAGAGTTTCAAACTTTACAGCATTTTGAAAATTTGAAAAATTTCCTGTTTCGTTATAAGTTTTGCAAATCACAGGGGATCATCCTGAAATTTTATACACAAATGGACTAATATTAAATCATGGTCGGTGTTAAATTAGGTGAGAATCTATAGATTGGTTCTAATTCCATTACAATCTTAATTTTGTTTTAAGTGTCTGTAAACATTGCAACACGTGTAAATTTTGAAATATTTACTATGTTGCAAAATTTCGATTTTTATTCATAAAAAAAATTGCTGCCATGAAAAAAAAATATCTTATTGATTTAGCTTAAATTTGGTTCCCATACGGATTACCATGGTACAAGGTTTAAGTAAAAATTTTAGCGAAAACCCTGGTCGCGGCTAAGCGGTCACCCATCCAAGTTATGGTCGCCAGAAATGCTGCTTAACTCTGGGGACCATCGTGGCTACACATCGACCGTATGTCCACTACTGTCGCTCTATTTGCGTCAAGTAATTATTAATGGTTGACGGAGCTAATATTTGTACACTAACCAACCGGTTGGTTGTGACAACAAATTCATATGCAACTAATAAATAGGTAGTTGGTTAGCCAGACCATCTTTTCCACGAGGGAATACAGTTTCGTGCATTTTGATCTGAAACATGAATATTTATATGCCATATTGGAAATCTGATAATAAAAAAATATAGATCGACATTCAAAGTCAGCCCTTAAATATCTGCAAGGCAATAAAACAAGATCCGCTGTACAAGTGATTTAAAAAAGTATGGCTCATACGATATATGTTTGAGTATCACAGTAAATAATCCATGTACAACTACACGACGAGAAATAATTGGTTGCCCAATCATTACCGTGTACTCAAAAAAATGTCATTGATTAACAAACAATCCGTTTGCGGACTGCCAAGAACAAGCATTGTCAATTAAATTTTATTTCTTAATTTTTACAATTTCATAACAGATTGAAATAATAAGTCTGAAATGAGCAAAATATTATTTTATTGTTTAAATGTTAAATGGGATTGTAAGAATAAGAACTAGAGTTTATTTAATAACACTTGTTTTTGTTTTCATAATTAGCCTACAAGCAAATTGTTTTTTAATCAATGACATTTTTTTAGTGTGGTTTAATACGCTCTGAACGACTAAATTGGCTAGGTTAACCAATTTTTTGGTTGTACCAACAAACTAGTTGGTTGTGTCACCGAATTCGTTAGTTGCCAATGAATTAATTGACTGGCATCATCATTGATTGGCTCAAAATTGGTTAGCACAATAAACTAGTTGGTTATAACCAATAGTAAGAATAGTTAGGTATAACCAACTAGTTTATTGTCCCGCTATTGGTTATAACCAACTAGTTTATTGACCCAACCAATTTTTTTCCCGGTTTTTTAACGTCGCATCAACTGTCAGGGCGACGGGACCTACAGATTTTTATGGTAGTGAGTTCCGAACCACTTTATCGATAATCGGTAACTGTCTTTTGGTGCCGGTAACAGCCGATCTTCTAGGCTCGTTTCACGGTACCCGAGCTACATCGTGTCAATCGCTGGCAGTAAATATTCGACTATAGACATAGTATATCGTTTGTTGATATACATGCCTGGAGCTACGTCACATCGAAATATTTTTCTGTCAGCGAGACGACGGCACCGGGAATCGAACCCAAGACCTCCCGATTCTTTGCTTTAGAGGCGAGCACGCTAACCACTAGACCAAAGTGATCGGTTCAACCAATTTTGCTTCCTCATAGAGGAAGCTTTGTTTTCATGAATAAAACAATTTCCAGTTTTATATTTCAGGACACTTAGAATTGTCCAAAATGTCCAACAAAGTGATCTAGAAAAAATGTCCGTATGTGTGGATTTGTGTGTGTATATATGTATACAACTTCGTAAATTCAATCGCCTATAACTGAAAAGTGATTTTAACTATCGAGCTGTAATTTGGTACACAAGTGAAGTACCAACCCCTCTTTAATTGTTGCAGTTTTTAACAAATTATATACATAAATTTCGATTTGATGCCGTTTTTAAAAAAGGGCGTGAGCGCCCTAACTTTCGTAAAATTTAGTCTATTTTGCTGAATAGTTGCTCATAAGAGCAGGTGCACTCAATATTGTTTGGTATCGAATCGGTAAAATGGTTAAGATTTTATGGAATTTTGAATATTTAAAAAAATTGACATTATCGCTCTATTGTAACTTTTGCAAAACTTGAGATAGCGAGCTCAAATTTTGTACGTAAATGAAACAATATTCAGCCATTATATATGTATAATTTTATGACGAACGGTATGAAATTTTTGATTTTATGGAATATTGAATTATTTTTTACAAAGGGTTTAAAAAATATGCGTTATCATATTTACTTTTAGAAATGCTCTAATAATAACGAAATAACGGAATAACGAAATAGACCAAGTGAATTCACAACATGTTTATTTATCTAATTAAAACGTGGATGCAAAGTAGAACCTTGCACATTGCTTCCTCATTATTTTTCGCTTTTTACAAAATTTCCTCATAGATGTAACTTTGTAAAAAGCGAAAAATAATGAGGAAGCAATGTGCAAGATTTTTGTTTAAAGATTTTCAACTCAGGTTACTCAAAATGGTCCAAAATATCGATAAAAATGGATTAGAAAAAAATGTCTGTATGTTTTTATGTGTGTGTTGTAGGATTTCAAAATTTTCATCACCGGTAACTCGAAAACCGCTCAATCCATTAAGCTGAAATTTGGCACCCACGTTAAGCAGCGACACGTCTTTGATTGTTCCAATTTTTTTTACAAATGTATGCAGAAATTTAAACCTTCTAGGTTTTTGAATTTTTTGAAAAAAATTTGTGAATTATCCAGCGTTTGCAAAGTTCAGGATATTTTGCTGAATATTTCTTCATAAGTGGAGGTACATTTAATTTTGTTTGGGGTTGTATTTGGCGCGGATAGATTCAGAGGTTCATATTTTACAACATTTTGAAAATTTCAAAAAAAGTTCATTTTCGTTATAACTTTCGGAAATTACGGTATATCAGACTGAAATTTTGTACAGAAATGGACTAACATTAAATAATGATCGATGCTATATTTGGCAAAAATTGATAGATTGGTTATAATTTAATTACAATTGCAACTTAAAAAAAAAATTATCTAAACACTTCATCTCGTGTCGATTCTGAAATATCTAGCTGCAATTTACCGCGTGAATCACCATAAGTGATTCACGAAAGCTTCCTGTATGAGGAAGCAAAAGAAAAAGGCTGCAAAGAAGAACCTTGGCCATTAATTCCTCATTATTTTTCGCTTTTTACAAAGACTCCTCTATGAGGAAGCCAAAATTGATTAACATACTTCGTCATAGAGGTAGCTTTGTAAAAAGCGAAAAATAATGAGGAAGCAACGTGCAAGATTCTTTTTTTTTGTGTAAAACGAATGTGCACATTTTGTGAAAGATTTCTTGACAATGGTACAAAGTTTAACAATCTCTATGATCTACCTCCAATAAATCCCAGATTCTTAGTTGGAAATATCTTTTAATGACAATTCATTTATTTTTCTTTCATCGACACTCAAGTAGTTGTAACTACACGAAGAAGAAAGGGTTCCACACTTAATTCTCTGAAGAAGATCACGCGCCTTTAGGTATATACAGTTGTGGCTGCGATGAGAGAAAATGGAGCGACCGGATGATTTGTCTTTAATAAAGTTTGGGTTCCCAGTCCCGCACGACACGTTCGAGAAACTTTTCGCGCCGAGGGGCTGCTGTGTCGAATAAAGTTTGTATTTCTCTCGGGGGATCGCTAGCAGAGTCTCAGTGGTTCCGACAAAACGAATCTAAACGAGGGAGAGAGACGGAGTGAGAGTGGATGTCCAGACAAGATCAACTTTTCAGTGACGAACTTATTTCAAGTTGATCTGCAGCGTCGACACTGTTGGAGCATTGGAATCGTAAATAAATCGTTATCATCCATCATCGTTATATTTGAACTTTAGCGAAAATAATAACAGCACAATTTGAATGGAGACGATACAAATATATATATTTTTTTACTAATGCGAAAGCGTCAATCCTAAAACTAGTTTTGAACAGCTTCGTCAAACTTTGTGATGGTTCGAACGGTTCGTACGCTCCAACTGCCAAACTTAAGAATAAATGTCCAGTATATATGCGTCACCACGAGACAAGAAATGAAGATTAAAGAGGTTCCAGTATCTGCGTATTTCAGAAAAGTTATACATTTTTGTTTTAAATATATATATATAACTTTCTTTAATTTTTTTTTACAAAAACCTGGTATGTGCTGATAAAGTAAAAAGTGGAGAGCGATTCGGAGTATAGCTTGTGTTTTTAACCTAAAATAAAGATGAATTTCCATAGAGCTACTTTTCGGTTGAGTTTTTTCCAAAGAATAATGGATAAATGCCCATTTTGCTTCCTCATAGAGGAAGCTTTGTTTTAGTGAAAAATTTTTTTTTCGAGATTTTCATGTCAGTACACTTAGAATAGTTCAGAACGTCGAGAAAAGTGATTTAGAAAAAATGCTTGTATGTGTGTGTGTGTGTGTGTGTGTGTGTGTATGTTACACGCTCAAAAAATGTAAACTTTTATAACTCGGGAACGCCTCGAGATATAGAGCTGAAATTTACACCACAGATAGAGGGGTCAATCCTCATCGTTCATACCAATTTTTGTAAAAATCCCCATGATCATTAAATTTTTACGCGGTTTTGAATTTTTTCAAAAATGTCTGTTAACGCGATAACTCTTTAAATTTTCGAGATATTAAGCTCAAAATTGGTATGTACGTGAGCTTTCATACACCGGTGATCCCTATTAAATTTGGTTAAGATCGGTTGAAACTTTAAAATTTTATGAGATTTTGATTTTTTGAATTTTTAGATTTTTTTTTCTGAGATGCGAATTTTGGTATCAAATATCGAGCTGGGAGTCAAATGAGTGCCAAATTCATGATTAACAGAAAAATACGTCAGATATAGCCCAAAAATGTTGAACGATAACATATTTTCATAGCGATGTTGTACAGTCTATATTGCGAAAAGTAGTGATTTATGTCGTATAAACTAGCCATATCCTTGCTTCGAAATGAAATTTCGGAAACGACCGATTTCTATAGTGTTCTACAAAAAAAAACAGTAAAGATAGAGTATTCGATGGAGTTTCTGGACCGTTTGTCCGTATTATATTTTCACAAAGCGAGAGTGTACGCTTATTTATATTTATTTAAAACAAGGATGCAAAGCAGAACCTTGCACATTGCTTCCTCATTATATTTCGCTTTTTACAAAGCTTCCTCTATGATGAAGCCAAAATCAATTCCCATACTTCCTCTTAAAGGTTGCTTTGTAAAAAGCGAAATATAATGACGAAGCAATGTGCAAGGTTCTGCTTTGCATCCTTTTGTTTCTCTAAAGCGGCTCGAAAAATTCAGGCCGTAGTTTTTTGGTAGTGTTGAGCATGTGAATATGAAAGCCTGTAGAAGTGAACTTAAAGTACAAGTGGCGAAAAACTTCCTTAATAATCAAACTACCTCGCGTAAAAATAATTATGTCAAATTCTGATCATAAATTGGCATATCAATATGATAAATTATTGTTTCTATAATCGATAAATTACCGAACCGATAAATCCATTTCATGTATTAATCAACTTTTCACAACAGAACGACTTTTTCCCACTACACGAATATAAATAGTGCTAAATAAAAAAAAAGGTTATTCAAAGTGTTAATTTTCGATTTACTTTATTCTCTCGTTTCGTTAAACACTTCGATAGTTAACCCTAATAACTTTTTCCCACTAAATTCAAGGTTGTACTTTGCATTCTTCTTTTAAAAACGAACGGTACGAAAAATCAAGGTGATTATTTATTATTTCTATAATCGATGAATAAATTATCGAACCGATAATTTGACTTCATAAATTAATCAACTTTTCATCACAGAACGACTTTTTTCTCGTTACACGAATATAAATAGTGCTAATAAAAAAAAAGTTTATTCAAAGTGTTAGTTTTCGATTTACTTTATACTCTCGTTTCGTTAAACACTTCGATAATGAAGCCTAATAGCTTTTTCCCACAAAAAATAAATATTATCATACTCGTAAACATGGCATTAAATTAACCTTAAATGAGCCCTTCATTATACCGTTAATCGCACTTTGATCCGCAGTTGCGGAGGCGCCAGTGAAATTGACTCGGGTTAAATCCTTTTTTTTCATTTTTATTTTTTCAGTCAACGAAGAGAAATTTATTTTGCTCGTTTACCGAGCGATGCCGCTAGGAAGTCACTGATGCTTACCGTGCTTGCACAGCACTTGCTGGCACTCAGTCTCTTTGACGCTTTCGCTATTGGCTCACCAACTCCGCCCACTTTCGTCCACACCAAGAGGATACCGAGTCTATTATTACCTCCGATCTTATATTTCCTGTCACTAAGCGACTTATCCGACTAATTGGAAACTCGATAAATTCTTTACACTTTATTAAACGGATCCAGAATGACAGGTTGCCGGCGGCTACGCTTGATTTAATATACCCAGAAAAATAAAAAAACAATATAAAAAATGATAATAATATCAACAGACTATCGCTAATAGCCTGAGGCTTTATAACATCCAATCACGTGGAACCTTAAGCTGATAGTCTGGTCGCGTCTACTTATCGGAAGTGGCTGGTTTTCTGGTCGTATCGTCGTCGCTGCAAGATAAGAGACGATGACATCAAGCAATTCACGGTGGAAGAAGTTGACGAAGAGAACGAAGAGTGTATCGGTAAAACGCTCGTGTTACTACGAATTTTCAACGTGGCTTGGAACCCTGACCCGCGCCACCCTTAAAACTATATCTACACTAGAGACAACCGCTAGAGTGGAGATACTCCTCCCTCCGTAGTGACTCTTCCCTCTTCCCTAAGGATCTAAATATTTATAGCCTCTCGGAAGTTGAATTCCACAGCAGGTCTTGGTCTTGCATGCTGCTGCTGCTTCTACTACTACTACTATTCGGCTTCTACACCGCGGAGCCAGTCAGCGGTAGGTATACATTATACATAGATACTCTACCTACGTATCGCGATTACCAGAGCGGAACGCACGGACAAACCGCACGGAAGATCTTCGCTTGCTCACTCTTGCTCTTCGCTGTATCTTCCACCCACAGCAACTCTGAATCGACCCTCACCGTTTCACCACTCTACCACAGACGATTTCCTTAAGAATGGAAACGGGATTTCCACGGGGTTGAACAATGAAGATATACAAGAGCGACGGAGAATACGGGAATATAAATAGGGGTGGAAAATATATAATAGAAAATTCTGGATTTCCTCCAAACACCAGATCCATAGATTCGACGATAAACACGGTTTTGGTTATTCAAGATTTTTTGACGGGTGTGGCGAAACCACGCTGAGAATATTGCAATGCTTCATAAACTATTTGTCCAATAAGGCCCCGATAATTTGTCCCAATCGCTTTTGTGGAGAATTTTATTGGTAAACAATTCTATGTTTTTACTTTCTCGTCACATATAAAGTGTGTAAGAGAGAAAGCATTGGAATTTTTAAAAAATTCGACTCTCAGATTTTGATGAAATACATGTTTTGAGTGTCCTAGATTCCAAACAACACATTCACTCATTTCTGTCTGTCTGGATGTCTGTATGTCCGAAAACACAATAACGTTAGTAAAAAGCTGTGGTCCGCAGTGTGTGCCTTCTGCATTTAACATGTAGTTTTGGTATTGAAATCTTTGATATAAAACTGTGTTTATAAAACTGCGAAGATTTTTAGGATTCGACTGCACTTGAGGGAGCTATCATCTGAAGGTGATGCTCCTTGGTATTAATTTTTATATTCCTTTGATGAAAACAGACGACGGCGGTCTGTCTTTTTTCCTCAACTCGGAATTTTGGATCTCAAAGAATTAATAAAACTAAAACGGCACGTCATGCCTTCACCATGCCGTCACCGTGCAGTCATGCCGTGCGTTCAAAATTTTTCGATATGTCACGCCATGCCGTCACCGTGCAGTCGTGCCGTGTGTTCAAAATTTTTCGATATGTCACGCCATGCCGTCACCATGCCGTCACCGGGCAGTCATGCCGTGAGATCAAAATTTTTCGATATGGCATGCCATGCCGTCACCGGACAGCGCGCCGTGACGGCACGGTGACGGCATGGCGTGCCATATCGAAAAATTTTGAACACACGGCGTGACTGCACGGTGACGGCACGGTGACAGTACGATGTCGGCATGCCGTCACCGGGCAGTCATGCCGTGAGATCAAAATTTTTCGATGTGGCATGCCATGCCGTCACCGGACAGCGCGCCGTGACGGCACGGTGACGGCATGGCGTGCCATATCGAAATATTTTGAACACACGGCGTGACTGCACGGTGACGGCACGGTGACAGTACTATGTCGGCATGCCCAAAAGAAAAGCATGTTTGTCTATCTGGGTCGTCAAATCGGTGCTAAATTTTTTAAACCCGTTTTACAATTTCCAGTGGTTTAATTAACAGTTCCGAAGAGTTACTCACGTAGCAGGCTTAGTTCTTAAAATATAAGTCGTTTCACAATCGTGATTTAAATAGATAATTGGCTAATATTTGCAAATGTCCAATATCATGTATTTTCGTGTATTTTTTTAAAGAATAAACCATATAACGAGTAATATCTCATTTTGACTATTGCAAGATGCTCAATCGATTGACCGTCCGGACTTTTGATAGCATAAGTAGTTCAAAAGATACAACCGTTTCATTATACTATCCTAACCTAACATCAGGGATAAAAATGGCTGTAACTTTTGAATTACTAATACTATACTAAATCTGGACGGTCAATCGATTAAGGATCTTCCAACAATCAAAATGGGATATTGCTCGTTACAATTGGACCATTATTATGGTTTGTTCTTTTTAAAAACTTCACGGAAAAACATGACTTCAAACATTTTCATATATCAGTCGATTTTCTATTCCAATCACGGCTGTGAATGTACTTATATATTAACAACTAATTCTGCTATGTGTGAAACTCCTCGGAACTATTCATTAAACCACCAGAAATTTTAAAAACGTTTTTATAAATTTACTACCTTAAGAGAGGATCTTTCGACTCACCAACTTTTTAGCGAAGGTTTATTATTATAAACATTATTATAATCATAATCACGCAATATATTTATTCCACATTTCTATTCAAGTCTGGAGTCTTATTTCAATCAGTTGTCGTATTACTGTAATACTACTAGGATTTTATTGTGGCTCGCGCGCTGCGCGCGCTCGCAGTCGCCCCCCAACCAAGGATGCCCCCCGCAAGGGTACCCACCCCAAAGCCCCCCCCCAAAGGGTGCCCCCCTCCCCAAAGGTTGCCCCCCTCCTCAAAGGGTGCCCCCCCCAAGGGTGCCCCCCACTCTTGGGGGACCTTAGAATAATTCGGGCTCGGGGCTTGGCGGAAAGGGGTGGGGCTAGCCCCAAGCCTTAAGCCCCACCCCCTTCCGCCAAGCCCCGAGCCCGATTTATTCTTGGCGGAAGGGGGTGGGGCTAAAGGCTTGGGGCTAGCCCCACCCCTTTCCGCCAAGCCCCGAGCCCGATTTATTCTAAGTCCCTCGATTCTTGACACAGCGGCGGCGGCGGCGAGATCTTTTTATAATATAGAGTTTGAAACTTATGGCAGATAAACTGTCAACAAAATAGAGGCTATGTTATGGTTCTGAATGCGACAGTATCGCACGATATGATAGGATATGGTCCGTTAGGTTCTGCCACCAATCACGAAAATGATTATAATTATTATAAATTAGCACATTTGAATGAGTAACATTGATTTTCGAAGGGACCACTGAATCTGGGACCAATCAGAACACGAATAAAACAGCAAAAATCGGCAGCGTTATTTCGTTATTTGCGAAATCTTTTGACCGATCAACTTTTTAGTGAAGTCTTAATATTATTATTATTATTATTAATATGATTATAATTATAATCACGAATATATTTATTCCGCATTGTTATTCAAGATTAGAGTGTCATTGTAATTTCTTGTCGTATTATTGTAATACTATTATAAATCAGCACTTTTGGATGCGTAACATTGATTTTCGAAGTAAACACTGAATCTGGAATTTATTCGTACCCAACGCAGTGTAAAAGGTAGAACGAAGCGAATAATATCGAAGCACGAGAAATGACACTTGTAATCCACTCGAAACGGCTCGAAAACTTTGAGGGTTCAACATCGATTCAAAGCTCTGTTTGCCATATTTCAAAATTCAATCAGTATTCGGTAAAAGTGAGATGAGAGGAGGCGAACGTGGATACTTCGTCTCGTCTATGCTGGCGCGATCAGTTCCATTCGAGAGATGCAGACGCGGCACGACCCGCATCCATCCAATCAGTAGAAGCAGCTAGCGAGGGACGGCAGCCCGAACTGTAAAAGTATAGGAGGAGAAGCGGAAGACTGAACCCCCAGAAAAACTCTGGGGGATGAGTGGAAGCTCGCTGAAAACTGAATTTTTCGTCCTGAGTGATCGGTCACGAACGGGGATCTCTCGATACGAATTTCGCTTCGTCCCTTGCACACATTCATTTTTTTTACCAACCCCAATTTGCGAAGCTTTTTTTCTCCACTTTTAAGAACACGGTGACCTCTTTTATTACCCTTTTTTTTTATTTGAGAATATATCCTACATTTCTACTCTATGACAGAGAAAAATAGGAATTCGGAAAAAAATTACGATGTGGATTGAACTGATATTCGAGCCCGGGATATTTTGATTGCCAGCGTTAATGAAAAAAATGAATTTCTCGGTAGAATAAATAGCGAATTCACGTTCAGTGTGGCAAAGACATTGGTATAGCATCGATAGAAAAAAGTTAATAGAGTTCAGATCCAGTTCCCCGCGTAAATGCATCTCACTATACAAAAGACAGATTTTTTTGATCTAAGAATTTACAGATTCGACTTCTGGTTAGTGATGCGGCTCGAGACGAGATTATCTCGAATCTCGCTCGTTTTTTCTTGCGTTTGTCATTTGTCTGAAGTTCTCGTCTCGAGCTTGCGGTATGAAAAAAAATCATAGCCTCGCTCGATCTTGCTTAAAATAACAAACGAGATCGAGCGAGATCTTGAAACTTATGACAGATAAACTGTCAACAAAATAGAGGCTATGTTATGGTTCTGAATGCGACAGTATCGCACGATATGATAGGATATGCTCCGTTAGGTTCTGCCACCGATCACGAAAATGAAATTGTGTGCCTTACAGATTCCCGAAATGTCGACATGGAAGTATCCAGTCGACTTCCAAGGGCTTTAAAAGTTGATTGTCTAGTGTAAAAGGATTAAGGTAAACGCCCCGGTACCCAACCATGTATCAGTCTCCAACCACTGACACAAATATTGACTAAAATGAAGAAATTATGAATATGAAATAAATAAATAACTAGTTCTACCATTTTTGCAATTCTTTATGTCTGCATAGGCCAATAATAAAAATAGTCATTAATTTTTTTGTTGACGTTTTTTAAAGATATTGTGCACTACAGACGCCGCTCAGAGGATCGGCGCATATCTTTTAGCCAGTTCGTTAAGAATTGGCGTAACGTTGTTAAGCTTATGACGCTGTTATTTTCACGATTTCCACAATAATTCGTGGCTTGTGGTATTCGCGAATAAATAGACTTTATAAATCTTCCATTAAAATTTGCGGAAAACCACTGCTAAGTCGTCAATTTCCATGGTTGGCTATTGGGGCGCATCCGCAGTATGCTGTACGGATATCCAACAGCGGCCTATTCCCGGCCAACACAAACTCAGTGAACATAACCTCTATGGCAAGTTGATGCCGGTTGCACGTCACGGTGAGCCTTTTTATTAGTTATTATTTATCATAAATTTAAGAAATAAAATGAAGTTTCAACGAATCGCATAGCCTCGTATCGGCGGACGGTTGCGTATAGGGGCATGCTTGGTCGGGTATTTAGACATTACCTGAAATCGGTGGTCGGGTACTAGTCCATCGACTTTCTCAATTCTTTCCTAACTTTAACAAAAAACTATACCCCTGACATGAATTAATGGATGCTTTTCGAAAAGTAGAAAAGCTAAGCTTTGCATTAGTTATGGTTACAATTATAGAAAGGTCATTTTAGTATAAGAAATATAACTTTACAATTTCCTGTTCTCTAAGATGGTCGGCTATTGGGGAGTTTACCTTACACCGAGCGAAAAAGTTTCGATCAATCACGGAAATCTTCGCCAACGAAATTAAATACGTATCAGAACGACGTTCTGATACGTAGTGTCCATAGATTCCAAGGTTCAGGTCGAGTTTAAATACGACAACAACGTTAAAATGGATTTGAGTCTCGAACTACACGAAAACTACGAATGTCTTCGGATTGTTCTGAAATTCTGGATATCATCGTAGACATCGTAGACATGGAATCGTCCTTGAAAACTGACTTAGATCTCAAAAGGTATCGTGTACATAATGAGGTCTACCTAAACACTAATCTAAACGTCTATCATTAAGAAACCATCATCCTGGAAACTCAGAAAGTTAGCGAAAAAACTTTCTTTATTATTGAACAAAAAACGTGACCTTCATCTTTAATGTAGCGGTGGATGTACTCCAATGATTTAGTAATTCAATTGATTCAAAGCTACAATAACAGCACCAGATATTTGATATAAATAATTTCACAATTTACTCTATTCTTCTCAGCGTTATCCATTTTCTGAAACGTTAATATCATTGGAAATAATTAAAAAATAGCGAAATTAATAGGGAAATAAAGAAAAACAATATCCGGCTGTCAAGACGAGATTTCAAGCGAAATTCAAAACGAGAACGAGAGAAAAATCTTGCTATGTCGATAATCTCGAATTGAAATGACAATTAAGCTGTCAAATTCCGAGACTTAGTCTTGATCTCGACTTTTTCTCCCTCGTCTCGTTCGTCCGCATCACTACTTCCGGTTGAATTTTCGACTTCACTATCGTTCTCAAGTCGCATATCAAGGCATGTAACTTGTACTTTCCGAGGTACAATATGTGACTTGAGAACGATAGTGAAGGCCAAAATTCGATATGTTGAAGAAAAAAAATATAGATCCTTCAGGTTGGATTTATACCTTGCCACCACTGTCACTATCCTCCTCCATCTCTAATTATAATTTCCTATTGCCTAACACCAGAGTTGTAAATGCCTAATACTTATAGAAATAATGATGATGATGCGATCAGCTCTATAATTATGATTTTATAATAATAACATGTAGAGATTATAATACAATGATTGACCTTTGGAATGGCTTCAAAAATTATGATTTTTCAATAAAAATTCACGGTAATTCTTTTGAAATATAGAAAAAAATAAGTAATGCGTTAAGAAAGTAATGCATTACTTATTTCTTCCATTTTTTCCACTATTTCTTGCAATATTAAAGCGAAAATTAGTATTTTTTTTAGCTATTCAAATGTTTACACTCTATTTTATAATCACTACATATTATTATTATGAAATCATAATTATAAAACAAATTGTACTGTAAACTACATCTCATAAATTAATGGGGATTTGCAACTCTGCCTAACACAAATCACAATCTCGCGGTGTGTCAATTTTAGAACTGTCAAAATGAACAACATGTCTGAAGCTGTTCATCGACGAGTATCAACTTCACGCTGGTACGATAGCCATTTACGGAACGAATAAAATGACAGCAATACTTATATCGAAAATGTGAGATATTTTACACACTGATTTTTTGAAGGGGGAAAAGGATGCAATTTTTATAATATAGAGAGATATATTATGTTTCAGATGCTAGTATATTTAATTTTTTTTATGTGTATGATCCTTGGAGTAGAACGCTGTGGAAAAGAGAAGTGGAGCTGAAGTGGAAGGACGATGAATTGAAACCTCACACCAGGTTATTAGCATCGATCGTGACTCCACCATTCTCAATGCATCTCGTTGTCGTGTCGTGCCGGAAGTCCATGACTTGCGATAACAGCAAAGGTGAGAGACACGAATATAACCAACAGGCAAATCAATAACTGATTAACCCGTCAATAATAAATAAATTATTCAACTAATATCCTGGCAAGCAAATTTATTATAAAGGAGTTGACATTTTATATAAAGGAAATACTAAAATTCATATTCCCACAGGACTTTGATAAATGAGAAGGAAATGAGTTGACCAGATTTTGAAGAATAAGTAAGTATTTCCTGCTTATAATTACAAACTATTTATCTCGAACTACAGTTAGCGGATCCAGTTATCCTTTATATCAGTTTTGATTGGACATTTTACAAAAACAACAAATTTTTAATGCACAAATTTGGTTCCGGCCCCAATGTATCTGACGACACTGCTGACCAACCACATCACGAATAAAATGATGACAATCGTTTCGATAAAATCTCGTTACTCATAAACTTATTATTTATATCGAATTTGTTTCACAAATACTTATATTCTATTCAGAAACTTGCACAAGTGATTCTCGAAGTAGAGGATCGAAATTTTAACCCGATCATTAAAGTCGATTGTGGCTCTACACATTGGCAATCTCGTTTTCCTGTCGGTCCATATGAAAATTGATATATGTGCAAAATGTATATAACATATACAATATTTTGGCATTTTAACTATACGTTATATCGTTAATATACACGGAAAGAAAAAAGTAGTTGTAATAACTGATTTATCGGTCCCGACAACCAATCGAAATAGTTAGCGTAGCGGTCCAACTACACGGTCTGTTCAAGTAACTATAACCTCGTTGGTACACTGAATGAAAAAAGTAGTTGGGAGAACCATCTCCAGCATATGCTGTACCGGAGAATAGTTGCAGCAACTAACTCGCTTCTGTAACCAATCGCAGTGCTGTTTTCACCAATAACCTTTAGGTGGTGCAACCAACAGCGAGTTCCTATAACCAACCCATGGAGACTAGAGTAAAGGAGGACTAACGTAGTACTTTGGATGTGGTCACGAAACGGTGACTAAAATTAGCTTTGGATCTGCAACTCATGGTGGCGCTGTAGATAGAGATAGAGATAACCTTATAGCGGGAATTTCGAAAATAACATTTTTTGTGCTTACAAACTAATTTTATTTTGTCATATATGTATTGCCGGCAATAAACAGATCATAATAATATATTTTCATGCCTTTGGGTATTTTTGTTTTTCAAACCATTCGTCGCACTTTTCACTCTGCCACAAATTGCTAACTTCACTTGGGTACGCGTGTGTCTGGAGCAACGCTTGTGGCTAATTTTTTAAGCTTCTCATAATCATGTTTCCCGAACCAAAATTTCGGCGCTTTTCCGTTTGCGTTCGGCCTCATTTACTCTAGTCTCCATGAACCAACCACAGCGGTTCGTATAATCAACGAGTAGTTTCTATAACCAACAAGTAGTTTCTATAACCAGCGAGTAGTTGTCATAACCCACTGAGTAGTTGTCATAACCCACTGAGTAGTTGTCATAATCCACTGAATAGTTGTCATAATCCACTGAGTAGTTGTCATAACCCACTGAGTAGTTGTCATAACCCACTGAGTAGTTGTCATAACCCACTGAGTAGTTGTCATGACCCACTGAGTAGTTATCATAACCCACTGAGTAGTTGTCATAACCCACTGAGTAGTTGTCATAACCCACTGAGTAGTTGTCATGACCCACTGAGTAGTTGTCATGACCCACTGAGTAGTTATCATAACCCACTGAGTAGTTGTCATAACCCACTGAGTAGTTGTCATAACCCACTGAGTAGTTGTCATAACCCACTGAGTAGTTGTCATAACCCACTGAGTAGTTGTCATAACCCACTGAGTAGTTGTCATAACCCACTGAGTAGTTGTCATAACCCACTGAGTAGTTGTCATAACCCACTGAGTAGTTGTCATAACCCACTGAGTAGTTGTCATAACCCACTGAGTAGTTGTCATAACCCACTGAGTAGTTGTCATAACCCACTGAGTAGTTGTCATAACCCACTGAGTAGTTGACACTATATCAACTCTTTCAAGTGGTTGTCAGAACCCATTTATTGGTTTGTCCAACTACTTTTTTACTCCGTGTAGAGTATCGATTGTAACAATGACCAGCTGAGATCATAACCTCAACTCACCGGTTGGTTGGCGTAACGAATCATTTGGATTGGATAGCAGCCGTGATAGTTGCAGGAACCAAGTTTTTGGTTATTCGTAGGTACTATTTTTGCTACCAATCGAAAAAAGTTGAGACTACGATGCCGACTTAGTTTCAGTAACTAACACGTGGCACAGCATATGCTGGAATTGGTAGCCAGAACTACTTTTTTCTTTCCGTGATATTTGTTATATATTTTTGCAAAAATATTCGGGAAACATATGCAAAATTTACACCTTTTTAGAATCTTACATACATATTTTTTATGTGGGTGACCAGGAGCTCATCCCCCGTAAAATTAATTATGTCAAATTGAGATCACAAATCGACATATGCCAAAAAGAGCCATTTATGAGATGCGTTAAGACAAAATATCTTAGAAAATTCCAAAGCAATTTTGAAATCGTTTTGATATCACGTGTATAGATATTAAATTGTAATCTGATATCAGTAAAAGTGATATGTGCAATTGATTTTAATCTCTCAAATGTACATTTGAATTTTCGCGCAATAATTGCGCTCAAATTAGTTGAAAAACTTGGTATTAAATCGATCTCAAAATAGCTTTGAACTTTTCTAAGATTTTTCATCTTAACGCGTCTCAAAAATGGCACTTTTTGAGATATGTCAATTTATGATCACAAATTGATATAATTATTTTTACGCGGGAGGATTCGCGGTTACAGGATATGCGAAACACAAACGAACGTGAAATTTAATAACTGATTTCGCATCAACAATTAAATTAAATATTCAAGTAATATCCTGACAAATACACATTACGCATAATTATGTCAATGTTTCTCTTTTCATGGAGGGATTGACATATTCCATATTTATCCATGCGTCCATATTTTAACGGACAGTCAATAAATGATGTGCGTCCACAAAACGAGCAATCAATTAATGACACTTCGAAGAATGATGTATTCTTTCCAAAATCGAATAATAAACAATTAATTATTTGCTCTTTTCTTTAATGAGTCCATTAGTGAGCAATTAGCACAATAATTCGATTTCCATTTTCACGCTTATGGTGTCCAAAACAGTTTTCGTTATTGAATGACAATATTATTAATGCACTCATGAAATTTGGAGCGCCCATTGGAAGTGTACTTCGAGAATCCTATATAAAAGTCACACACAGACTTTTCATCGTTGGTTTTCTTGGTATACATTATTCAACACAATCACAGTCCACTTTCCAGTCGTGAGTTGCTCGTGTGAATGATCCTTGAAATGGGAAGTGGTGGAGTTGAATTGGAGATATTATGAATCGAAACTTTACGCCGACCATTGACATCGATTGCGGTTCCATCATCGGTAATTCAACTCGTTGTCCTGTCATACGAGAAGTCCATGACTCGCGATCACGCGATACGTGATGTACAATTATCAACAACATGAATAATAATAACTTGATCGCATCAACAATGAATTATTTATTCAATTGATTTCCTGGCAAATGCGTATTACGCATAATTGTGTTAATGTTTCTCTTTACAAGAAAGGATGGTTATGTTCCACATTTGCCCATGTGTCCATATTTCGTGGATGATCAATGAACAAAGAGCCAATCAATTATTAAGGTTTTTGAGTTATTATTTCGTAAGTCTTATTCAGGCTTTTACACCCCATCCCCCTCTCATCCCCTCATTTCTGGTTAGAGACCCATCTAGAGGGTTGTCCGCAGCTCCCTGTGCAGAAATTAGTTCGGGTAGCTGCGATTAAATAAGGACCTTTTTAGGTATACACGTGGCATCCACAATAGGAAATGTACTCTAGAACCCTGCTGGGCTCAACAGAGGCGGCCACGACAAACTTCGGGGCCTAATCAGGCTTAAATGTGGAATCCTCACTAGGGTCGCCCATATTGATCCTCTCAAGGGTAGTACTTTCAAGCGTGACTAGCCTAGCAGGGCCCCTACTACAATTAGGGCAATCTAGAAAGGGCCAAGTTGGAGCCCCAACTATATTTCTGCACGGGTCGTCATTCTACACGGAGAAAAATGCTTGGTTGGGCTTACTAAGATACCTCTTCAAAAAATTAGTGGGTAAAATATCTAGTATTTTCGATATAAGTATTGTTGTCAATTTATTCGTTCCGTAAATGGTTGTCATACCAGCGTGAAGTTGATACTCGTCGACGAACAGCTACAAGCACGTTGTTCATATTGACAGTTCTAAAATTGACACACCGCGAGATTGTGGTTTGTGTTAAGTAATAGGAAATTATAATTTGAGATGGAGGAAGATAGTGACAGGGGTGACAAGATATTCCAGATGGATTCCACAACAAAAAATGACAAAAATGTCGACGGTATTTCCGGGGACACCGAATGGTCAATGACGCGAGAGCTCTTTGGTTGGTTAACACGACCAGCACGATTCTAAAATTCGCATCATAGGTCTCAAGACTTATTTCCAAGAGGGGTGAGCTTCGAATTATCATCTTCGTTTCATAAATATGAATTGTAATGCTAATTCATCACCGCCAGTTACAGATTAAATACGATATTGTAATTATAGTATAATTTGTATCCATGCATCACTTCTAATAGCAATTCACGAAACTAATAAAATGGCACGAGTACTCATATCGAAAATGCAAGTTATTTCATCCACGATAATCTGTAAAAGCCACAGTACGCTAATAAAAATTTTAATACCGAGGTTTTGATGGTTAGCGCCCGAAGCGCGCATCCGCTGCTAGTCTTGTTTAAAAATGTCACCAAGAGAAATTTGGTAGGCGCAACCAAGTTATTGGTTAGGCGTACTAAATCCTTGGTTGTCTTAACACGTTCTTGGTTGTCTTACCAAATCCATGGTTGTCTTAACAAATTCTTGGTTGTCTTATCAAATCCATGGTTGTCTTACCAAATCCATGGATGTCTTAACAAATTCTTGGTTGTCTTACCAAATCCATGGTTGTCTTACCAAATCCACGGTTGTCTTACCAAATCCATGGTTGTCTTACAAAATCCATGGTTGTCTTACTGAATCCTTGGTTATGTCAATCAATAACTTGGCTGTGCCTACCACACCTTCTTCTCCCAATGGTCACCCATTTCGCAATGATGTCCTGAAGTCGTCTTTAGAATCTAAAAAAAATGCCGAAATCCTGGCCAATAGAGGCATCTCTATTTTACTGAGTTTTTACAGCCTAGGAAAATATTAGTAACTCAGAAAAACTGCCTCTTGCCCAGCAGTTGGCGTGGCTGAGCGGCCGTCCATCCAAGTTACGGCCGCAAGAAATATGGCTTAATTCTGGGAACGTCTGAAGTGATACATCGTCATCGTAGAATTTCATGCCAGTCACACATGATTGACATCCACCCAGCCACTTTAAAGGCACTAAAGGTGCTCCAAAGGTGAAAGCAGCGTAAACAATTTTTTTTAGTGATAAACTTTAGGTACCATTTGCCGAAACTTGGTTTTAAACCTATTCTGCGCGTGATTCAGACCAAACTGCTAGGCGGATTTGGCTACTTGACATCTCATTTTCTTCTTCATAAAATGATACAACGGCTAAATGAAGCAAATGTTAATAAAAGGTAATATTTTTTAAGTGACGTAATTATTACTAAATAAATGCTATGCTATTTTCTAAATCAGTGAATAACTTCGCTTTGAGAATGAAATTAAAAAAAAAAATAGTTTGCTCCGTTTAGTCGGTGTATCTTTTTATGAAGAAGAAAATGAGACATCAACTAGCCCAAACTGCCTAGCAGTTTGGTTTGAATCATGCGCAGAGTGGAAAACCTAAGAACTTTGCTTAAGATAATATTGAAAGACATACGCAAGTCAGATGGCAGTAAAAAATCCTTTCATCGTGTACCAACAATATAATTCATTGGTCATTTTTATATGCAAGAGAATGTGGATGATATTGAATTTACAAATTTACTGTTTATGATCTAACTCCCTCCCCTGAAACATTTATATACCCTAGACGACCCAGTAGTGAGCTGCTGGCACATTAGGCCAACTTCCATTTTCAAGCTTATGATGTCCAAAACAGCATTCACTGTTGAATGACAATATCATTAATGCGCTCATAAAATTTCGACCACCCATTAGACACTTATACAAGTCATACACAGGCTTTCCATCGATGGTTTTCCGCGTATACGTCATTCAAAAACAATCACAGTCCACGTTTCAGCCGTGCATTGCTCGTGTCAATGATCCTGATGATTCTGAAGTGTCCTATGAATATTGTAGGACATGTCCCAAGTGACTAAACATAGAAAATGACATTACAATATTGTTTTTAAAAATTCATCCGATCAGCCGAAATTCAGTGGATGATGGGTAAATAACCGGGAAGGGTTAAACATTCGTGTACCCTAGACAACCCAATCGTGAACAACTGGCACGTTAGTCCGACTTCCATTTTCAAGCTTATGATGTCCAAAACAGCATTCACTACTGAATGACAATATTATTAATGCGCTCATAAAAGTTGGATTGTCCATTTGACACTTATAAATGTCACACGCAGGCTTTCCATCGATAGTTTTCCGGTTATACGTTATTAAAAAACAATCACAATCCACTTTCCAGCCGTGAATTGCACATGCCAATGATCCTTGAAGTAGGAAGTAGCAGAGAAGCGAAGTGGAGTTGAAGCGACAGTTCAAGTGGAGACACAATGAATCGAAGCCTTACGCCGACAATTAGCATCGAGAAAATATTCGCTTCGAGTTTTAGAAGCAGTTGAAAAAAATGTTGTGCCAAAGTCGGACATTGTGAACATTGTAGGACATGTCCCAAGCGACTAAACATAGAAAATGACATTACAATATGTTTTTAAAAATGCATCCAATCCACCGAAATTCAGTGGATGATGGGTAAATGACCGGGAAGGGTTAAACATTCATGTACCCTAGACAACCCAATAGTGAGCAACTGGCACATTAGACCAACGTCCATTTGCAAGCTTATGATGTTCAAAACAGCATTCACTGTTGAATGACAATATTATTAATGCGCTCATAAAAGTTCGATCGTTCATTTGACACTTATAAATGTCACACGCAGGCTTTCCATCGATGGTTTTCCGGTTATACGTTATTAAAAAACAATCACAATCCACTTTCCAGCCGTGAATTGCTCATGCGAATGATCCTTGAAGTAGGAAGTAGCAGCGAAGCGAAGTGGAGTTGAAGCGAGAGTTCAAGTGGAGACACAATGAATCGAAGCCTTACGCCGACCATTAGCATCGAGACAATATTCGCTTCGAATTTTAGAAGCAGTTGAAAAAAATGTTGTGCCAAAATCGGACATGTGAACATTGTAGGACATGTCCCAAGCGACTAAACATAGAAAATGACATTACAATATTGTTTTTAAAAATTCATCCGATCAGCCGAAATTCAGTGGATGATGGGTAAATGACCGGGAAGGGTTAAACATTTATGTACCCTAGACCACCCAATAGTGAGCAACTGGCACATTAGACCAACTTCCATTTTCAAGCTTATGATGTCCAAAACAGCATTCACTGTTGAATGACAATATCATTAATGCGCTCATAAAAGTTCGATCGTCCATTTGACACTTATAAATGTCACACGCAGGCTTTCCATCGATGGTTTTCCGGTTATACGTTATTAAAAAACAATCACAATCCACTTTCCAGCCGTGAATTGCTCATGCGAATGATCCTTGAAGTAGGAAGTAGCAGCGAAGCGAAGTGGAGTTGAAGCGAGAGTTCAAGTGGAGACACAATGAATCGAAGCCTTACGCCGACCATTAGCATCGATCGTGGTTCCACCATCGGTAATTCATCTCGTTGTCCTGTCATACCAGGAGTCGTTGACTCGCGGTCACGGGATACGTGAGACACACGAGAGAATTCATGAGTGGCTCGGCATTTTTCGTCTCCATCACAGAGTGATAGAGACAGAGAGAATAGAGAGCATGAGGCGCCAGTTCGAGAGGAACTAGAGTGCGGCTAGAGGAATCGATATTCTGCTGATGCTTGTAGTGGGCGGGTCGTGGGCACAGGCCGTAGTACCAGAACGGTGAGCGGTAGGAGTGAGTTTCAAACTATCAATCACGATCGATGGCGGTATATGTGGACAGCATGTACCGATTTTTTTTTCTTTATTTTTTTTTTCATCATCCACGCGCGCGTACTGCTATAAAATCTTTGCACCGGTTATTTTGTGACTGGGGACCGAAAAAAACGAAGTTATTTTTTCGGTCGCTGAATGGGCCGGAGATTTTAACGGTGCACACACTTCCACAACGCACAACGCCAATCCGGAAGATACAAGCTATACGCGTTTAAATAAAAATGTCCTGTATACCCTTTACAGCTTGAGCTCGACGAAGTTATCAGGAAATATTAAATCAGTGTTTGCACCGGAAATTGAACCTATTCACCGTTGGCGAATTGAGCTGAAAGTTTTTTAACGCCTAGTACCTAAATATCAGAATTCTTTTTTTTTTTGTGGTTTATTGGCCGACATGATCAAAGAGACGACGAGTAAATGGCTTCGCAAATTCGGAGCGTTGCGATGAAAAGCTATTGAAAATAAATGATTATGGTCATGTAGTAATCATGGATAACTTACAGTTAGAATAATTCGTCTGTAATTAGTAATCATGTTTCGTGGATATAAAATCTATCACTATTGAGTAAAAAAATCTTCTAATAAAGAAAACATTGTTTTTACACTGAGAGAAAAATATACATATGGGCGTATCTCACAAACCTTTGACTTTCATGGCCTCAAAGAATAAAAATCCAGTTAAGGAGCACAGCATCGCCAATTTTTTGTACTCGTCTTAAGACCTTTAGAAAGCAATATTTGTTCATGGACAAAGCATCATATACAGGGTGCTCGCATAAAAAATCATATTATCATTTTAACTAAAAATCATTTATTTGGTGCTAATTGTAGGAACTATGTGTTATTGTGTTTTACAAGTGTTTAATTTACTTTCATTTTAACTTTTTTTTGTAAATGACCCATTGAAAGCATAGTTTTATCCCTTCCAAAAGGTCATTTTTCTAATTCAATTTTACTCAATTCGTATGCAGACAACGAAAAGTATGACGGGTAATGACTCTACTAACTCAAAATATAATTTAGATAATTTAGGAACGATAATAGTTCGAATTTATTATGCGAATTTATAAACCTGATATTCTCGAACCTGACAATTAAATACATTTGGACCCAGAAAAAAATAGTTTTTCGTCAAGAGGTCGGGCACATCTGCGCACATCTAATTCGTGATAAGAATAACGTACTCAGATGGAATTTAATTATGTTACTTGACAAGTTTGGCCGGATAATGGTGCGAAAAATATGACATTTATTCTCGACGCAGTAATATGAGTCCATGTCGCAGAACGTTGCGAGCAAAATAATTGACTCTCCGACATAAATTTCACTTCATTCAATCTGTGATGATCCTATCTTTATGTGCATCCAATTCATTTGGCTCAATTAGCTTGTGCTGATATTTCTGCACCATATAACGGTGGATGTCAGGTTCACCATCGAAACCGAGGGACAGCTTTCACAGGCTAACCGCTTAATTTTCTGACATGTTTGGCGATTACAATTAGGTACATTATGTTCATTGCACCTTACCAGAATTTCATGATTTTTTTCTTATTTTCCTGAAGGTGCATATCAATGCTACACCCGTACGAAGTGACGCGAAAATCAGAATTACAAGCGAAAACGTTGATAATTTCTGCATTTGAACTAGGATACCCGGGAAAAACGGTTCATATATAATCATATATAATAGTATATAATTTCATGTATAGTTGTATATAATTATATATAATTGTATATAACGTAATATATCATTGTATATGAAAACATATATGAACATATATGAGTTTATATGTACATATACAGTGGTATACATGATCATATATAATACCAAAACCGCCAGCTTGCGATGTCATATATGAACAGATATGATCATATATAGTTATATACAACTATATATCGCCCATTTTTAGCGCATATATGATTGTATGTGGATCCATATACAAATGTATATGAGCGTATATAACTTTATATGTATATATACATTGGCATATATGACCCTATATATGACCATATATAACACCAAAACTGCCTGTTTACCATGTCATATATAAACAGATATGATCATATAGGATTGTATATGAGATCTATTCTGTGTGTCGACTGTGCAATATATGATCATATACAATCATATATGACTGCGCACAGAGAACTGACAGCTCATGTATGATCGTGCACGTATGATTATATGGTATTCCATAATCTATTGTTATATAATATTCACGAATTATTTCGATGTTCACGTCTTATTTATACACGGATGTAAAATTTGTTATATGGTTATATAACTAAGCATTTAATATCCGTTTTGTAAATGCGTGAATCATCCGGTTTTGTTTGAAGCGCTCAAGTTATAGGTATTTTTGCATATGCGGTTCTTTTCTTTATAATCACATGCTCATTCGCAACGATTAATGAAGATATTTGGCTTTCCTGGGCGGACGTTTCATTAAAACCTTCCACTTGATGAATTGAAACGGTCGCATATTAATAAGAATGATCAAGATTACTATACTAAATAATATCAACATAAAAGGATCGTGATAATCGTTTATTGTAATAGTGCACAGAAATTAACACGAACAGTTCGGGACCTTATACGTTGTACATATAATCGAAATATAACATTAGTAATGATATTTCTTAACCGTATATCGTGATGAAGTTCAACTTCATTGTATTTTTACATTACTTTCTTCAAGAGATTTGGTGTCTTGCAAATATACTCTCCAACTTTCAGAAGATTATATCTATTTAGGCATCGTCTTATATAATCACATATAACTATATATGATTGTATATGCTCAGATACAATTATATATGATCATGCATAGTCATATATGATCATGCATGATCATATAGAGACAAAATTCATATACAATCATATATGAGCAGTTTATATATGATTATATATGATCATGCATAGTCATATATGATCATGCATGATCATATAGAGACAAAATTCATATACAATCATATATGAGCAGTTTATATATGATTATATATGATTATATATGAATCGTTTTTCCCGGGTAAAACAGTGTATTGGTTCATTATAAAATTAAATTATATTTTTTCCGATAGATTATGCTTCGTACATCTTAGTAAAAGTTTGACACCCGCGTAATTCATTCTGTGTAAATTACTATAGCATTCCGCAGTCGAGTTACACGAAAGTCAAAGGTTTGTGAGATATGCCCATATATTAGTGGTTTAATAATAATGCAATATGTATTTGAATCAATCGTATATTTCATTTAGCTACTTTTAAATATGTTATTGAATTAATTCAATGGTATTTATTCTGGATTTAACCACATATATAGTTGCTTGAAATTCATTTGGTGTATCCGATTATATTTTTCTCCGCGTGTTTCAGAGATATTGAAAAATAATTTTTATAGTATTAATACAAGTGATATTTATCCATGTGTGGCTCAACTACATATTTCTATTAATCGCACTTTGATGTTTTTTTATCCATATCAAATATTCGCGTTAGTCTATTAACCGATAGATATAGATATTACACGCCACAATTATCCTTGAGTTACTTCTTGAAAACTCGTTGACCCGAGGTTTTCTCTCGACTTGGAAAGTTGCACAAATTAAAGCAATCACTTCGTGCCGCGTGCAAGTCCACTATGGTCGATTCGAGACTTGTCAGTGTTGGGCAAAATGTGCGAAAGAGTCGAGGGAGTGACGCCCTCGTCGTGTGAGAGCCACTACGAGCTATTTGGCCGCAGTTTGTCTTCTCTCCTCGACTTCGATATCGAAACTTTTCCTTCGCCTAGCCCATAACGAATTCCGTGACCGACATGTTAAAACTTGGAGTGCCTAGCTACAACGACGGAACGAGGAGGGAATGGATCGTGGCTGCCGCGAATGATGATACTTTTAGGGTTGGAAAAACTTGAGAGAGAGAGAGAGAGGGAGAAAAGGAGAGACGAGCATCAGAACGAAAGAAAATATTCGCTTCGGGTTTTAGAAGCAGTTGAAAAAAATGTTGTGCCAAAGTCGGCAGAGATGGTGATAGAAATATGACGTACTAAACTTATTTCAAACAAATATGTAACCTATGAGAAATATTTGAATAAAATAAATTTTATTAAAAATCAATACGATTTATTTGTATGGAATTAATTCTATTTCAACGAAATAAAATCCTATTACACTAAGCGAAAATTAGTAACTGTACACTGTAAAAAATGTTCGCGTTTTACCTATACAAACGTGTATGAATTTTGTAAAACTTGGTATAGGAAATCGGAATTGATATGTTTGCACAGTAAATTTAATATAGATATAGGAATTTTGATAATCCGGTGATTGGAAATTACAACACATGATTATTAAATCATCATTTACTAAATTAGTATATGAAAATCAATATGCATTTTCAGAATTTTCGTACCCGATTTGAAATTCAATATACATTGTTCCATTAAATGTAAGATCAAAGTTACTCAAATTACAGTTACTGGTGTTGAAAAATACCAAGTAAAGTATTTGTAATTTTGTCTATATGGGTATATTACTTTATGAAAAATGTTTGCGTTTTTGCTACTCAAAAGTGTGAGAAATTTACAAAACTCGCTATAGAAAATAAACATTAATATAGTTGCATAGTAAATTTAGTATGCGTGTATAGATTTTACCAAACCGATGATACAAAATTACAACACATGGTTACTAAATCGATCATTACTAAATTAGTACATGAAAATCAACATGAATTTTTGAAATTTTAGTGACTGATTAAAAATTTAATACACATTTTTCAATAACGAAAAAGACCCGTACTAGATCGCTAACACTTACCACTTAGCATCGACTTCTGATAAGTTACTCGAGATTTTCAAAAAGATTCCGTTCATCCAAAAATTATGTTCACTTGAAAATATTTCCAACTCACTTTGCGCTCTGATTGCAATCAATTGAATATTTTGTTATGTCAATTATGAGTATGCTTGAGAGAATAATAGTTGTACAACTCTTATGTCATTTAGATATCCAAAATTACTAAGTCGTTGATAGCGTAGTCGGTAGCATGCGTGCGTTGTGAGATACTTAGGCAGGTAGGTCGTAGGTTCAAACCCCAGTGTAAGCGAAACATTTTCTGTGGCAAAAACCAATTCCCAACATTTTCTGATGATATAATTTGTGTAAAAAAATAATGTCCGACTAATATTTATATTTTTTAAAATTGTTTTTATGTCCATTTTAAATTTCCAACACATATGTATTTGAATTTTCAGATATCGCTAATATGAAAATTCAAAAATGTTTATGAAATTTAATATACAAGGTCATTAAATATTAAAAGTAATCTCTATGAATTTTCAAACATATTCATTGAAAAATATCTTGCAGCGATGGAGAAACCAGAAACAATTGTGCCGTGATGTTATCGAAAGCTACATTTTTTCCAATACCGTTCATATGAAAATTCAATATAAAGATTTATGAAATTTAATGCACAGTTTATGCATATGGTATTTCCAATACAAGTATATTAATTGTAAGAAAGATTTTTTTTACAGTGTAAAGTAAATAATTATTCATTTTTAGTTCGTTCGACCAATTTTCTAATAGTTGCCACAACTATGAAATAGTTACCATAACTACCAAATAGTTGCCATAAATATTTTTATAGTTACCGTAACTATGAAAATAGTTGCATGGACTAAAAATTAATAGTTGTCACTTTATCGTTCATTGTATTACTACGATTTTTCTAGTTAAATAAATTTCTTCATCAAATGCTAGTAGTATAACAGGATCTTATATTGATCAAATAGAATTTATTTCATTTAAATAAAACGTATTGATTTTTAAGTAAGTTTTATTTGATCGAAATGAAATTTTATTAAAACGAAATGGATCTGGTATTTCATTCAAATAAACTCATCGAATCGATTTCTCTGGGTGCAACGAGTCTCGAAAAATTGTTGGATGTGCACGAAAAGTTTATCCCTAACATTCCGGAAATTAGAGTGTTCGACAATCTATATAGATCTGTATCTATATCTATCTATGCATCTATATTTAAGAACTTTGTTTGTTTGTTTGTTTGTCACCCCTTTTTAAACTTCGGAGTCTTATAGAGAGACTTAGAACTTCAGAAAGTATTGGACTAATAAAATTGGAATATGAGGAAAATTTATAAAAAAATATTGTTAAACTAATAATTGAATTTAGGGATTGAAATATGGATAGGGAAAAACAGCTGCAAATTAAGAAGCTACTATCACTTGACGGGAAAATATTGGAAGTGAAATTGAGGCATCGATTCTCGTACCGTTGATGGAGAAAACTTCATACTGCGATGAGAGCATTGCTTGTGAACTTTCTAAGAAAGTTGTAACCACCAATTACATTAAAACTCACTTTGTTTCATTCATAAATAATTTGTTTTTTAAGATTTTAAAAAATTTTCCTGGTCATAGACTATGTAGGTACTTATTTCTTCCATATTTTCGACTATTTCTTGCAATATTAAAGCGAAAATTAGTATTTTTTTCAGCTAAAACAGAGTCTAAACATTTATATGTTTAGACTCTGTTTTAGCTGAAAAAAATACTAATTTTCGCTTAGAGTCTATTTAGACTATATTTAGAGTCTAAACATATAAATGTTTAGACTCTAAATATAGTCTAAATAGACTCTAAGTAGACTTTACTTCTAAACTAGTTCTAGACTCTAGAACTAAAATAGAGTCTAAACATTTATATGTTTAGACTCTATTTTATAATCACTACATATTATTATTATGAAATCATAATTACAAAACAAATTGCACTGTAAACTATCCCGACTAGAAATTCAGTTATGGGGAATATCAGGGCCGGACCTGGTAACCGGATTCTAAATCCAAGGCCCCTGGCTGGCTACCTTATATGGCCCTGATTGGAAATGTAACGCTTTGGCACATCAGGGCCAGTTCAAGTTTACCACATAAGGACCTGATAAAAATAACCATTTAAGGGCCTGATAAATATAATCATAGATATATAAATACATATACTTATCTTTATATTAAATTAAAAAATTAATTATTAATTTCCGCGTATTATGCCGCAATATGAACAATAATATTCTATTAATATTACAAAAAAAAAAAAAACAAGTCGTCTTCAGATACGGTTTTTCGTAACATCATTCGGGAAGTGATGCACGCGGGATTTGAACCTAAGACCTACGGGACCTACCTATTTACCTAACTACCTAACCGAGCACGCTAACCACTAGACCAAACCGACTATGTGGATATCTCGTACAGTATTTCCATAATAGTTCAATTTACTATTTATTTAAATAATAGTTCAGTTTTTAACGTAACTAATTAGGAATTTGAACTTAAAATTTGTAAATTCAAAATGACGGGTTTAAAATTAAAAACATATTGAATGCGACATTTTGATTTTATAAATGATATTCTTAATTCCGCCAATATTTCGATCAGGTCTACCTTATCTATGCCAGGCCTGAACCTGAATATGGAATACCTTGTCAAGTCTACCTTAATTTTTCCCGATCTGGCCCTGAATAAGATACAACTTATTAGGTCTACCTTAATATTTCCCGATCTGGCCCTGAATAAGATACACCTTATCAGGTCAACCTTCCCTTTGCCAGATCCGGTCCTATTAAGGTACATCTTATCAGGTCTACCTTATCTATGCCAGATCTGGACCTGAATAGGGAATACCTTATCAGGTCAACCTTCCCTATGCCAGGTCCGGTCCTAATAAGGTGCACCTTATCAGGGCAACCTTTCCAATGCCAGATCCGGTTCTAATAAGGTACACCTTATCAGGTCAAACTTATCCATGCCAGATCAGGCCCAAATGTGACGGCAGGGCTGCCCTACCAGATTTCTAGTCGGGATATCTCATGAATTAAGGGGATGCTGGAGTAGATTTTTTTGCCGACTTTGGTCGGTAAGTTTTCCGATCAGGACACAGGTGGCGCCGACGTAGTCTGTTTACTTTTGGCAAAAGATACTGAATCTCTCGAAAAGCAATATGGCAGCACACGATATGTCAGCTGACCTTTGCCGTAAGATTTAATTGTTTCTGGAAATTAGATATGTAAAATCAAACCGAACGTCAATTCTGTGATGATTTCTGAATATTCGAAAACCATCGGAATGTCAAATACACAAGACAAATCCATGTATAATGTATACTGCGGTCGCGTTGAAAAGGCTCGGAGCTTTAGCCAAAAGAAAACAGACTACATCGGCGCCACTTGTGTTCTAATCGGGATACTTCATCCGCACTCTTCTTGACCCACTCTGATCGCGAACAGACTATGTGAACGTAGTCGGAGTTTTGCGTGGATTCCTTTTGTGTAATTGACTTTTCGACGCTCGTAGAATATTCAGAGAACGCTAAAGAGTGGACGTACATTTCGATTTAACGTATGAGAGTTCCAGAATCTTTTATATCTTACCAAACAGGCGATGCTGTCAAACCCTGGCGGCCATTTTGATTTCGAGAGGTTTAGTAATATATGATTTTTTTAATTTATTGTACGTTTTCACCAAATATTCGAATGTACGTCCACTCGTTTATGTTGATATTACAATCGCGTACAATTTGAAGCATGTGTGTAGCGTATTAACGAAGAATAATCAAAACTCCGAAAAAGCCTGTTTTTACCGACCAAACTCGGTAATAAAATCTACTCCAGCATCTCCTTAATGGGGATTTACAACTCTGGATGAAACAATATTTATTTTCCCTAATGATCCCTAAAAATTGTATAAGCAATAAAAGAGAATACAATATTGGACGAACTGGCAATCAGCGAAATTCAAGACTGTATTTGGTATAGTAGTGAATTTAAAATACACAATACTAATAACATGAACTCGATTTTCGGTCTCGATGGTAAGCGTCTCGTCCTTGACGATGCTAGATAGTGCCTACTGTATGTTTGGGATCTTCGTGAGCTTTGGGATGAGTAGAGAGAGGCGAAGTGGAGACGAATACAGAGATATGGAGAGCAGAGGGAGAAAGATGTACATATATATATATGTATAAATATAGCTAGGGATAGTAACGACGTCTCTATGCATTGGGACTAGTGGGATGGCTTCCTGCTCGCATTTGCCACCAATGACGGTGTTGGTACTGTTGGTGGTCGACGACGACGAGGTACCACCCATAAATATTTGATGAGGACCGTAACGAAGCATTACGAGGTCGACGACCTTTCGGTACCTTTCTATCTATCTATCTGTCTGTTTTCCACTGTCTCTCTCTCTCCATTTCTCTGTTTCTCTCTGCCAGTCTCCATACTAAGCCAATTAGGCCACATAAATAATGAACGTGTATACAGCCTGTCTCCCGTTTTCGGGCAACCCGGAAACTATATGTATATATTCCCCCCCAATCCGCGCATTAGCAACCACATCTCTGTACCAGCTCCGGGACAATTTTCCGCATATTTACAAACAGCTTTTAACTTTCTTTACCGTTTTATTCAATTCGTTACTGGTACATGTTACAAATATCTAATTGGCTTAGTCCGGTAACGATGAAAACGGCAGTTCAACGAGCAACCACCATGGAACACTAACCTTTGATAGGTGTCTGGGTATAGGAGTTCTCTAACCTTTTATAGCCAAGCCACAAATTATTACTTGATCAATTTTAGGAGCGTTGTCTGAGGATATATATATATATATATATAGAGTGGCTACCAGTTGGAAGCTTTTCAACTGGTTACTAATTTAATCCACATTGATTTAATAAAGTTAGTTTTGAGCTGAGTCAATATTAATTCAATAAAACTAATTTTGAGTTGGAACAATTCAAGTTGAATCTATATTGATTCTATTAAATCAATTTTAAGTTGAATCAATTCAAGTTGAATCGATATTGATTATATTAAACCAGAGTTGTAAATCCCCATTAATTCATGAGATATAGTTTACAGTACAATTTGTTTTAGAATTATCAATTCATAATAATAATATGTAGTGATTATAAAATAGAGTGTTAATATTTGAGTAGCTGAAAAAAATACTAATTTTCGGTTTAATATTGCAAGAAATAATTCAGTATAATAATTAATAAGGAATTGACATCCAGGCTGAAGGACTTCGGTCAATGGCCAATTGGCCTCTACGTTGGTATATATATATAATAATAGTAATAATAATGTGATACATATAGATTGTAAAGAGGTCAATAAAATGTCGTTTTACTACTACTATTGCAAGAAATAGTGGAAAAAATGGAAGAAATAAGTAATGCATTACTTTGTTAATGCATTACTTATTTTTTTTCCATTTTTTCAAAAGGATTACCGTGAATTTTTAATGAAAAATAATAATTTTTGAAACCATTGCAAAATTTAATCATCGTATTAAAATCGCTACATGTTATTATTCTAAAATCATAATTATAGAGCTAATCGTATCATCATCATTATTTCTATAAGTATTAGGCATTTACAACTCTGTATTCAACTAATTTTAAGTTGAATCAATTCAAGTTGAACCAATCAAATTAATATTCCGTTTATTCAATATCGATTCAGTTACATTAATTTTAAGTTGAATCAATATTGGTTTATTTGGTTATATCAAACAATTATTTCTCTCGATACATTTCTACAATAATCATATATATAATTCGGTATTAATGATTTACTAAAAACGCTATCATTAATTATTTTTATCTTTTTTTTTAACAAGAGCAAACATAAGATTTGAACATTTTTCATATGAAAATATTAAAAACATTTCTTGTTACGAATGATTATATATTTTATATCATATTGTTATACACTTTGAAAAATAAAAACGAAATCGTTTTTTAAATGAATAAAGTAATTCCGCGAAGCTCTATTTTTCTCTGGCGTTTCACTATAACGAGAAACATAATTTCAGTGAATTATTGAATTACGTAATGTCATAAAATATTGTGTAAAAAATTTGTTACAAAAATAACAGGATATTACATTGCAGAATCGCGCATTGTACTCCTTTCTTTTTTTTCAATGGGTTTGTGGTGTTTTCAGAGTGATGACATCAAATTATTAAATTACAAGAACGAAAAAAAAAAAATTCATTTTTCAACATTCCTTTTTTAATACTTAGAAAAAATTTGCAATGTACTCACTGCATATACAAGGTTGCCTCGGGTTTGTCGGAGAAGAGAACGACAGGCTGCTGGAATCGTTCGTTCCGACCGCATACTCGAGCCCCACCCTCGAGCTGAAGCCAGCCACCCTCGCACCTGCAGCAGAACGGAAAGAACAAAAAAAAAGAAACATTAAACACATCGAATCTGTACATGGTTCTATGTCTATATAGTGTTGCGAGGAGAAGCGGGTCGGTCGTTCTAACCAGCCATTACTCTGAGCTGGCAGCACAAAAGCGTCTCTCTTCCATTGCCAGGCTGCTGCTTTTTCTCCACGACTCTCGTTGCCACTCCACACTACACGGTATAACCCATACTCGGTGAGGAACCTTCGCTAATTAGTTTTGGCAATCTCCAAGTCCTGGTTATTTGGCCCAGGTACCCCACCCCCACCCCCCTCTTCAACTCCCACTTTCTTTTTTTCATTTCTTTTCTCTGCGGTTTCCGGAAATCGTTTCATGGTGCGTGACGGGAATACCTGAAATTTTCGAGGTTCTACTTGTCTCATAGACCTTCGAGCTGGTAAGAAAAAAAAAACCTGTACCAAGTAAGAAATGTGTATATTTTTTACTTCCTCATAGAGGAAGCTTTGTTTTCGTGTGACATTTTTCTTTTCGAGTTTTTTGTCAGTACACTCAAAATGGTCTAAAACTTCGAGAAAAGTGGTTTAGAAAAAAAGGTTCTACTGGCGTATTCGCAACACGTGACTATCTCATCATATTTGTTACTAGCGTGAAGTTTTAATTCCGAATTTATTGGGGTATAGTTGTCGTAAATGATGACAAGGCGATGTAGATTTTAACGAGGAGAATTTTTTCTCTCTCGCTTTCGTTTATTTGTACAGACGCATTCCGTAGTGGAGAATAACAATTAGAAACATATTAATAAAAGTTAACAAAAAAAACTGAGTTTTTTAGAGTCGGCGAGTTCCTGAGGAAAAGGAAAGGGTGATTACTTAGTCAGCAATCACTTATTAGAGGAAAATTCACTTATGGGCAGTAAATTTGTTAGGGAGGGCAATTTACGTTAAAAGAATATTAAAAAAAAAAATTTTATATCTATATTTATACTCTTTGAAATTTAAAAAAAAAACACAATTTAAAGGGAAGTCCAGGCTTATGGACAGCCAGGAGAATTCTGATAGAAAGAAATCGCTTAAGGAGGTTCGTAAAAAAAATCAAATCCAAGATAACATTGTAAAAAAAAATCCTATAACAGCTGTAATGATAACGGACACGTACGCCAAATTTTTAAGGGATTCACCGTGTAGTTTCCGAGATATTAAATAACAAAGTTGCGACTATTTACATGTAAAGAAAAGAAAAGTGAGTCAAATATTGAACTTTTTACGTCTTTGCAAGAGCTAAATCTAAGATAGAATAATCAAAAAAATATGCAGACGTCCGAAAAAGTATTCTGAATAGGGCACGAGCTTGAAATTTGAAGGTCACCGCGAAATTGACAGAGAAATCGTTAATTTTTTGCCTCTACGCTTAACGCGGCTCGCACGGCGTCAGCCCTTACCGCGCAGCCAGTGTTGCCAGACCCGTCGAAGAAAATTATGAAACCAGGGCCGTCGAATTATGGTACATTATGGTACGGGCCTATTGGTGGATACAGAAATGCGCGACAGCGACCATCGACAGCCTCCACTCTTGTTTTTTTTCGTCGCTGCGACCGAAATCGCAGAATCTAGTAGATATAGTGACGTTGCTTGTTGCTGTTGCTTGTATGAAGTCGTACTTATAGATTTATTAATATCAGTGGAACGTTTTTTCTTTTTTTAATTTCAATACATTGTTTGTTATTTTTAATGTAACAAACGAGTTGTGGGTGAGGGGGGAAATATATAACAGTGTTAAAGATGAGCACCGCAATACGTTTATTTAAATGAGGGCAGTGACGACGTAATGCTCAATGAATCCAGAATCTTCTTGTGTGAGGTTATGTCGTTATGAATGGCGCTGGACGCGAACCGCCATACACTTCGTTAGCAGTAAATTTAATAGCTAATGAAGGTTGCTTATTCAGAATAAGGCCTCTCCACATGAGCAGAGAAATAAGTGCTTTTTATATACGCAGCGTGGTAGGCCTGCAGATGTAGCATAGCATCTCGAGCTCTCAAGTCTCTCAGCCAATTACGACACTTTGTCCAACGGCGACCAATGAGAGATGCTACACCGATGGATTAAGTATACCAATTGCCATCTATGATGCGTTCTACAGAAACTGAAAAAGTTTCAATATTTTGATTATCGTCAATATCGGGATTGTCAATAATCGGGACTGAGCACAGCATTTTCTGGAATTATGGTACAAAGTTATGGAAAAAACGCCTGAAAACGATGATTATGGTATATTTTCCGATTATGGTACGCTTACTATGGTACATGGTACGCGCATTCAGATTATGGTACGACTCCATAATTATGACACGTACTGGCAACACTGCGCGCAGCACAACAGTGCCTATCCCCACCCTGCCGCCATCACCGAACCTCCTTAAACAGCAACCTCGGGTTAATATATTTACTTATGAGCAGTAAATAGAACAAAAATTAGGAATGGTACGTAGGCAGCACAATTCCCGAATCCTTTCCTCGTGCGGTCGTCTCTACTGGGAGAAACGGGCAGGAAGTTTCGGATCAAAAGCTTTGAATCTTTGCTGCTTATATGCACGGCCGGGACTCCTTTCTCTTGCGAGAGAAACCGCATCGTCGTGGCCATCTGTCGGCCGAGCGGGAACTACGGGAGCTTTCGCGTGCTCAGGCGCGGATCGCCATCTCGGGGGGCCCGGGCCGTTAGAGAAATTTTTATTTCAGTTTAGGACGGGGTTTTATTTTACAGGAAGAAAAAAAACTGTAAGCCAGGAGGCAAACAGTTTGGCCGCTTGCGGATAACATAATGACTAACTACACGAATAGAAATTTGTGATTTTCGCACATTAATTGTAATCTACATTTCTCGCTATAAGTTGTCAAAACGCGTTTTTAAATTCGCGTTCAAGCTACGAGCCACACTCACGAGGAGGCGCGTGTGATATTCGCGCCTTCACTTCACATCTCTCTTTCGGTTTGGTGGTATTATTGTCGGTACTGCCACAGTTTGACAAGTCAGATTTACATTTCAGTTATTCATATTCCAAAAGTTTCGAATCTAATGGTGTGAATGAGGCCTCCGTATACAATGCTATGCGAGTGATAAAAACTATGATACGATAAGTGTGTGAGTGTTTATAATCTAACATCATGACTGTGAATAACCTCAAATATTTTTTTTTCTTGCAATTTTTACTTTCTTTTTAATTTAACATATGGTGTGAATATTCATAGTATATTTCTTATTGAAAACTGCTCAAGATCATTGATAGTAGTTCTTTTGTTTAGTGAATGTGTAACAAAATCCATACTTCAGGCAATATAAATTTTTCACAACAGACGGTTGCAGAAGTCTTATGTAAGTGATTGAAAAGACCACAAAATCTTCTCTATACTAAATCTCTTGTTGTTCACTGCTCATTTGCTGGTAAATCTATCTGTATGTATCATACCAAAACATAATAACATTTATATTAGCTTATGGTCCAAAAATAAGTAAAAATTTTTATTTATTTTCTTCAATATTTCAGACAGCAGACAGCAATATTACAGACACCAGACAGACAGACAGAAATGAGTCAATGTGTTTTTTGGAAACTAGGACACTCAAAATATGTATTTCCATAAAAATATTTCCAAAAAAATGAGAGTAGAATTTTTTTTGCATTGCAATACTTTCTGTCTTACATACGTTGAATGTGATGAGGAAGTAAAAATGTATAGATGGATGTGCATGTGTGTATGGCCACCATTCAAAATTCGAACTTAAAATTAATCAAACGTATGAAGCTAATCGACGCCCTTGTGTGTGGTATTTTTTTTTAAATTCACAAATATGTTCAATTTTTATTTGATTTTACTATTTTCCAAAAATATCTGTACGCTCTCTGGCATCCGCAAATTTGTAGCTATTAAGCTAAATATTTTTTTATCAATAAAGCTATGTTCAAGGAGGATCGCTATTCAATTTGGAATAAATCCGTAAAAAAGTTCAGTTTTTATCGGATTTTGGATTTTTTAAACAATATTCGTTTTGCGTTAACTCACGTCAAATCTCACTAAATCGAGTGAACTTTTCTACAGATGAAAAATAACATTCAACTCTAGTACCTACGAAATTTGGTCGTGATCGGTAAAGCATTTTGAATTTTACATGATTTTGAATTTTTCAAGAACTATGTAGGTAACGAAAAAAGTTGCACAGTAGAACTTTGCACATTGTTTCCTCATTCATTTTCATTTTTTACAAAACTTCCTCTACGAGGAAAGCCAAAATTAATAAATAAGCTTACTCATAAAGGTGGCTTTGTGAAAAATGAAAATTAATCAGGAAGCAATGTGCAAAGATCGACTTTTCTCTTTCGGACTTCGTGAAAATTCTATGCGGTTTCGTGAATTTCAAGATGTCAGTTTGACAGATTCCACAATCTTCTTGACTGTCTCCTTGTTTTTTTTTTGCAACCGTATCAGCCGTATAAAGTGAAGATCTGAGGGTTTAGCTTTCTATCACCAATTCTTATACTGACTAACCTGTCACGCTTTTCTGCCAGGATCTGGACATCCGAAGGTTGGAAAATGCTCGAAATAGCCCGTCAACCCTCGTCAACACACGTCCGTACAAATTCTGAACGTGCACGTGCATGTGACACAAGCCACTCTAATGCTTGTCACGACAAACTTTGTGCCATCCACGTACGCGATTTATTCAAAGAGATTTTGTTCTTTGCAATTGTTTCATGTTTTGCTTTTTTATGAAGTGAGTATTTGTGATTTTTTTCCGACAAATATATGTCAAGATCTTTAATATGATTTTTGAATTATTATTATACAAGATCAATCTTTTCAACACTTTCTATATGCTTAATTGTTTTTAGATTTAGCTAATTCTATGACAGAAAAATCTTCGGTGCAATCCCGAAATAATAAATTAAAATGACATTTATCTGTCGATAGAGGAAAAAAATATAATTGACTGCAAATCATTTTTTGTTGCTGATTCTAACGCTGATTTGGCCCCTTTAAACGCATAGAATAGCAATGCAATATTCAGCTAAATAACGCATTTTTGGGTATAGATTTTTGGTGAGTCTGCCGGTGCTCGAACAATGAACATTTATTCCAATGTTCCATTAATTCAATTGACCGCAATTTTTTGTCGATTCGACCCCTTTAACAGTGTATAAGAGCAACACAATATTCAACTAAACAACTCAGCTTTGGGTACGAATTAAGTCCATTGTCAAGTATGTCGATGCTACAAATAATTTTTTTGGTGATTCGACCCCCTTAAAAGTACATAACAGCAACATAATATTCAACAAAACAACTCAGCTTTGGGTTCGAATAAAGTTCATCGCTGAGTATATGCTGGTGCTTGAACAATAACATTCATTCCAACATTCTGTTCACTTAATTGACTCCCAATTCTTTTTTTTTCGTTGTTTCGGCCCCATTCAAAGTGTATAAAAGCAACACAATATTTAACTAAACAAAACAGCTTCGCGTATGAATAAAGTTCATTGCTGTGTATCACGGTGCTTGAACAGTGAAATTCATTCAAACTTTCTGTTCACTCAATTTCCGAATGACGATAAGATGACTTGCAGTTTATTAAGAATTACGGGAGACACAATCATTGGATGCAAGTGTCGGAGGGTGCGTTTGAATGCAAGTGTGGAACTTGGGCCTTTATGCATACTAGCTCATCCGAATCTTGATACAATCCGTACAAGGTGCCATTGTTGGTAAAGGGAAAGGGAATGAGAGGGTCGGAGGGTCCGGACGCAAGTCACGACATCGTGTGCTACTCTCTCGCCACTCCAACCATTGTCTCGAACGTACCGGCTTTGAATTAATTGCGTGAGTTCGGAGTTCGCGACCCCTGGTCCAAGCTACGATGAGAAGAGGCCGGAGCGAGGGAGGGAAAGCGAGAGTGAAGGAGGTAGAGCGCTGTTATACTATTCCAAAGCAGCTCGCTTCTTGTCGTCAGGCTCACCTCCTTCTCCCATTCCTCGTTGAATCAAATTCAACGGATGAAACTTGCATCCTATCAAACAACTCTGTACGACAGGAAACCGTTTCTACAGAAGCCATCTCTACACGAGCAATTCTACACAGATTTAACTACACATATCCAATTCGGTGCAACGGTACTACATAGCACGAGTTCAACAGAGCGAAACTGTACAATCATCGGATACAACTGAATAAAATGAAGTTAAATATATATCACGAAGTTACTTGGATACTTGGGCACGTCTATCCACGAAATAGGTCAGTGCTTAGCCATTACTGGGCAGAGATTACGAAAATTAGGTGCACATTTCCTGGAACTTGGAGAGGTTGTCAACGTCCTTTCGAAAACGCTTCTGTCAATGTGTTATAGGCTGGAGTGCGAAGCTGTAAACTCTCCTAAAACTTACCATACCATCCTTGGGACCTTGGGTATGGCAGGAAACCGTTTCGACAAAAGCCATACCCGAGTAAAAAAATGTCAATCAATATACAATTTATTCTGTAACAATGGGTTTGATAGCCTTGTCACATGCTGCAATTCCTCCCCCCCCCCCCCCCTTCAGCGTCATACGCGTTAGAGCCGGCCTAGCCAACAAGCCGGGACACGGCTATGCGAGATAGTATTGGAATTGTTTTTATTTCTGATTGGGAACTATTTTCATATATGACACCTGCACCATCTCTCGACACGTTATGCGTGGCGAGGACCACGCATTCGGAATACCCGAGTAGAAATTTCATCAGGCATGCCTGCTGTCACACGAGGTCCAGATAAGTTTTAGGTACGGTAACCTTATTTGGGGCCGCCGTAAATTCACCTTCTCAGGTCCATGTAAGGCTGAGATATGGCATTCGTACTTAATAATGCCGCCTTCCAACGGATCAGGCTGATGTCAGGCTAGATATGGTAACCTTATTTAGGGGTCGTCGTAAGTTCACCTGATCGGGTCCATGTAAGGCCGAGATATGGCATTCTACCTTAAAAATGCTGGCTTTCCACCGGATCAGGCCCATGTCAGGCTTTACATACGGTAACCTCGTATAGATATGCCATTCATCGACCTTATCCGTTTCGCATAAGATCTTCCTATGGCATTTGAGCCAAGATTTTGTCCAATTTATCTTTACTTTCCCTGGTCAGATCTGCATACGGTCTTCGTATGGCATAGTTTTCTTTAAATATGCCGTAAATTGACATTATCAGGTTCGTGTAAGGGCTAGATACAGCATTCGTTAATAACATTTAAAAATTATTGTTATGCAAAATCAATCTTTTCAGCACCTTGCGTGTGCTGGATTTTTTCACATCTTTATCCCATCGAGAGGTATTCGAAATTTTCGCTGAAACTCACGTTTTACGGGACTGTACCGCTATAATTACTTTGAAATCTATCCAGGTACTGACCGTCAAACCCCAGTACCTAGATGGGAGACCGCCCCATCATGTTTGAATTTTGAATGTTTCGGTCGGAGTCACAATAAATGGATGTACAGTCTTGACGTATTTTCATTTTAAGTATACTTCAAATAGACAATAAATATATAAACTTTCTAAGATGTCAATGGCTGAGTGGGCTAAGGCGCAGAACTGTCACCCAGAGGATCAAGGTTCGATTCCCACCAACGGCAAATAAATTTACATGTGTTTTTTTCAATAATTAATATGTACTGAAAACTAAATAAGCTCGAATATTCAATAGAAAGTGCAGAATAAATAGAACTCGATGAGCGCAGATAATTATTTTGTAATTTATTTGCTGTTTTTATAAGTAGGGGCTTAGTAAGGCAGCCTCTATCCGGTCCTTATCTGGAAAACTTAATCTGGCCCTGATCATGCGCTGCGTTACTTTCCTGCAAGGCCCGTACAAGGTTGCCAGGCAAGGGCCTTAGGTTTAAAGCCGGCTACTACGCTAGGGCCTGATATTCCCCGTAACTGAATTTCTACTCGGGTATTCTCGAGGCACGACATCGTCACCTCCATCGGTTTTCATCTTGGAAAAAAGCTTGCAACAAAGGAAGAACAGAGGCCCCGGAGCGAAGAAACTTCCAGCGTCGAGCTACACCCAACGACGAGGCAGTAATAAATCTGCCTCTAAATTATCTAAGTCACACGCGAGAGTTTCGAACTCCCGCGTCGTTGTGTTAGCCGGTCCTCGCCACTGGCCAATAATTTCGATAGTTGCGAAGGGATGCGTACCCCTCTGTGCTTCTCTGGCCCAGGGTGCTAGCTTGGTGAGTCCGGCACGCGCTACAACTCACTTGTTGGCTGGACACGCGTGAGAGCACGACGTGCCAAAATTGTATCGAATATCCGTTGGAGAAAAGTATATTCCAAAGAGAGGAAACATAGATCCTTCCCTCTCGTTGAGTATGGAATCATTGCCCGGAATAATCGCGGTGGGTCAGTGCAATACTTTTCGTACTGCAGAGGTATCACGACATATCGTTTTTTGGAAAATAATACTTTTTTTGGTAATCGTGGGAATCATAGTCAGGCCCTTAGCCACTATGAGGCGAGACGATTCTCGTCGCGCTACCCATGCAGAAATTTCGGCAGGGATCCAGCTGTATCCTGCCTGGTATTCCCATCTTCTGGTCGGATTCCAGTCGGTCATCGGATCGGATTCCAGACATGGATGTAACGCGCGGAAACTGGATTACGATCGGGATCTCGAACTGGGATTCGATCCGATGGTTGACTTGATTCCAGCCGTTAGATGGGCATACTAGGCTGGATCCACCTGGATCCTTGTCGAAAAATGAGAATACCAAGCTGATTCTAGCTGGATCCCGCTCGAAATTTATGCATGGGGAGCGGCGAGAACGCGTCTGGGGACACATGAACCGTACACGTTGTTACAATCACGCGAGTTAAGGGAAAGTTTTTCGTACGTGTATTCTACCACATTTTACTGCATAAAGGGTGAAGTAAAATTAGTTCCGCACAAATCGTTGAGTAACGGAAAGACGATGCGGATTCTATTCAGAATCCAAGTAGAACCCCTCTTAGGATAACCCTAACAAATCCCGATGCACGGTAATACAGCTCGTCGTTCAGAATTGGGTCCCGATCCAGAATCTATCCCGATTCTACATAGGACGGCTCTCTTAGGGTAACCCTAGCAAATCCTAATCGATGATAAAGTGTTATCGAGTGAGTAATCGGAAATCTATTCGGATTCGAAGTTGGATAACCCATTTATATAAACCCGAGCCAATCCCGACCAGGGTCGAGTTTCCAACTGGGACGCCCAGACTGCTTTCTACATGGGTAATAGCGTATCTCACGGGGTCTGCTCGGTTCGGCTGCCCGGCCGACCGATAGGAAGAATTATTGTAGCTTGTTTTTTGTATCATTTATTGTATTTGTCGGACCCGTCTAAATACTCGCGAAACGTGCCTCCGCCGTCCCGTAAGAGTGAAGGAGAAAGCTCTCTCCCTACGACAATTATTACTTCGGATTTTTTTAGTTTTTTTTTGTATTATATAGGCAGTTGCGCTAGTGAGCACGGGATCCCCTTCAGGGAATCATATTTTGTAAAATATTTTTTAAGAAAATATTGGAGACCTCGAGTCTCCATTTTTATTTATAGAATTTAATTGTTTAATTAAATCAAATACTAGATGTCAAATTGGTATTGTGGTTATAATTATTTTCGAGACTCCTCTCTCATATCCCCCCCCTCCCCCACTTCCTAGTCTCTTCGCCTGAGTAGTCTGCGCGAATCAAATCGCGTCGTTTTCGATCACCTTTTGGCCCTTCAGGTAATTGAAAGAGCCTGGCGCCCTAGGATTTTATAGGAAATCGCTGGGTGCCTGGTGTCGAGCGATTCTCCAAGATAATTCTCCCGAGTTGTCTCGGGATAAAGTATCGTATCACAATACATAAAATCAACTTCACAATTGGTCTTATATATAAATTACATATTTACTTGGGTATCTCTACGAGCAATTTTATACAGATTTAACTACGCATATCCAATTCGGTACAACGGTACATAGCACGAGTTCAACAGAGCGAAATTGTGCAATCATCGGATACAACTGATTAAAATAAAGTTAAAATATATCACAAAGTTACTTGGATACTTGGGTACGCCTCTCCTCGTGATAGGTCAATGCCCAGCCATCGCTGGGCTGGGAATACGAAAATTAGGTGCACACATGCTGGAATCTAGACAGATCGTTAACCTGCCTATAAAAAGTATACTGCCCTTTATCAAGGGCACCGGACTAGTGTAGAGGGGGCAGACGGGGAAAAAGAGGAGTACAAGTGGGCATAGGCCTAAGTGCCAAGCTGTAATGCCCCCTAAAAGTCACCATACCATACTTGGGTACTTCACATGACTATTAGGATCAGATCATTTTTTTATTTTTTATTTTTTTAATTTGCATTTCCCCCCGCCTGGAGGCATTACGTCTATTGCAGGGTCGGCCCGGATCAGTAGCCAGTCCCCGCTGAGGGTCTGGTCTGGATCAGTAACCAGGCCCCAATGCGGCCGCATCCGACTTCCCCCACTATATCGCATTCGCCATAGCATTTCTGCCGTGGGCATAGGGAAACTACGGAAAACCTATGCCGATATAGCCGGTCTCGAGTTCGCCTCACGGCACCGGAGCTACGTCACGTTTCGTCGAGAACGTAAACACGAACTACAGTTGTATACATGTGACCTCCACAGGTAGAAATACCTGTGTGGGTCTCATGTATACATCTGGAGCTTCATCGCGCCCGTATTTATATTTTCACCATACCTGCGCGGAAAGTTCGACTTCCCGCCCTACAGGCTTTACGTAATTCGAACTTTCCGCGGCAGATATGGTGAAAAATAATATACTCCACTGGGGAATGAAAGTAGACTATCCCCAACCGCGTGTTTACACGGTTACAATGTTACACGCGATTGGACACAGTTTACACGGTTACAATGTTACACGCGATTGGACACAGTCTACTTTCCTTCCCTAGTGGCGTAATATATACTATTTCGACGAAAATCAACGGCACCGGGAAACGAACCCGCGACCTACCGATGCTCTGGACTAGAGGCCAGTACAGTGACCACTAGACCATCGTACCGGTTTTATGATCAGATCATAATGAATGAATAATGAGATCGACCGAACCGTTCTTATGTTGAGAAATTACCAAAACATCATGTCGGCGCATGTCACTTTGCTGGAACATTTCGCCAGAAGAAGGTTAATGTAAAGCAAACTGTTGATGTACTTTCCGTTGTAGAGTCCTCTAGCCTTTCCACCGAAAAATGATAACATGGATATTTGTATACACAAATTGCTTGATTTTATACCTTTTTGAATTTTTTTTTTCAAAAAGGGCGTTGTCGCTCTAACTTTCGTAAAATTTTGTTTATTCAGGTAATAGTTGTTTATAAGAGCAGGTGCACTAAATGTCGTTTGGTATTGAATTTAGCTCAAATCGGTAAGGTGGTTCAGATTTTACGGAATTCTGAATTTAAAAAAAATGTACATTATCACTCCAGTTTTTGTAAAACTTGAGATAGCGAACTCAAATTTTGTATATAAACGAAACAATATTCTGCCATTGTATATATATAATTTAGTGACGAATGGTATGAAACTTTTGATTCTATAGAATTTTGAATTATACAAAAAATGTACGTTATCACATTTACTTTCGGAAACGCTCTAATAATAATGAAATAAAGAATTCACAACATGTTTACTCATTGCAAATTGCTTCCTCATTATTTTTTGCTTTTATTTAATAATAATGAAATAACGAAATAGAAAAAACAAATTCAAAACATGTTTACTCATTGTAAATTGCTTCCTCATTAGTTTTTGCTTTTGACAAAGCTTCTTCTACGAGGCAGCGAAAATTGATTAACTTCCTCATAGAGGTAGCTTTGTAAAAAAGCGAAAAATAATGAGGAAACAATGTGCAAGGTTCTACTTTGCATCCTTTTTTTTAATAAAACAGTCGATAGCTTTGTTAATTTTTTTGCCTGAGGAGATAACTAGGGTCTTTCGCTTTTTTCTCTTTTCACTTTGCTTTTATTATACCGGCTTATGACGTCGTTCTTTGCATTTCCTCAGTCGATCACAAGCGTCCGCCGTTGCCATGACAACGCATGCGCATTATATCCGGGTGCATCACGTAACGCCTGATACTGCAAGTAATATTCGACACATTCTTCGAAAGTATGATGAAGAAGAACATGAAGAAGAAGAAGAAGTAGAAAAAAAAGCCGCTTCTTCTTCTTGACCGCATGAAGGTCAACGCATGGAAGGCTAAGCTCCTTCCCTTCGCCTTTTCTCTGCTCCTACTGTTACGTTTTCGCTAGAGATTAGATATCTCTTGATATTGTGTTACCGACTTTTCAACTCTCATGAGTGAACCACTCTCGTTTATCAATTGCAGCACCATATCCAGTTTCCATCAGAAATAAACTACACACACTCATTGATGCCATTGTATTCGGTTCTTGCGGAAAGGTAATATAAGCCTCAATGTACAGGATAATACGTTGACCCATTTCTCGGCGTGTTGTTGATTTTTTAACTGTTTGTTTGATTACGTAAACAAAAAAACAGACAATATCGTAGGACAAATATAACCTGAAAAATCAAATTAAATAACCCACATAGCATCGAGACATCTAGAAAAAATTACGAAATATTTGATTGTTGAAAAATTACAATATTGGTAGATGGTTGTTCGTTTTTTTACCACTGTGAACAAAATCAATTCAAAATATTGCATATGCAATATTCTAACAGTGTGCTGAGAAGAATTGCAAAATTGTTTTTGTGAAATAAACGATGTTTCAAATAACGATATTTACACTGAGAGAAAAAATTGTTGGGCACAACGAAATAGAGGTTGACTCAACCTCTCCGAGAGGTTATATACGGCGAATGGAACGAGGAGGTTGGGTCAAACTTACCAAATGGATGTCGGACTTTCTTCGATTCAAATGTTTCATGTGATTGAGACAACCACAGTGCATTTATTGTAACTTTAACATTGTTTTCTCTCAGACCATGCGCACTCTTGCATCAATCTCTAATCGATTGATTGGAAGTATTGATGCAGTTGGTTCAACTACACTCATATTTCAATCAAATTCATTATGTGTTTGAGTGAGTCTAAAATAATAAAGAAAATTAATTGAAAATTATCAATCGTGCTTATTCAATCAAGTAATCCTGCATATTAATTTGGTATTACGTCTTTCTCTTCAGGATGGTACATATTAATCACTGAAAAAACATATTTAATTTTTTATTACATTGACGAGAATCGAACCTGCGACCCTCCGGATAATGTTGTTGCGCTGCGCTTTAGCTCACACGGCCATTCCTATCATTTGATTCTAGTATTTTTTTTGTCTATATGAATATCGGTAACGTGAAATATAAAATGGAGTTAGTATAATATAGTCAGAACTTTAAAGATTTATATGATTGCGTTTGGTGTAGTAAAAATAAAAGCACTTTCTGTTATTTTTCACGGCACTCGGTTATATCGAAAAGAGTACATTGTATCGTTGTTGCTATCTATAAACATATTCAACGAAGTTGCTTGTTTCATTGTTAGCCCGAATTAGTTTGTTAGTATTGGGGTGGATGACCGTCTCACTGACCTGAGGGACAGTACTAGGCTGGGTGACTATTTGGCTGTCTCTGGCGGTCAGTAGTTGGATAGGTGACCATCGGGATGACTTTACAGTCAATACTCGTATCTTCAGAAACAGCTTTCACACAAACGGACGTGAGGTTGAGTCAACCTTATATTTCTTAGAAACAAGTTGCACCGAGGTTCTTTCAAAAGCATTAAACAGTTCTCGTAACCATTCTGATACAGTTGCTTCAGAGTATTCATTTTCCTGATTGGAATGACTCGCGTGATTGGCTCAACCACTCGTTACACGCATTTTATGTACCGAAAAATTGTTGCCTTAACCCTTCGCGGGGTTAAGTCAGCTGCACTGCCATTCGCTCAACAGCCCGAGTAGAAATTCAGCTACGAGGAATATCAGGCCCTAGCGTGGTAGCCGGATTTAAATCTAAGGCCCTTGCCTGGCAACCTTATACGGGCCTTGCAGGAAAGTAACGCAGCGCAGGATCAGGGCCAGATTAAGTTTTCCAGATAAGGGCCGGATAGAGGCTGCCCTACTAAGCCCCTACTTGTAAAAACAGCAAATAAATTACGAAATAATTATCTGCGCTCATCGAATTCGATTTATTTTGCACTTTCTATTGGATATTCGATCTTATTTAGTTTTCAGTACATATTAATTGCTGAAAAAAACACATGTAAATTTATTTGCCGTTGGTGGGAATCGAACCTTGATCCTCTGGGTGACATTCTGCGCCTTAGCCCACTCGGCCATTGACATCTTAGAAAGTTTAGATATTTAGTGTCTATTTGAAGTATACTTAAAATGAAAACACGTCAAGACTGTACATCCATTTATTGTGTTTACGACCGAAATATTCAAAATTCAAACATGATGGGGCGGTCACCCATCCAGGTACTGGCGTTTGACGGTCAGTACCTGGTTAGATTTCAAAGGAATTCTAGCGATACAGTCCCGTAAAACGTGAGTTTCAGCGAAAATTTCGAATACTTCTCGATGGGATAAAGATGTGAAAAAATCCAGCACACGCAAGGTGCTGAAAAGATTGATTTTGCATAACAATAATTTTTAAATGTTATTAACGAATGCGGTATCTAGCCCTTACACGAACCTGATAATGTAAATTTACGGCATATTTTTAAAAAACCATGTCATACGAAGACCGCATGCGGATCTAACCAGGGAAAGTAAAGGTAAATTGGACAAAATCTTGGTCCAAATGCCACAGGAAGACCTTATACGAAACGGATAAGGTCAATGAATGGCATATCCATATGAGGTTACTGTATGAAAAGCCTGATATGGGCCTGATCCGGTGGAAAGACGGCATTTTTAAGGTAGAATGCGATATCTCGGCCTTACATGGACCTGATCAGGTGAACTTACGATGACCCCTAAACAAGGTTACCATATCTAGCCTGACATCAGCCTGATCCGGTGGAAAGACAGCATTATTAAGTACGAATGCCATATCTCAGCCTTAAATGGACCTGAGCAGGTGAATTTACGGCGGCCCCAAATAAGGTTACCGTACCTAAAACTGATCTGGACCTCGTGTGACAGCAGGCATGCCCGATGAAATTTCTACTCGGGAGCATCAATGTTCAGTCAAAACATTGTTATATTGACGCTCAATTACATGAAGTTGTTGTCTCAAAGAAATGCATTGTATTGCCTCGACGAATGGGTGTTTGTGTCAACCTCTATTTCTTTGAGCCAAAGTAATATTTGCCAAACTGAGAAAACACCGCGCGAGGTTGTCAGGATTTCAAGTTTTCTCTCAGTGTAGAAAAAAATCTAATTCTATGACACTTATCGCCAGGAGGTGATAAGTTGATTTGAATTTGACTATTTTCCATAGAAGATTTAAGATAATGCCGGACATACATACAAAGTACTGACAAATTGATTTCGTATAATTTCTTCGAAACTGTGTCCAAAATACCATTCAAAGTTTGGCCAATCCTGGCGACTAAGATCACAACTGGTACATCGAAATACGTCAAAAAGAAATCCTAAAAACCAAACGCAAAAAAAAACATATTCATTTAGTCAGTCTAAATCACAATGAACGAAGCAATAGTTTACATAATTTACAGCCTTTTTAATACTTGTTCCCATTTACATGCTGCTTGCCAACAAGTCAAAAGAATAAAAACACTGCTAAACATCCCAGTCTTGCATAAAACATTACAGCTGTGCAACAATGTCGGAACCGGCCACAAGCTACTGTGAAACCGCCTCAAAGTAGGAATCCAGAACCACCATAGAGAAAGAGCTGTTTTTGATTTGCGCCACCGGGTGCAAAGGCTGTCGCGTGAGTGCTCACATGTGTATGTGTGGCTGTGCGATGCTGGTGGAGCAAAGCGAAGCAAAGCAAGCTGTGAAAACGCTGTGAGTAAAGTGGGGACCAAGGGAGTACGAGTTGTAGTGGAGGAAATAGGTATATGTGGAAGTGCCATGCATGCATTTCAGAAATGGAAAGGGTTTCGAACGGTGGCTGTCGGTCTGAACGCACCCGACTGTTACTACTGGTACACCAGTCAGTCAAACGGAAATCGCTTGCCTACGCTAGAACGGTTCCTACTTGACATGTCCCTTTACGAGTACCGTTACGTGGAAACTATATTGCTATACGCAACGCATATATGTCTACAGTTGCAGCTTTGGTACCACTGATGTAGTGCAACTTCGTACAGGAGCTACAGTAAACATATTCCGGGAACGAAGCTTCAGAGTTACTGCTCCGAAATCGACTGGCGCTGTTGGATACATCCTAACAACTTGGTCCCCGGGAATTTTGGCGCCCTCGAAACATCCTATCTGATGTCTGTAGCTGTACGATGTGTGCGTTCGGGCACGTTTACAATTATCCTACTAACAGCCGAAACGTTTGTTCGAAAGTTCGAAGTAAAGGCCCTTGGTCTGGATGATGGTATGCAAAGTTCAAGATACAAATCTTGTTTCCAAATATATGGCACCTACGAGACTCCGCCACTCGTGAGACTTGCAAACTTGATGCATTCGCAAGGCAAACTGTTCGTGTTTGTCTTGTTGCTGGTGGTTTGTCTTGATTTCATTTGTCCGTATTTGATGATTCAATCTGATGTTTCCAGCAATTGGGAACTTGCATGATGTAAATATATGAATGTGCCGTTTCCTCGGTCGGAAACAAGCTAAGCAATGCATTTAATGTCATTTGGGTAATGGTAATGTGGATGAAAAGTCAAAAACGATTTTTGTTTTTGAAGTCATTCGAGGCCAGGCCCCGGTTTCCATTGAGAACAGTTATTGTCTTAAATGTTGGAAACTTTTCTGAATTATAATAGTGAAAAAATCGCGTTTTTTAAAACTAAGTATGACTTTTTAGAGTTTTATCTCAAAATGTGTTTTTTAAAAGTGGAAATCAAAATGAAGGATTCATTTCTTATGCAATTTTACAGCTTGCCAAATTTTTCTAGGATACAGAAAATCAAATTGAAGGAGGTAATTTCAAAAAGTTGTTCCTCACATATCTCACCGCCGATATGTCAAGAATCGAGATATGTAGGACATTTCGTGCTAAATGAACCAGATTCTGGCCCGGTTTATTCCAAGTCCCCCAAAGACCGATTTTGTAAGCCCCTTGACAGAATATGAAGTCATTTGAATAGTTATCAGGATCCTTAGAATTCTGCCGATTAAAGAGTAAATTATATGTGCCCTTTACGTTGGTTACTACTTCGAACATGTTTGCAGTGCTTCGCTCATCAATTTTTGTATTTTATTCTCATAAATGGTTTGAGACGAAACAAAATCAATTTAAATTCCATCCATACGATCCACACAATATTACATATAATGACGTCATTTGAATAGTCATCAGGATTCTTAGAATTCCGCCGATTAAAGGGTAAATTATATGTGCCCTTGACGTTGGTTACTACTTCGAACATGTTTGCAGTGCTTCGCCCATCAGTTTTTCTGTTTTATTCTCGTAAATGTTACGAGACAAAACGAAATCAATTAAAATTCCGTCTACACGATCCACACAATACGACATATAATGACGTCATTTGAATAGTCATCAGGATTCTTAGAATTCCGCTGATTAAAGGGTAAATTATATGTGCCCTTGACGTTGGTTACCACTTCGAACAGGTTTGCAGTACTTTGCTCATCAATTTTTCTATTTTATTCTCGTAAATGGTTTGAGACGAAACAAAATCAATTAAAATTCCGTCCACACGATCCACACAATATTACATATAATGACGTCATTTGAATAGTCATCAGGATCCTTAGAATTCTGCCGATTAAAGGGCAAATTATATGTCCCCTTGACGTTGGTTACCACTTCGAACAGGTTTGCAGTGCTTTGCTCATCAATTTTTCTATTTTATTCTCGTAAATGGTTTGAGACGAATCAAAATCAATTAAAATTCCATCCACACGATCCACACAATATTACATATAATGACGTCATTTGAATAGTCATCAGGATCCTTAGAATTCTGCCGATTAAAGGGTAAATTATATGTGCCCTTGACGTTGGTTACCACTTCGAACAGGTTTGCACTGCTTCGCTCATCAATTTTTCTATTTTATTCTCGTAAATGGTTTGGGACGAAACAAAATCAATTAAAATTCCGTCCACACGATCCACACAATATTACATATAATGACGTCATTTGAATAGTCACCAGGATTCTTAGAATTCCGCCGATTAAAGGTTAAATTATATGTGCCCTTGACGTTGGTTACCACTTCGAACAGGTTTGCAGTGCTTCGCTGATCAATTTTTCTATTTTATTCTCGTAAATGGTTTGGGACGAAACAAAATCAATTAAAATTCCGTCCACACGATCCACACAATATTACATATAATGACGTCATTTGAATAGTCATCAGGATTCTTAGAATTCCGCCGATTAAAGGGCAAATTATATGTTCCCTTGACGTTGGTTACCACTTCGAACAGGTTTGCAGTGCTTTGTTCATCAATTTTTCTATTTTATTCTCGTAAATGGTTTAAGACGAAGTAAAATCAATTAAAATTCCATCCACACGATCCACACAATATTACATATAATGACGTCATTTGAATAGTCATCAGGATTCTTAGAATTCCGCCGATTAAAGGATAAATTATATTTGCCCTTGACGTTGGTTACCACTTCGAACAGGTTTGCAGTGCTTCGCTCATCAATTTTTCTATTTTATTCTCGTAAATGGTTCGAGACGAAACAAAATCAATTAAAATTTCATCCACACGATCCACACAATATTACATATAATGACGTCATTTGAATAGTCATTAGGATCCTTAGAATTCTGCCGATTAAAGGGTATATTACATGTGACCTTTACGTTGGTTACTACTTCGAACATGTTTGCAGTGCTTCGCTCATCAATTTTTTAATTTCATTCTCGTAAATGTTACCAGACGAACCAAAATCAATTAAAATTCCGTCTATACGATGCACACAATACGATATATAATGACGTCATTTGAATAGTTATCAGGTATGAAATTTCATGCTCATATAATTTTGAGTACATGCTGACGCGCTATACCGCCGACGACGAGTAACGAGAGTTTGCGTGAATATATGTCCCTGTCCATATCTATCCATACATATATAAAACATACATATATATATATATATATCCAATACATCTATATACGGATATATGTACAGGAGATAGGAGGTATCGGAGATACACAGACTGCGCTATTGCGAGACGCATTCATCGTTTGTGCGCCGCTCGGAAATCGAGAGGGTGGATGGAGAGAATCTCCCGTCATGAAAGCGTCAGGCGTGAAATCACGTTTCTAACGATCGAAATTTTTTCGGCGCGCTTGTGTGTGTCGTGGATGTGCCAGATATTGTAAGAGTGAATGTACCAGCAACCTGGGGACATAGTATATGGTATGCTGGGCGGATCGGTGTATATATATATATATAGATTCTTGTATGGGTTTTTACTATATCGACGTCATACATGTCGTTACGTAAAATCGGCCTCCACCGGGACGACCGGCAGCAGAATTTTCATTTGCCTCCGCAGCGCCCACCTGTATACCTGAACTACGTTTAACCTATACTGCCTTGACATATACCTACATCGTTACGCTGTACGAAATAACCAACCCATACGTTCCATCCAGGTTGATTGGTACACGCCGTTCTAACGATAAAAGCATGGAAAAACACGTTCGTATAGCTTAAACGGGTGGTCCACCCATATACATACACCGACAACTCGCCTCGCGTTGCGATATCGCAGCTGCCACCAGAATTCCAAATGAACTTGTGTATATCTTTAACGGTTTCAATCTCGAACGAAAAAAAATTTAAAAAATTGTTTTCTACCGCGTTCAGCGCAAACAAGATGCTTTATTGAAAGAATTTTTTGTTAAATTGTTTGTCACGTAATTGTACATATGGTGGGAAAGCCTATACCGAGAAAACCTATAATTGTCGCTTTTGTTTATCTGACTGATAATTATGAGACGATATATACGGGCGCACTGAGAGAAAGTTATGGTAATAGCAACTATAAAGTGACAACTATTCATTTTTAGTTTTTACAACCAATTATTTTTATTCGTCACAACTAACGAATAGTTGCAGTAACTACCATAAAGTTATCATAACTATTTTTTATTTTTAAGCAATTTTTCATTCTTCCATGGTATGGCTTCAATCGCCTTTTACCCCCTTTCCCACCCTTACTCCTATCACTCCCTACCCACACTTCACTAAGCTAACCTAACTTCCAACGCGTCCGCAGCCGGTCTAGATACACTGTACCGCATTCGCCATGGGCACGGGACGACTGCGGAAAACCCGTACCGGTGCAAACGACCATATATTCTTCTGATTTCCCGGTGTATTCATGAAAGTAACTTACTTAAGTGTAAACACTGAGGTCTCAGAAAAATTGGCCTCCCGCTCACTGATTGATGTGCCAGCCGGCGCATGGCTAAACGGTCACCCATCCAAGTTATGACCGCAAACAATGCTGCTTAACACGGGCGACCGCCAGAACCACACACCGACCGCACAACCACCACCCGTGCCTTGGGCACGGGCCCCAAATAAGGGGCGTTCTTAGATATAAACGTGGCATCCACAATAGGGAATCCACTCTAGAACCCTACTAGGCTCAACAGAGGCGGCCACGACAAACTTCGGGGTCTAATCCGTAGGAGTGTGCGGGTACCCGATGCATTCGGGTAAAGTAAACGCCCTGGTACCCAATCATGTACCAGGGCGTACTCCAACCACTGACACAAATATTGACAAAAATTAAGAAATTATGAATATGAAATAAATAAATAACTAGTGCTACCATTTTTACAATTGTTTATGTCTGCATAGGCCAATAATAAAAATAGTCATTAATTTTTTTGTTGACGTTTTTTAAAGATATTGTGCACTGCAGACGAGACCCAGAGGATCGGCGCATATCTTTTAGCCAGTTCGTTAAGAATTGGCGTAACGTTGTTAAGCTTATGACGCTGTTATTTTCACGATTTCCACAACAATTCGCGGCTTGTGGTATTCTCGAATAAATAGACTTTATAAATCTTCCATTAAAATTTGCGAAAAACCACTGCTAAGTCGTCAATTTCCATGGTTGGCTATTGGGGCGCATCCGCAGTATGCTGTATCGATATCCAACCGCGGCCTATTCCCGGCCAACACAAACTCAGCGAACATAACCTCTATGGCAAGTTGATGCCGGTTGCACGTCACGGTGAGCCTTTTTATTAGTTATTATTTATCATGAATTATCCCAAACGTTGCGTGTAATTTAATAAATAAAATGAAGTTTCAACGAATCGCATAGCCTCGTATCGGCGGGTGGTTGCGTATAGGGGCATGCTTGGTCGCGTATTTAGACATTACCTGAAATCGGTGGTCGGGTACTAGTCCATCGACTTTCTCAATTGTTTCCTAACTTTAACAAAAAACTATACCCCTGACATGAATTAATGGATGCTTTTCGACAAGTAGAAAAGCTAAGCTTTGCATTAGTTATGGTTACCATTATAGAAAGGTCATTTTAGTATAAGAAATATAACTTTACAGTTTCCTGTTCTCTAAGATGGCCGGCTATTGGGGCGACCTTACTCGTTGTTCGAGTCGGATCGGGTACTCGTCGGGTCGGGTTTCTTTTATTGTCCGGCACAATCGGGTACCCGACACAGTTCCGGGTACTCGAAAAAATCGGGTACCCGTTACAGTCCCGGGTACTCGTAATAATCGGGTACCCGACATAGTCCCGGGTACTCGATGTAATCGGGTGGGTGTGTTGTAACGTGAATTTTACCCAACGCGGAAAACCCAAGCTACAACCTTAAATTGTCCAATGTTACTTCTCTTCCTTATTTTTCGTTCCGAAGAACTGGGCGCCAGGCGCTTTTGCGCCGGAAGAGAAGCAACGTTAACAAATGACAATTGCCAGCCCAGGCTTGGCGTCAGCTGCAATACGTAGAGTGGGGGGGGTAAGACCTACTGAGAGTTCGAGAAATAAATAACAATAATATCACAAAAATACGGGACTCACAATAATTTAATTTATTTAAAAGATCAAAGAATTTAAAGAAACAAATAATTAATAAAATGTCCACGCAAAATATCTCTTTTTAGCGGCCACACTTTGACCCCTAAATAAATTATAACTTTTTTAAAAATAATTTCCCGACAAACAATTACGAACATTCACACGCACGCACACTCACACACTCTTGAATAAATAATTAACAAGGACCGGGACGACCGCGTATAAAATTACAAAACACTTAAACGCGATAAACGACAAGGCCAATGAAATCATTTAACAAAATTATACAACACGTAATATAGCCTTGAAGTTGAGTCCCTCACGAAAAGCCAAAAGACGCTATTAACGGGACAACCAAGGGCACACATACGGACCACACACACACATACTTAACACTATGGCTTTTCCGGGACGAAGGCTTAAGGGCGATTCGCGCACACGTCTGATTTTACTAGAAATAATTATTCACGGAGACTAATTTTCTCACAACAATCTTACATTAAAAATGGCTCGAAGCCGCCAGCGAAGCACACTCACACGTCAGAGAAAATTCGTTATAAACCAACAACACACTATCAATATCATCAACGAAATTATTCTCCACGCGGAGAGTCAAACACGACTGGCACGACCAAACTCTATTTTCCAATGGTAACACTCGCGATTAAATAAAATAAACTAATACAATTGAGACCAGAAAAATAATACAATAAATATATGGAGCTCACCGGGACGAGAGACGGCAAATGAGTTACTCCTCGGACAGTTTTCCTCAACGGAGATTCAACAGCACTTCTTCGTAATAACTAATATTTTGCGAGACGTCCTCCTCGCTCGACGATATCCGCGAAAAAGCCTTGAGTGATCGCGATCGATCTCGCTCGTGAACTTTGCTCCCCACCCTTAGTTATTCAAAATTGCGCTAATCGGGGGAAAGCGTTGAAGCGCTCTCACGCAGAGACGGGACCTGGCGCCTCGCTAGGCGAATTGACAAATTAGCGTAGCTGTTATCGGTGCGCATCAAGGTTCGGTAGCTCGCTATACTACCAACCATGCGCTAGGCCCTTTTCGAGCGCGTAAGCTCGAATATTGCGCTGGTATTCTGAGATGCATCCGCTGATCAACTGTGAATGCCTTCCCCATTAGGCGTAGAAAAGATGACTACTGCGTAGGTGGAGGCTGTAGTTATAGTTTGGTGAGAAATTAGCTCGCAAAGTCCTCCGATTTAATTCGGGAAGCTGCCGGGACGCACGTAGCGTGTCAAAATACAATCTCTCTTTTCCATTCGTCGATCGGTCTCTCTCTCGTCGTCGTACATAAAAAAATAACATTCAAAAAATAATTAATAAATATTCAATTTTCCTATTATGACCCTGCGAGATCGCCCTTGAGTCGAAGAGCGAGGAGAACGATATCAATCATTGTAACGCGCAATTTTGCGGCGTTACAGTGTATATGTTTGTTCCAAGTACAGAAAATTCATTCGTCCATAACTTGCGAACAACACGATGATTTTTTTCTATATAATAAAAAGTTTATTATGTATTTGTAAATAAATTTTCATTTGTTTACCATTTTTTAAACCAGTTAGTGAAACGCGATATAAATGATGCGATGACAGTGTGATGTCTCCAACGTAATACGTAACACTTACATTATATTCGAATTCGCGCGTATAATGGGACATGCGCTGTGATATCTTAGCGCGTATCGCATGCGCAGCGTGTTACTGTCGCGTTACTTCTGCTACACTCGAGACGCGTAACCTCAAATTGACGTTTTTATTTTTCATTCATATTATGCTATTAGTTTGGTTCCGTTGGCCGTTTACGGTTTTTTTTCAATCAATAGTGGTTAAAACAGAATCAACAATCATCAGAAGTGGTCAGATATGTATCATTTGTTATGAAGTGATGATTTAATGTTTGTGCAGCACATTTGTGAATGAATCAACACCGTATAAATTTTCAGTGATGTTGTCAATAAAAGTGAACATCCCCATATTATTTACAGGTTTTTTTTTCAAATTATGCATTCATTTAGTTTTTTATTTGTAAAAAAAAAAAATTTATTAATAACATTATTAATAAAATTCTGTAATCTGACTTGCAAATAATATTTTTATTTTGTTCACTAAAGGTACTAAGGTGCCCCAAAAATGAAAACAGCATAAACATTTTTATTTGAGTGGTAAACTTTAGATGCCATTTGCCGAAACTTGGTTTTAAACCTGTTCTGCGCGTGATTCAGACCAAACTACTAGGCAGATTGGGCTGGTTAACGTCTTATTTTCTTCTTCATGAAAAGATACACCGGCTAAATGGAGAAAATGTTAATAAAAGGTAATATTTTTTAAGTGACATAATTATTACTAAATAAATTTGATGCTATTTTCTAAATCAGTGATTAACTTTGCTTTCAGAATGAAAAAAAAAATAGTTTGCTCCATTTAACCGGTGTATCTTTTTATGAAGAAGAAAATGAGTCGTCAACTAGCCCAATCTGCCTAGCAGTTTGGTCTGAATCACGCGCAGAGTGAAAAACCTAAGAACTTTGCTTAAGATAATATTGAAAGGCATACGCAAGTCAGATGGCAGTAAAAAATCCTTTCATCGAGTACCAACAATATAGTTCATTGGTCATTTTTATATGCAAGAGAATTTGGATGATATTGAATTTACAAATTTAATTATTTTGACCTGTCTCCCTCCCCTTAAGGTAGTTCTGTCGTGAAGGCAATCCAAACTCATATGCATGAATTTTTGACATGTTGTAATTTAGCTATTCAATTTTACTTGCACAACATCTTGAAGGCTTTTTCCGAGTATTTGAATGAACAATTAAAACTTGAAAATCGATCTTTTTACACGGCGCTTACGGGAGGGCTGGAAAAATTAATCTTTAAATCGAAAATTAACATACTTAGATCAAAGATAGAGAAAAAATAAAAAGTACTATGGATTCGCAAATCATTCAGGTATTGATGCATCATGAAAAAAGGTAAAGTCTCCGGAATCATGTTTAATTGAACCCAGGTCAAAGTGCACGATACCGGGCCAAATGACATTTCCTAACCTAATTATCGTGAAAATGAAGTCAAATCCGCACTAAACATATCAACTATTTACAAATAATCATTTTAATCTGATTACGACAATTTCGAAGGATTCTCGATTATTTTTTATATTATTATTGAGGCAGTCAAAGTGATGCGTATGATTATTTTTTAATGTCATATAGACTCTGAGATTTATGACTCCGGCGTACCGACAGAACTACCTTAACAAATATTATATTCTAAAGGTCTTAGGATGCATACAAAAAATTAGCGGAATTGTTTACCTCAAATAATATTTTGATCTTTGATGCTGTGAAAGTCGAAGGTTTATGATATACGCCCATACAATAAACGTCGCACGTATTAATTATCCAAAGTTTCAAACTCCACCCGTAGTCCAAACCACCGAAAAACGTCTATCCAGCGAAGCAGAGTGCAAAATGTTGGTAGCATTGTATTTACTTGGTAATGCAAAGTACCAATGCTGTCCGCTAACTAATTTACGTTCATCGTGACAAATTCTACTGTGTCGAAGTGTACCAGGTGAGCGTGTAATCAGCGTCGGAGTTGCCGAGAAACAAAGGCATATACGAAGGGAGAAAGAGATTGCGTATCCTCTGGTAATAACGTTCTTGCTCTCTTTCACCGGCTTTCACCTAAATATACCGGCGCGCGCTTTCCACCTCGTCGTAACCACACCACCGACTACGATTCCATTCTCTCTTTCACTCGAACCTCTATAACGTACCCCTTCTGTTCCACTGGCAACGTCATTCCCGTTGCAACGGCCGCGCGGAACGAGAAAGCCCTCGAACTCTCTACTGGCACTGCGGAGAGAGGGCCACCCCTTGTTCGCTCGACAGTCAGTCGACCCTCGCCTCACTCGCTCGCGCCGCGCATTGTCGTAATGCAGAAAGTTGGGAAATTGAATGTGAAGTTTTCTGAAAACATGGGCGCTCGTCGTTGAGCCCCCTCAAACCGGCATACCCGAGAAACACGAGAAACACACAGTGCTCGTTGAGCAGCCGAGAGGACTACTCCTATAGGGGTAGTCCGAGAGAGGGTAGTAGTCTCTGGTAGTATATTAGAGCGAGGAAATGGACGAACGAACGACCAGGAAAATCGTTACGTGTCGTCGTATTCCTCGCTGTTGCACAGTCGCACCTAGATAGATATATATATGTCTTTGTATATATATATACAGTGAGGATCAGGTGAAACTAGACACCCGACAGGCGCGTGCGCGTCAAAGCGACGGTTCTCAGCCGCGTCGCTTGCCCGTTCGGCTTCCGAGCTCGGCAAACGGTGGCATGGAAGAAGAGGCTTCGAAGAGAGGGGATCGGCGGGCCCGACCGACTACGAATTTACGAAGCCCGAACACACTCAAGCGTAGCATGAATGCTAAAAATTAGTTTTGTTCATTTCTGATGTCTTATCAATAGTGATGTACCAATGTGTCAAAGGGCAATCATAGCAACATTACAAATTACCCGTATGGTGGTAATATCACTTGCTTTGAGTTTGATTAAGATTATTACAATATTAGTTAATAATTAATAATAAGCGTTTTTAATAATTAACAACTTCGGATTATCTTTACTTATTTCTTGCATCGTTACTATAATAAAAGGTCCTATGGCATTTCCGTCTAATTAAAAGTCTTCCATAATAAAAATGACGCGAGGGTTGGCGACACAACTCGCACGGGGATTTCTCGAAAAATCTTGCTCATAAGACAAATTGAAAAAACCTTTTTTAATATAAAAAATGCAAGTAATTAAGATAAACAATTTTTAACTTAATTACTTTTTAATAATTTTAGTTAAATAATAAATGTTGTTGCCTATTTTCAACAATAATCATTTTATCAGTGGCCATTTACTTTACTGCATTTCCTGCATGGTTTTGAGAAAAAATCTTTTTGCATTCTTCGATAGAAGCAACAGTTTCAACTAATAATAACCCTGAAGAATTATGCACTAGCAAATTTTATAGTAACGACAGCCCTAACTTTCTAACTCTGCGTTAAATGAATTAATCTTGAAGGCAGATCTTTTCATTTTTAATTATCTAGTGGAGACTATTTTTTTTTTGTTCAATGATCCTGAACAGTTGGAAATCATTTTTCTAATTTTCGCATTATTTCTAATTATCCATTCGCATACTTATTAATTCTCTGAAGCTCAATTTTCATTTTTTTATTATCTAGTAATGACTATTTTTATTTTTCATTCTTCCAATGATCCTGAAAAAAGCAGTCATTTTTTGCAGTCATTTAAAAAAAATAGTGCCAGCTGTACCTTCTCATCTGTTCGCGTAATAAACCTTTTTTTTAGATTTACGAGTTAAGAACGCTTTTTTGCGATTCTATCAATGCTACCAAAATTTTGTTAATGCTGCAAAAGTTTTGCAGTCAGCAACAATTTTTCGGAAATAAAAATCTTTAAAATAAGAATAAAAAAAAATAATAGATATTACTAGATAAATAAAAAAATAAAAAAGTACTTTCACTGCATTCGTTGCATAGTTTAGAAAGCAAAAAGTCCTTCAGTATTTTTTGCTAAAACTTATTAAAAATAAACACATCGGAATCGGTGGCGACACAGCTTCCACGAGGATAACTATTAAAATCTTGCCCCTACAAAAAAGTGCAACAAGACCTTTACTACGCAAAAAATGCAAGGAATTAAGATAAACAAGTTGAAAGTTAAATACATGTTAATTGCATAAGTTAAACGATAATTAATTGCTAATTTTCAGCAACAATAATTTTGCCGGTGCGGGATTGATTTCAGTGTATGAAGATAGTCTGAGCACATTGACTGGCGTCGCATAAGTTCGAGAGAGTTTGAGAGCGAATTACGAACAGTTCTCGAAGAGATAAAAATCTGAAAAAAAATCAAGGATATGGAAGGTGCTAAAGAGTTCACTTTGGACAATAATAATTTAAATAATGTTATTAACAAATCACTGAAATAAATAATTGTTCAACACTACATCCGGCAAACTAATTTCGTTTTTGTTATGAAAATGATTCTTTTAATTTTCTGCATACGTATGAATTTTTTTCAGAATTTTCTCTGATTTTTTATTTTAACATAAAAAAAATGCGATTTTCAAACATCACACAAAATTCTGAAAAAATTTATACGTATGCAGAAAAATGAAAAGATCACTTTCATTACAAAAAAAAATGGGTTACCGGGTATTTTGTTGCACAATTCTTTATTTTAGTAATTTGTTAATAACATTTTTTAAATTATTATCGTCGAAAGTAATCTCTTTAGCACCTTCCATATGCTTGATTTTTTTTCAAATTTTTATCTTATCGAGAACTGTTCGTAATTCTCTCTTAAACTCCCTCGAACTTATGCGACGTCAGTCAATGTGCTCAGACTACCTTAATTGCATCGTTTTGAGAAAAAACGTCCTTTAGCGTTTTTCACTTCAAACAATAGTTTTTAAAATAAACAAAATGAAATCGGTGATGACTCAACTCCCACGCAGATTACTCTAAGAATCTAGCCCCTACGAAAAAGTTAAACACGACCTTTTCTACACAACAAAATGCAAGGAATCGAAACAAACAAGTAAAAAGTTAATAACTTGCTAATTACATTAGATAGTCAAGAATTTGTTGCTCATTTTCAACAACTATCATTTTGTCGGTTCTTTATTAATTTGACTACCTTCTTTGCAACGTTTTCAGACGAATACGTCCTTTAGTATTGTTTTGCTGAAAGCAATAATTTTGAAAATAAACTTTAAGATCGGTGGAAGCACATCTTCCACGAGGATACCTTAAACGTCTTACCCCAACAAGAGCTTTTCTACTCAATAAAATTCAACAGATCAAATGATTATTTTTAAGCAACAAATTGTTGTTTAGCTAATGCAATTAACAATTTATTGACTTGTAACTTGATTTTCTTTATTTCTTGCACATTTTGAAGTGACAAAGGTCCTGTTCAACTTTTTTGTAGGGACAAGCCTTTTAGAGTAATCAACGTGGGTGTTGAATCGTAACCGATTTCGACGTGATAATTTTCAAAAGTATTAATTCTAGTAAAAAATACCGAAGCACGTTTTTCTCTTAAAATATTGCAAGGAATGCAGAAAACTAATTTTGCACACATAAAATGATTTTTGTTGAAAATAGACACCAAATTGTTGTCTAAATAATGCAATTAACAAGTAATTAAGTTTTAACTTGTTTTTCTTTATTCCTTGCATAGTTAAAAGTAAAAAAAGTCCTCTTTAACTTTTTTGTAGGGACAAGACTTTTAGAGTAATCTGCGTAGGTGTTGTGTCGCAACCGATTTCGTCGTGATCATTTTCAGAAGCATTGCTTCTAGTGAAAAATAGCAAAGCACGTTTTCCTCTTAAAATGATACAAGGAATGCCGAATAATCAGTTGCGGATCGATAAAATGTTCGTTCTTGAAAATAAGCAACAAATTGTTGTCTATCTAAAGCAATTAACAGGTTATTCATTTTTAACTTGTTTGCAATAATGTTATCGGTGCGCAATTAATTTCACAACATTTCTTGCACCGTTTTAAGAGGAAAACGTCCTTTAGTATTTTCCGCTAGAAGCAATAGTTTTTTACATAAATACGTCGAAATCAATGGCGACACAGCTTCCACGCAGGTTACATTAAAAGTCTAACTCCTACAAAAAAGTTTACCACGACATTTTTTACTCTAAACTGTGCAAGGAATAAAGAAAAAACAGTTAAAAGTTAATAACTTTTTAATTGCATTAGTTATACAACAATTTGTTGCTTATTTCCAACAACAATTATTTTATCGGTACGCAATTGATTTTACTGCATTCGTTGCACAATTTCAGGAGAAAAATGTCCTTTAGTATTTTTCACTAGAAGTAATACTTTTGAAAATAATCACGTTGAAATCGGTTGCGACTCAACACCCACGCAGATAACTCTAAAAGTCTTATCCCTACAAAAAAGTTTAACAGGACCTTTTTCACTTTAAGCTATGCAAGGAATAAATAAATATAAGTTAAAAGTTAATAACTTGTTAATTGCTTTAGTTAGACAACAATTTGTTGCTTATTTTCAACAACAATCATTTTATCGGTACGCAATTGATTTTACTATATTCCTTGCACAATATTAAGAGGAAAACGTCTTTTGGTATTTTTCACTAGAAGCAATACTTTCGAAAATAATCACGTCGAAATCCGTTGCGACTCAACACCCACGCAGATAACTCTAAGAGTCTTATCCCTACTCAAAAGTTTAACAGGACCTTTTTCACTTTAAACTATGCAAGGAATAAATAAATATAAGTTAAAAGTTAATAACTTCTTAATTGCATTAGTTAGACAACAATTTGTTGCTTATTTTCAACAACAATCATTTTATCGGTACGCAATTGATTTTACTGCATTTCTTGCTCAATATTAAGAGGAAAACGTCTTTTGGTATTTTTCACTAGAAGCAATACTTTCTAAAATAATCACGTCGAAATCCGTTGCGACTCAACACCCACGCAGATAACTCTAAAAGTCTTATCCCTACTCAAAATGTTAACAGGACCTTTTTCACTTTAAACTATACAAGGAATAAATAAATATAAGTTAAAAGTTAATAACTTGTTAATTGCATTAGTTAGACAACAATTTGTTGCTTATTTTCAACAACAATCATTTTATCGGTACGCAATTGATTTTACTGCATTCCTTGCACAATATTAAGAGGAAAACGTCTTTTGGTATTTTTCACTAGAAGCAATACTTTCGAACATAATCACGTCGAAATCCGTTGCGACTCAACACCCACGCAGATAACTCTAAAAGTCTTATCCCTACAAAACAGTTTAACAGGACCTTTTTCACTTTAAACTATGCAAGGAATAAATAAATATAAGTTAAAAGTTAATAACTTGTTAATTGCATTAGCTAGACAACAATTTGTTGCTTATTTTCAACAACAATCATTTTATGGGTACGCAATTGATTTTACTGCATTCCTTGCACAATATTAAGAGGAAAACGTCTTTTGGTATTTTTCACTAGAAGCAATACTTTCGAAAATAATCACATCGAAATCCGTTGCGACTCAACACCCACGCAGATAACTCTAAAAGTCTTATCGCTACTCAAAAGTTTAACAGGACCTTTTTCACTTTAAACTATGCAAGGAATAAATAAATATAAGTTAAAAGTTAATAACTTGTTAATTGCATTAGTTAGACAACAATTTGTTGCTTATTTTCAACAACAATCATTTTATGGGTACGCAATTGATTTTACTGCATTCCTTGCACAATATTAGGAGGAAAACGTCTTTTGGTATTTTTCACTAGAAGCAATACTTTCGAAAATAATCACGTCGAAATCCGTTGCGACTCAACACCCACGCAGATAACTCTAAAAGTCTTATCCCTACAAAAAAGTTTAACAGGACCTTTTTCACTATAAACTATGCAAGGGATAAAGAAATATAAGTTAAAAGTTAATAACTTGTTGATTGCATTAGTTAGATAATAATTATCGGCTTCTTTCGTATGCCTTCTTCAGGCTTTTACGTTTCCCCTCTCCACTTTTCCCCGTTCCTTCATAGAGACCCCTCTAGAGTGTTGTCCGCAGCCACTCATCCTAATGCACTACTGTATCGCATTTGCACGAGAGCACAGGGAAACTGCGGAAAACCTGGCCGATACAGTTGGCTTTATTTTTACTGAATTTCTACTGTATGAGAATACATTGGAAACAAAGAAAAACTGCCTCCCGCTCCCCATCCAAGTTATGACCGCAAATAATGCTGCTTAACTCTGGGGACCGCCGAAGCCACACACTGACCGCACGTCCACTGCTGTCGGTTAGTTAGATAATAATTTGTTGCTTATTTTCAGCAACAATTATTTTATCTGTCCGCAATTGATTTTACTACATTCCTTGCATAGTTTAGAGTAAAAAAAAGTCGTAATCAACTTATTTGTAGGAGCAAGACTTTTAGAGTAATCTGCGTGGGTGTTGTGTCGCAACCGATTTCGAAATTATTATTTCCAAAATTATTGCTCCTAGTGAAAAATACCAAAAGACGTTTTCCTCTTAAATGGTGCAAGGAAAGCAGAAAAATCAATTGCGTACCGATAAAATAATTGTTGTTGAAAATAAGCAACAAATTGTTGTCTAACTATTGCAATTAACAAGTTATTAACTCTCAACTTATATTTATTTATTCCTTGCATAGTTTAAAGTGAAAAAGGTCCTGTTAAACTTTTTAGTAGGGATAAGACTTTTAGAGTTATCTGCGTCGGTGTTAAGTCGCAACTGATTTCGACGTGATTATTTTCGAAAGTATTGCTTTTAGTGAAAAATACCAAAAGACATTTTTCTCTTAATATTGTGCAAGGAATGCAGTACAATTAATTACGTACCCATAAAATGATTGTTGTTGAAAATAAGCAACAAATTGTTGTCTAACTAATGCAATTAACAAGTTATTAACTTTTAACTTATATTTATTTATTCCTTACATAGTTTAAAGTGAAAAAGGTCCTGTTAAACTTTTTAGTAGGGATAAGACTTTTAGAGTTATCTGCGTGGGTGTTGAGTCGCAACGGATTTCGACGTGATTATTTCCGAAAGTATTGCTTCTAGTGAAAAATACCAAAAGACATTTTTCTCTTAATATTGTGCAAGGAATGCAGTACAATTAATTGCGTACCCATAAAATGATTGTTGTTGAAAATAAGCAACAAATTGTTGTCTAACTAATGCAATTAACAAGTTATTAACTTTTAACTTATATTTATTTATTCCTTACATAGTTTAAAGTGAAAAAGGTCCTGTTAAACTTTTTAGTAGGGATAAGACTTTTAGAGTTATCTGCGTGGGTGTTGAGTCGCAACGGATTTCGACGTGATTATTTTCGAAAGTATTGCTTCTAGTGAAAAATACCAAAAGACATTTTTCTCTTAATATTGTGCAAGGAATGCAGTACAATTAATTGCGTACCCATAAAATGATTGTTGTTGAAAATAAGCAACAAATTGTTGTCTAACTAATGCAATTAACAAGTTATTAACTTTTAACTTATATTTATTTATTCCTTGCATAGTTTAAAGTGAAAAAGGTCCTGTTAAACTTTTTTGTAGGGATAAGACTTTTAGAGTTATCTGCGTGGGTGTTGAGTCGCAACGGATTTCGACGTGATTATTTTCGAAAGTATTGCTTCTAGTGAAAAATACCAAAAGACATTTTCCTCTTAATATTGTGCAAGGAATGCAGTAAAATTAATTGCGTACCCATAAAATGATTGTTGTTGAAAATAAGCAACAAATTGTTGTCTAACTAATGCAATTAACAAGTTATTAACTTTTAACTTATATTTATTTATTCCTTGCATAGTTTAAAGTGAAAAAGGTCCTGTTAAACTTTTTTGTAGGGATAAGACTTTTAGAGTTATCTGCGTGGGTGTTGAGTCGCAACGGATTTCGACGTGATTATTTTCGAAAGTATTGCTTCTAGTGAAAAATACCAAAAGACATTTTCCTCTTAATATTGTGCAAGGAATGCAGTAAAATTAATTGCGTACCCATAAAATGATTGTTGTTGAAAATAAGCAACAAATTGTTGTCTAACTAATGCAATTAACAAGTTATTAACTTTTAACTTATATTTATTTATTCCTTGCATAGTTTAAAGTGAAAAAGGTCCTGTTAAACTTTTTAGTAGGGATAAGACTTTTAGAGTTATCTGCGTGGGTGTTGAGTCGCAACGGATTTCGACGTGATTATTTTCGAAAGTATTGCTTCTAGTGAAAAATACCAAAAGACATTTTCCTCTTAATATTGTGCAAGGAATGCAGTAAAATTAATTGCGTACCCATAAAATGATTGTTGTTGAAAATAAGCAACAAATTGTTGTCTAACTAATGCAATTAACAAGTTATTAACTTTTAACTTATATTTATTTATTCCTTGCATAGTTTAAAGTGCAAAAGGTCCTGTTAAACTTTTTTGTAGGGATAAGACTTTTAGAGTTATCTGCGTGGGTGTTAAGTCGCAACGGATTTCGACGTGATTATTTTCGAAAGTATTGCTTCTAGTGAAAAATACCAAAAGACGTTTTCCTCTTAATATTGTGCAAAGAATGCACCAAAATCAATTGCGTATCCATAAAATGATTGTTGTTGAAAATAAGCAACAAATTGTTGTCTAACTAATGCAATTAACAAGTTATTAACTTTTAACTTATATTTATTTATTCCTTGCATAGTTTAAAGTGAAAAAGGTCCTGTTAAACTTTTTAGTAGGGATAAGACTTTTAGAGTTATCTGCGTGGGTGTTGAGTCGCAACGGATTTCGACGTGATTATTTTAGAAAGTATTGCTTCTAGTGAAAAATACCAAAAGCCATTTTCCTCTTAATATTGTGCAAGGAATGCACTAAAATCAATTGCGTACCGATAAAATGATTGTTGTTGAAAATAAGCAACAAATTGTTGTCTAACTAATGCAATTAACAAGTTATTAACTTTTAACTTATATTTATTTATTCCTTGCATAGTTTAAAGTGAAAAAGGTCCTGTTAAACTTTTTAGTAGGGATAAGACTTTTAGAGTTATCTGCGTGGGTGTTGAGTCGCAACTGATTTCGACGTGATTATTTTCGAAAGTATTGCTTCTAGTGAAAAATATCAAAAGACGTTTTCCTCTTAATATTGTGCAAGGAATGCAGTAAAATCAATTGCGTACCCATAAAATGATTGTTGTTGAAAATAAGCAACAAATTGTTGTCTAACTAATGCAATTAACAAGTTATTAACTTTTAACTTATATTTATTTATTCCTTGCATAGTTTAAAGTGAAAAAGGTCCTGTTAAACTTTTTAGTAGGGATAAGACTTTTAGAGTTATCTGCGTGGGTGTTGAGTCGCAACGGATTTCGACGTGATTATTTTCGAAAGTATTGCTTCTAGTGAAAAATATCAAAAGACGTTTTCCTCTTAATATTGTGCAAGGAATGCAGTAAAATCAATTGCGTACCCATAAAATGATTGTTGTTGAAAATAAGCAACAAATTGTTGTCTAACTAATGCAATTAACAAGTTATTAACTTTTAACTTATATTTATTTATTCCTTGCATAGTTTAAAGTGAAAAAGGTCCTGTTAAACTTTTTTGTAGGGATAAGACTTTTAGAGTTATCTGCGTGGGTGTTAAGTCGCAACGGATTTCGACGTGATTATTTTCGAAAGTATTGCTTCTAGCGAAAAATACCAAAAGACGTTTTCCTCTTAATATTGTGCAAGGAATGCACTAAAATAAATTGTGTACCGATAAAATGATTAGTGTTGAAAATAAGCAACAAATTGTTGTATATCTAATGCAATTAACAAGTTATCAACTTTTGACTGATTTTTCTTTATTCCTTGCATAGTTTAGAGTAAAAAATGTCGTGATAAACTTTTTTGTAGGAGTTAGACTTTTAATGTAACCTGCGTGGAAGCTGTGTCGCCATTGATTTCGACGTATTTATTTTAAAAACTATTGCTTCTAGTGGAAAATACTAAAGGACGTTTTCCTTTTAAAACGGTGCAAGGAATGCAGTGAAATTAATTGCGCACCGATAAAATTACTACAATCAAGTTAAAAGTTAATAACGTGTTAATTGCATTTGTTAGACAACAATTTTCTGCTTATTTTTAAGAACAATCATTTCATCGATCCACAACTGATTTTACTGCATTCCTTTTCCATTTTTTAGTGGAAAACGTCGTAAGGTATTTTCCACTAGAAGCAATAGTTTTGAAAATAATTACGTCGAAATTCATGGCAACACAGCTTCTACGTCATGACGTTATTTTTTACTCTAAAGTATGCAATGAATAAAGATAAACAAATTAAAAGTTAATACTTATTTTCAACAACAATAAATTTATCGGTCTGCAATTGATTCCCCTGTATTCCTTGCATCGTTCTGGGAGGAAAACGTCCCTTGGTTCTTTTCGCTGGAAGTACTACTATTGAAAATAATTACGTTGAAATTCAAGGCAAAGTCTTACTCCTACAAAAAAGTTAAACAAGATCTTTTTTACTGCAAAAATAGTAATGAATCGATGCAAACTAGTTGAAAGTTAATTATCGTTAATTGCATTAATAAGGCAAGAATTTTTTGCTTATTTTTAACAACAATTATATTATCGGTGTGAAATTGATTTCACTCTATTCCTTTCACCGTTTTAAGAAGAAAATGCACTTTGGTATTTTCCGCTATACCCAATAGTTTTAGAATAACATGCGTTGAAATCGGTGGTGCCTCAGCCGTCAAGCAGATTACTCTAGAAGTCTTGGTTTTAGAAAACAGTTGATTACGACCTTTCTTAGTCTGAACTATGCAAGGCCAAATAAAAACAATTAAAAAGCTAGTAACTTGTTAATTGCATTAATTAGACAAAAATTTGTTGCTTATTTTTAACAGCAATCATTTTATCGGTGTGCAATTTATTTCACTCCATTCTTTGCACGGTTTTAAGAGAAAAACATTGTTTGGTATTTTTCGATAGAAGCAATACTATTAAAAGTAAAATTGTCGAAATCGCAGATTACTTTTAAAGTCTTACTAGTATAAAAAAGATGATTAAGATCTTTTTTACTTTAAACGAGGCATGGAATAGAGACAAACAAGTTAAAAGCTTATTATTTGTTAATTGCATTAGTTGGACAACAATTCGTCGGTTATTTAAAAAAAACATTTTATTCGTCCACAATTCATTTTATTGCATTCCTTGCACCGTTTTAAGAGGAAAACTTTATTTGATATTTTTCCCTAGAAGCAATAAATTGGAAAAAGTACGTCGAAAACATTTTCGATACAGTTTCCACGCAGATTACTTTAAAAGTCTTGCTTCTACAAAAAAGTTGATCTCGACCTTTCTTACTGTGAACTATGCCAGGAAAAAAGAAAAGTAAGTCAAACGTTAATAACTTGTTACTTGCGTTAATTAGACACCAATTCGTTTCTTATTTTTAACAACTATAACTTTATCGGTGTGTAATTGATTGTAATGCATTACTTGCATCGTTTTGAGAGGAAAAAATCATTATGTTTTTTCGCTAGAAGCAATAGTTTTAAAATAAAACACGTTGAAATCGATGGTAATACTGCTTTTCTATTAAAAAAAAAACACCCGAAAAAATGACTGTTTTTAAGCGACGAATTATTTTGTAACTAATGCAATTAACAAGTCATTGACTTTCTACTTTTTTTTGTGATTCCTTGCATTGTTTACAGTAGAAAATGTGTTGTTGAACTTTGTTTTAGGTGCAAAACTTTTGAAGTAATCCTCGTGGAAGCGGTGTCGTCTCCGATTTGAACGTATTTATTTTCAAAACTGTTGCTTCTAGCGAAAAATACTATAGGGCGTTTTTCTCTAAACACGATGCTAGGAATGTAGTGAAATCGATGGCGCACTGACAAAACTATTGTTGTTTAGCTGATCCAATTAATAAGTTGTTTTGTTTTATCTCGTTTATTTCGTTTCTTTGTATTCTCATTCGTAAAAGACCCCTTTAGCATTCTTGTTGAAGAAAAGCTTAAAAAAAATCGTGCAGTACTTGCACCGCCACTACGTCGACTTGTTTATTAATGAAAGGTTTGTGCCTAGCCAAGTATAACAGAGGACTTTTATCACGCAGAATGCTGTATTTTTGTCTCACGCACGAAGTAAGTACAAAACTAAATTTTGTGCAAGTGTAGAGCCAGCAGTTGTAATGCGACCAGTTTCAATTGATGACATTTTACAGAAGTACTAAAAGAAAGGGGGCTTACCAGACATTCCGGGGCAAGATAGCAATCCCCGGAAATTTGGTACCGCTAAAATCAGGGCTGCATAGTATACCCAAAAAATATCTAATATTTTCGGTCGTCGAATAAATCTCGGAGCGTTTGAATACTGGTGGAATTAAATAAAAAATGAAAAGCAAGAGAGGAGTTTTCATTTTTTTTTGCGTGAACGCATAATTTTTCTGCGATAAATAATATGACTAATGTCGACGATGTTAATATTAATTTTTATGGAATATTTTTCTATTGTTTTTTCCTGTATTTTTGCAAAAAGGATCTTGCGGTTCACAAATAAATAATAATAATAAAATTGTAGTTGGATCGTAGACGAACGTAAGGACATAAAAATGTCAAGTATCAGTGAAATTTAACGTTTCCGCGTTTCTTCCTGTACGATTTTTTTTTCGAACTTCCATTATCGATCTTACAAATACGATTTCTGTGCGATAAACTATCCAGTTTATTTTGGAATAGAAGTAACTACACATTACGAGGAGCATTGTCGACAATCAAAAAAATGAAAGAAAAAAAAAAAGAAAAATTGTAAATCTAAGAATCACGCCTGATTTCCAGATTTACGATTTTTCTTTTTTTATGCCCATTATGCTTCGGACAATCATTTTTTTAACTTACAAAATCGTTTACATTTTTTTGCGATAATTACACTGAAAACAAATTTCATTGATTCAATAAATCCATCGTTTGCGGGCTGCCAAAAACAAGCGGTATCAACTTAATTTGAATTCTAATTCCTCCAATTCCATACGAGATCCAACCATTAACTCTAAAATAAGCAAAATAATATTTTATTATTTCAATGTTGAAAGGGATTGAATGAATAAGAACTAAAGTTAATTAAAAAATACTTCTTTTTGGCAGCCCGCAAACGATGGATTTATTGAATCAATGACATTTTTTTTCAGTGTAGTTCAATGTATCTTGGAGAACAACATCTGGATACTCGGAAAATGGGTATACCATCGGTGCCAGGATACTTTTTTTTTCAGGTGCGTTAACAACGCACCTGATGACGCGCGAAGACGCATCTTTATAGCGTCCCTATCTCCCTACCATGCCACTCTCCAGCCCCCTCCAACGCTACACGAGGACGTGGGAGCCGCTGCGTTGAGGAGCACTGCCGGTGAAAGGCCGCAGCCAATAAGATTTGAGAGTTCCCAAGCGCGCGCTTCGCTGGGTGTCTAGTTTCACCTGAACCTCACTGTATATATATATACCGACTTTTGGCAGTATACACTTGTTAATGACGACACCAACAGAAGCACCTCAACTATTTGTTTATTTTACGATTGCAACTACAATTCACGGAAACAATATCGTTTAGCAGCTCTATCATCGAAACTCTGTTATTTTCTATGTTCTATTCTGATTGAAATTCGATCTTTTATTTGTTGGCTATTTCGACAACTCGGGTAATTTTTTAATATTTTTATCACGATTTCAACAGCGACATTTTATGCCGCTGTTTATGGCGCATTCCATGTGAATTTTTCATATTTCGACCCTTGACCCTCTTCAATAATTTTAACAATTTTTTATCAGAATGTAATTTGAAAATGAAAAGACACGTTTTTTTTTGTTTGGCGCTACGAGCGATATTTCCGACAGACGAATTTTCATTAAAATTTCAATTTTTCGGTATGTATATTTTTTTTTATTCGTTTGTATATTGAAAATTAACAATCCTATGAAAAAATGTCCAGGATCAAATTTGTTCAGTTTATGAAGAGTTACATAATGGATATAAAAAATGTTATTTTCGTTTTCCTAACGTTTTTGTTTTATGACGTTAAAAAACAAAATTTCGTTTTTCAAAAAACCGCGACTTTTTATCATTTTTATATACTAACGGAACAATTCAGTTTTAAATTACGAAATTTTTGAGACCCTATGCAGAATGGCAAGATTTTTTATTGAGAAGTTCTATGTAATTGAAGTTTTTTTTTATATCCTGAATTATTACGTAAAACTTGAATTACGTAGTACTTTTCGAAAAAAATACTTGCCAACCTGCATAGGTTCTCAAAAATTTTGTTATTTTACATAGAATTTTTATGTAAGTATATAAAAATTATAAAAAGTGGCGTTTTTTTGCATAACGATACTTTGTTGTTTAACGTAATATAACAAAATTGAAAAAAAAAACTACAATAACATTTCTTTATATACGTTATGTAGCCCTTTGCAAACTGAACGAATTTCATCGTAGATATCTTTCGATAGGACTGTTCATTTCCAAGATATTGACGATAAAAATAATATTAAACAATTAAAAATCCAAACTTTTACAAAAATTTGTCTGTCGGAAATATTGGTCGTAGCGCCCAATAAAAAAATACGTTCCTCTTCTTTTTCAAAATCCTTTTTGTTAAAAAATTGTCAAAATTATTGATGGAGGTCAGGGTCAGAGCATGAAAAATTGAGCTGGAATGCTCCTTATATATATGTATGGGAATTTGTTTTCAAATAAATTACGTAGATGCGCGGATTTTGGAATTTATGTTCAGACTAAAAAAAATGTCGTTGATTCAAAAGAAATTCGCTTGCGAGCTGCTAAGAACAATTATATTTAAATTAACTTTAGTTCTTATTTTTACAATCTGGTTTAACATTGAAACAATAAAACATTGTTTTACCTGTTTTACTTTTATTGTATCAATCTCATAAAAAATTGTAAGAATTGGAAGTAAAATTAAGTTGATTATTTTTCCCATCCAAATTTCGACCAATGGAATTGCACCATTCGACGTCACGTGGGGCAAGCAACACGGTATTATACTGATAATTTTTTGATAATTTTGCGTGTTGGTTATATATATAAAACAAAAAATCATTTAGCCGCGTCAACCATCTGTCAAACTGACAGATTGAATTTTATTGTGGCAGTCGAAGGATTTTTATCTAATATCAGTAGGTTTGGAGTTGAATCCTTGCAAACTATTGATGAAAAATTAAAGGGAAATGTCCCTGTTAATACGATTAAATCGAAAACCTCAGTCTGGAATCAATATACAAATGTCTATAACAATTGTGTATTTAACTGCAATACTTTAAACATGAATCAAAAGGTTTTTGTTCTGATTATGAAATTTCCTTGGCAGAACGATAATTTTTGTCTCATGGTGCAATTCCATTTGTCGCAATTTGAATAGAAAAAATAATCCCCCGAATACCACTCGAGCTTCGAAATTAATCTGATATTTCCCTCAAGGTTCCCTGCAAACAAATAAACTCGTCAAGTTTTCCAGAAAAATCACTCGTGCTACGCGCTCGTGATTTTTTAACCTGGAAAACTTGACTCGTTCATTTGTTTGCAACGAACCTGTCAGGAAATATCCGATAATTTCAAAGCTCTTGTGATATTACAAGTGACAACTTCATCATCGAAACTCTGTTGATTTATATGCACTGTTAGAAAAGATTGGAAGTTTTTATTCATAAACTGGTCATCGAAATTTAATATACAATTGTGCTATAAAATTCATGTAGTTTTCCAGTAAATTTAAAGCAAATTATTAAAATTCAAGTACTTTTGCTGTAAAATTCAAGTAAATTATTGAATGTGCTGTACCATACATTAATTTTACATTACACTTGTATACTAAATTTAATATACTGGTTTATGAATAAAACTTCCAGTAAAAGTACACTAAATTTCAAGTATATTTTTTTGCAGTATGTTCTATGCTGATTGAAATTCGATTTTTAATTTGTTGGCTGTCTCGACAACTCGATTAATTGTTAAATGTTGTTATCACGATTTGAATAGCGATATTTTAACTATCGAATTATAAATTCGATTTACGAATTTATATTTACTGAAAAATATTACTGTCGCAAAAAACAAATTGTCGTCAATTATTTCCCATTTTATTTTTTAAACTATTTCTATTTTTATTTTAGTTTCACGCAAATTTACTTATCCAACAGTATACAATTGTTTTGTATTTCTGTACACACAGAATAGCGAGAGTCTCTTGTAGAATGTACTTTACTTTTCGACCAATAAAAAAAAAACATAAAATAAAAAATAAATAAATATAACCCAAACACTGAAATGAATTGATTTAAAAAAAAATACAGAATATACCGAACAGACTTATCAAAGAAATCTGGGTTCAGACACTACACATCGTAGTTTTCTTCTGAGAATCTGTATTCCACAGTTTATTTTTAGCTTCACATACACAAAAACAGAAACCCGATAAACGATAGCAAAGCCAAACATTGTATTTCGATCAGGGCATTCTAGCGTGGAAAACTAACAAAAAAACAAAAAAAAAACACAAAAAAAAAACACAAAAAAATATAGATGTGAGAGACGCTGTCCAGGCACACGCGAAGCGGACACTCCCGTGTAAATAATGCACCGAGCAGACGTGCGCAGCTGCATAAGGGCACAATTTTACGAGCAATGCTGCTGCTGCTGCTGCTGATGCTGCTGGGCACTCTCGGTGCGCTGCTGGACGAAACAATGGGAGCTTGCCCATTATTTATTAGCCCGAATCTCGGCGACGGGCGATTACGTATACGCGTTCACTGTGAGGTGCTTCGAGCACAACGTATAGCATACAGCTACGGTATATGCATTGCACCCCATCGGAGTCCCGCATGAGATAGAGATAGTCAGAGGAATACTAGGGTTTATCGAACAACACACTGAATCCTCCGCAATGTCGAACCCATTCACACATCTTGTTTAACGAATTTAAATAATTAAATATGGATGTAAGGGAGAGCGGGGCAAAATTGGAAATCGGGGTACGATGGAACAGGGGCATGATATTAATCTCACGATATCTTAGAAATTACATTATGAAACAGATTAAAAAAGTATTGAGTACATCTGCGTGTACTCGCGAAAAAATATGTGACAACATCTTTAGCAGTCACGGAATGTCGTGAGAATTTACTGCCATTCTTTTATTTTATTCCCAACGTCTTGTTGCCAATATCGTTCGCTCATTGCGATAACATGGTTCCTCCAAGTCCTTTTCAGAAGAGCTTTTTGAGGACATTTTCCTCAAATTCACTTTTTTCCAGAAGGAGCGTAACGCTTTTTGAGGACATTTTCCTCAAATTCACTTTTTTCCAGAAGGAGCGTAACGCTTTTTGAGGACATTTTGCTCAAATTCACTTTTTTCCAGAAGGAACGTAACGCTTTTTGAGGAAATTTTCCCCAAATTCACTTTTTTCCAGAAGGAGCGTAACGCTTTTTGAGGACATTTTGCTCAAATTCACTTTTTTCAGAAGGAGCGTAACTCTTTTTTAAGACATTTTGCTCAAATTCATTTTTTTTTCAGAAGAAGCGTAACGCTTTTCTAAGACATTTTGCTCAAATTCATTTTTTTCCAGAAGAACCGTAACTCTTTTTGAGGGCATTTTGCTCAAATTAATTTTTTTTTCCAGAAGGAGCGTAACGCTTTTTGAGGACACTTTGCTCAAATTCACTTTTTTCCAGAAGGAGCGTAACGCTTTTTGAGGACATTTTGCCCAAATTCACTTTTTTCCAGAAGGAGCGTAACGCTTTTTGAGGACACTTTGCTCAAATTCACTTTTTTCAGAAGGAGCGTAACTCTTTTTTAAGACATTTTGCCCAAATTCATTTTTTTTCAGAAGAAGCGTAACTCTTTTTGAGGACATTTTACCCAAATTCCCTTTTTTCCAGAAGGAGCGCAACACTTTTTGAGGACATTTTGCTCAAATTCACTATTTTCCAGAAGGGGCGTAACGCTTTTCTAAGACATTTTGCTCAAATTCATTTTTTTTCCAGAAGAAGCGTAACTCTTTTTGAGGGCATTTTGCTCAAATTCATTTTTTTTCCAGAAGGAGCGTAACGCGTTTTGAGGACATTTTACTCAAATTTACTTTTTTCCAGAAGGAGCGTAACTCTTTTTGAGGACATTTTGCCCAAATTCACTTTTTTCCAGAAGGAGCGTAACTCTTTTTGAGGACATTTTGCCCAAATTCACTTTTTTCCAGAAGGAGCGTAACGCTTTTTGAGGACATTTTGCTCAAATTCACTATTTTCCAGAAGGGGCGTAACGCTTTTCTAAGACATTTTGCTCAAATTCATTTTTTTTCCAGAAGAAGCGTAACTCTTTTTGAGGGCATTTTGCTCAAATTCATTTTTTTTCCAGAAGGAGCGTAACGCGTTTTGAGGACATTTTACTCAAATTCACTTTTTTCCAGAAGGAGCGTAACTCTTTTTGAGGACATTTTGCCCAAATTCACTTTTTTCCAGAAGGAGCGTAACTCTTTCTGAGGACATTTTGCCCAAATTCACTTTTTTCCAGAAGGAGCGTAACGCTTTTTGAGGACATTTTGCTCAAATTCACTTTTTTCCAGAAGGAGCGTAACACTTTTTGAGGACATTTTGCTCAAATTTACTTTTTTCAAAACGAGCGTCCGTTTTTTTAAGACATTTTGCTCAAATTAATTTTTTTTTTTCAGAAGGAGCGTAACGCTTTTTGAGGACATTTTGCTTAAATTCACTTTTTTGCAGAAGGATCGTAACACTTTTTGAGGACATTTTGCTCAAATTCACTGTCTTTCTAGAAGGAGCGTAACGCTTTTTGAGGACATTTTTTCAGGATAATCCTCGCTAAAGATGTTTTTGCATAAAAAATTTCTGTTTTTTATTATGAAATATCTCACTATTGACGTTAATAAAAAGTTTCTGAGATGGGCGATTACGTTAAAAACTGATATTCTTGACGATCAAACCTTCCATGAATAAGAAGACTGTCATATTGAAAATTTATATTATTGAATAAATTAAATATCACAACTGTCAGGTACTTCGTACACAACGTATACTATAAAGCTACGGTATATGTATTGTACACCATCGGAGTCCCGCATGTGGTAGAGATAGCCAGAGGAATACTAGAGCTTATCGAACAACACACAGAATCCTTTGCAATGTCGAACCCATTCACACATCTTGTCTAACGAATAAAAATAATTAAATATGGATATATGTATATATATATATATATATATATATATATATATATATATATATACATATATATGTATGTCAAAGGGTACATTCCAGGTCCATATCGGAGGTTTTGTGGTACTTATGGGGACATTTGGCACATATGGGGACGGTCCCGATATTTTTCTATATGAAAGGGATCATTCCGGTACCGGTCCCCACAATTCCATTTATGTATATTGTATATTACGGGGACCTAGTTTATTACGTGTAAAAAGGATATTATGGGGACCGATCATATTTCGGATCACGGGGAGGTTATGGCAATCCAGAATCTAGAAATTAGTTCTGATGTTACCAATCGTATCTGAACGTGAACTCATTTTACGCTTAATTTAGAATTACTAGAATTATGAACAAACTGCCCCTCGGTCCGTCGTATACAGTTTCATCGAAAACAGGCTGTTTTAACAGATTTCTTTCGCATATGGCAAATCAACCTTCGATATTGAATGGGACCTCTATATGAATGTCAAATATCTTGAGACAGGTTTTTAAATTTGCTAAAGAATCAGTTCCTCTTGAACGTCGTTCCCAATAAAATGTTTAACTTTTATTTGCAATTAATCCCCGAAAGCATCTGTAACTTAAACCGTATATTCGTCATTCTCCTGATATCACTTTCGACTTTATCATATACACAATTATAAAAGAGATCGAGCACAAAATAATTAGTTTTTTTTTCATTCCATGCTTGCGAGCAGAGAGATAAACCATTGTACGTTCTTATATGTAATGATATATGTCGGTACCGATCCCAACGTTGTAACGGTGTATGTCGGGTCCGACCCTGAAAAAAATAGAAAACGGTCCCCGCAATTACCCTTACAACGCACTAACTGGTCCCGACATGTACCATTACAATACATAACGAAAATATTCTTTGGTAAATTGCAAATAATATAAGCCTAATATTAATTTTTAATTGTGAATGCATGGTGTAGCTATTTGTCCATATAATATATATTATATGGACAATCAATGTGTTATATCAAAGACTTTATTTAAATCAAATCATAACTATCAAATATATTGTTGCAACTTATCCATATTCTGATTAACTATGAATAACGCAGCTTTAAGCAAATGTTTTCCTCGTTCGTATCGACATTCTTATATTACATTCCTATATTAAACAAATCTTGAAACTTTGCGAGCATTAGTGTCCATATATTAAACAAATCTGGAAATTTTACGAACATAGGTATCGATATATTCTTACACTTGCTTAGCTCAATAAGCGTAGGCCAAAACAAGTTCAGTTGCTCGATCGTTTCGGCATCGGCTCGATTAAAATCTTATAATATTAGATATTAGACAATGGTCGTGTCTCACAATGGTAACAAGTCGCAAAGAGACTTAATGAAGCGTATCCACTTTATATGCTTGTGAGCAGAGAGATGATCTATTGTATGTTCTTATATGTAATGATACATGCCGGTACCGATCCCAACGTTGTAACGGTGAATGTCAGGTCCGACCCTGGAAAAATACAGAACGGTCCTCGCAATTACCCTTACAACGCACTAACTGGTCCCGACATGTACCATTAGAATACATAACGAACAATTTCTTTGGTAAATTGCAAATAATATAAGCCTCATTTCATTTTTAATTGTGAACGCATGAGGTAGCTATTTGTCCTTATAATATATATTATATGGACAATCAATGTTTTATACCAAAGACTTTATTTTAATCAAATCATAACTATCAAATACATTGTTGCAGACTTATCCACATTCTGATTAACTATGAGTAACGCAGCTGTAAGCAAATGTTTTCCTTGTTCGTATCAACATTCTTATATTACATTTCTATATTAAACAAATCTTGAAACTTTGCGAGCGTTAGTGTCGATATATTAAACAAATCTTGAAATGTTACGAACATAGATATCGATATATTCTTACACTTGCTTAGCTCAATAAGCGTAGGTCAAAACAAGTTCAGTTGCTTGGTCGTTTTGACATCGGCTCGATTAAAATCTTACGATATTAGCCATTAGACAACGATCGTGTCTCACAATGCTAACAAGTCGCAAAGAGACTTAATGAAGCGTATCCACTTTCTATGCTTGTGAGCAGAGAGATGAACTATTGTATGTTCTTATATGTAATGATACATGCCGGTACCGATCCCAACGTTGTAACGGTGAATGTCAGGTCCGACCCTGAAAAAATAGAAAACGGTCCGCGCAATTACCCTTACAACGCACGGACTGGTCCTGACATGTACCATTACAATGCATAATGAAAAAATTCTTTGGTAAATTGCAAATAATATAAGCCTCATTTCATTTTTAATTGTGAACGCATCATGTAGCTATTTGTCCTTATAATATATATTATATGGACAATCAATGTTTTATACACTGCAAAAACAAGCGTGTTGCCAAGCGTGTTGTTTTCTATGATTTATATTGTAGTCACTTTTTACACACTTTCAAGCGTGTTGTTTATCCATGGTAATGATATGTTAAAAGAACACGCTTGTAAATGTGTAAATAGTGACTACAATGTAAATGATAGGAAACAACACACTTGGCAACACGCTTTGTTTTTGCAGTGTACCAAAGACTTTATTTAAATCAAATCATAACTATCAAATATATTATTGCAGACTTATCCATATTCTGATTAACTATGAATAACGCAGCTGTAAGCAAATGTTTTCCTTGTTCGTATCGACATTCTTATATTACATTTCTATATTAAACAAATCTTGAAATTTTACGAACATAGGTATCGATATATTCTTACACTTGCTTAGCTCAATAAGCGTAGGTCAAAACAAGTTCAGTTGCTCGGTCGTTTCGACATCGGCTCGATTAAAATCTTACGATATTAGCCATTAGACAACGATCGTGTCTCACAATGTTAACAAGTCGCAAAGAGACTTAATAAAGCGTATCCACTTTCTATGCTTGTGAGCAGAGAGATGAACTATTGTGTGTTCTTATATGTAATGATACATGCCGGTACTGACCCTAACGTTGTATCGGTGAATGTCGGGACCGACCCTGAGAAAAAAAGAAAACGGTCCCCGCAATTACCCTTACAACGCACGGACTGGTCTCGACATGTACCATTACAATACATAACGAAAAATTTCTTTGGTAAATTGCAAATAATACAAGCCTCACATTCATTTTTAATTGTGAATGCATGATGTCGTCATTTTATGAGCAATTAATGGTTTATACCAAGAACTTTAAATAAAATCATAACTGTCGAAGACATTGCTGTAGAGTTATCCATTCTCTGATTGACCAGTTGACCATGAACTGATTTGACCAGTTTTATTTTTCCCGAAAGTCTAATATATAGTACAGAACTATTTGATGCTCTTCATTAGTCTCAGATCTAATTATATTTTGTTAAGTTTCTTAAGTTAAGTTGCTATCGCATCTCTTGGTCGATATAATTTGAGGGAATCTACGAACACCGAGAGAAAAAACGATACTAGTAACTATAAATTTATAGTGAAATACAACCTCAGCTATTTTTAAATTGTTATCTGTACTGATCATTTATAGTCAATGCAGAAGTTACTAATAGTTATCGCAACAAAAAGTATATTGTTTCGAAAACTTAGCGACAGATGCGAAGTACTATTCATAGAAAACATCATCACAATCATAGCATTATTTGAGAAATTATTCAACAACTTTGAAAGGGTCATTGCAACAACAATAATAAAGTTGCAGTAACTATAAGAAAATAGCTAAGGTTTTATTTCACTATATATTCACTGTAAAAGTAACTACGACATTATGTTGTGCCAACTATAGAATTAGTTACAGTAACAATAACGTTGTTAATTTAACTATTAAATCAATAAAAATAACTATTCAAATTGTTACATGGACTAAAAATCTACAGATATGGATTTAAAGTTGATTACACTATCACGATTTCTCTCAGTGTAAAGGCCTGCTGCAAATAATAGTGGTCCTAGGATTTACCAATGCATAAATATATGTGGTACTTGTTTTAACCCATTCACATAAAAAACCTAAATTTGATTATATATTTTTTTTGGCGATATACATAGTGATTTCGATAGGTTTGTATACTTCTATTACGCAATGTAGATCTATGTACACCTAAATTTAAATACGTTCTCGTGGACCCCATATCGACCCTTTGACATACATATATATATATATATATATGTATATATATATATATATATATATATATATATATATATATACTGACGTCAAAATTCCTTGCAAATAAATAAGTTTAGTAAATGTACTTGTATGTCAATGTTTGTGCGAGAGACAGTATTAACATGTAAATTATCATTATAATATACATCAAAGGGGGACAGATCAAAATTGCTGTAATAATAAAAATTATCATGAAATATCTCACTTGACTATCTACTGATCTGATTAAAAATATAATTGGTAAGCTAACCAAGTGACTTGGTTAGACCAACCAAGAAATTGGTAGCCTAACAAATAACTTGGTTGGTCTAACCAATTAATTGTCTGGCGCATATATAACCGAGGCACTTGGTTGTTCCAACCAAGCCTTTTTTTCCGTGTATAGACACTTTTGCTTAATCACTTTTCTCGACGTTTTGCACCATTCTGAGTGTACTGACATGAAAATCTCGAAAAAAAAAAAATTTCACAAAAACAAAGCTTCCTCTATGAGGAAGCAATATTTGTGTTTAATTACCACTCGAGCCCATGACATTTCACAAGTTTTGCCTTTATGTAAAAACGCAAAATTGACTTTCATCTCATAGTCGTACCTTCTCGACGGTTTGCAGGAAGGCTTGTCAGGCGCATGTTTATTAAGAGTCGGTAACTGTACCTACGCACCTTCCATATAAACTCATTAATTCACAGCCTGATTGGATGGAGAGGCTGCGCAGTGGGAGTTACTTAGGTGCTCGCTCCTCGCTTACTCTTCATCTCCCAATTTGTGCAAGTTTGTTGGTAAGCGATAACGAAACACGTTAGGAAGAGAACGAGGGTTTCGGGTCCGTCCTCCACAGATTTTAGACACATCGACAAGGGTGAGTGACAGTGGCGAGGGGTACAAGGGGGTGGAAGGGGGTTTTAGACACTCGAGGTTTAATCGGCGCCAGAGTTTATGAGACTAACCAACATTTTAGAGGCTCTCGATGGGGTTGGCACACACGTTGGGCTTAAACAATTTTCGTAACTGCCAAAAGCAGGAAAACCGTTGGTAACATTGTAAGGAAGTCTTCGTTCCACTGAAGCACATACTCGAAGTTTGATCTTAATCTCAATCGTGTTCCAAGTGCCATAATTTGTGGGAAATAATTTTCTATGTTTCGTTCCTTCTCTCTCTATCTGTCTATCTATATATATATATATATCTTTGTTCAACTTGGTAACCCTGTTACTACCACCACTTATCCAACGGCACTTTGAGATGAACGACTGCATCAAAGTTTTGCAACAAACATTAATCGAGCACGAAAGCAGGTGGTCAAAGCTTCGATGATAATGTAATATATGGGGCATTTCAGCTGAAATACCTTCAATAATTTTGATTATTTTTCCCATCCAAATTTCGACCAATGGAATTGCACCATTCGACGTCACGTGGGGCAAGCTACACGGTATTATACTGATTATTTTTCCCATCCAAATTTCGACCAATGGAATTGCACCATTCGACGTCACGTGGGCAAGCTACACGGTATTATACTGATTATTTTTTCAACTCCAATTTCGACCAATCAGAGCGCGGTATTCAACATCACGTGGTACAGCTAGGGTAAAATTATATCGATAATTTTCGTCAAGTTTTCCAGAAAAATCACTCGCGCTACGCGCTCGTGATTTTTTAACCTGGAAAACTTGACTCGTTCATTTGTTTGCAACGAACCTGTCAGGAAATATCCGATAATTTCAAAGCTCTTGTGGTATTACAAGTGATAATTTTTTGATAATTTTGCGTGTTGGTTATATATATAAAACAAAAAATCATTTAGCCGCGTCAACCATCTGTCAAACTGACAGATTGAATTTTATTGTGGCAGTCAAAGGATTTTTATTTGATATGAGTAGGTTTGGAGTTGAATCCTTGCAAACTATTGATGAAAAAGTAAAGGGAAATGTCCCTGTTAATACGATTAAATCGAAAACATCAGTCTGGAATCAATATACAAATGTCTACAACAATTGTGTACTTAACTGCAATCCTTTAAACATGAATTAAAAGGTTTTTGTTCTGATTATGAAATTTCCTTGTCAGAACGATAATTTTTGTCTCATGGTGCAATTCCATTTGTCGCAATTTGAATAGAAAAAATAATCCCCCGAATACCACTCGAGCTTCGAAATTAATCTGATATTTCCCTCCAGGTTCCCTGCAAACAAATAAACTCGTTAAGTTTTCCAGAAAAATCACTCGCACTACGCGCTCGTGATTTTTTAACCTGGAAAACTTGACTCGTTCATTTGTTTGCAACGAACCTGTCAGGAAATATCCGATAATTTCAAAGCTCTTGTGGTATTACAAGTGATAATTTTTTTGATAATTTTGCGTGTTGGTTATATATATAAAACAAAAAATCATTTAGCCGCGTCAACCATCTGTCAAACTGACAGATTGAATTTTATTGTGGCAGTCAAAGGATTTTTATTTGATATGAGTAGGTTTGGAGTTGAATCCTTGCAAACTATTGATGAAAAAGTAAAGGGAAATGTCCCTGTTAATACGATTAAATCGAAAACCTCAGTCTGGAATCAATATACAAATGTCTATAACAATTTTGTATTTAACTGCAATACTTAAAACATGAATTAAAAGGTTTTTGTTCTGATTATGAAATTTCCTTGTCAGAACGATAATTTTTGTCTCATGGTGCAATTCCATTTGTCGCAATTTGAATAGAAAAAATAATCCCCTGAATACCACTCGAGCTTCGAAATTAATCTGATATTTGCCTCCAGGTTCCCTGCAAACAAATAAACTCGTTAAGTTTTCCAGAAAAACTTAACTCTTTCATTTGTTTGCAACGAACCTGTCAGGAAATATCCGATAATTTCAAATCTCTTGTGATATTACAAGTGATAATTTTTTATCCAATAGTATTTTGATAAATAAAAGACACGTATTTTTTTTGTTTGGCGCTGTGACCAACAGACGTGACAGACGAATTTATGTAAAATTTTTGAATTTTTCGGTATTTATATTCTTTTAATCGTTAATATCCTGGAATTGACCAGTGCTATATAAAAATTATAAAAATTAAATATAAACAGCGGTGAATTTAATTGGAATTCATTTAGTGACTGGAAGTATATAATAGTTTAATTTATTTATTCTAAAAAAATTTTAAAAGTTCTAAATTTGCTCGCTCGTTAAAATTTCAAGCTGTGGAATGAAATTATTTAGTGACGAACAAGCTGTTTGGTATTCATTTTTGTTTACAAACTGTTTTCGGTATTTTACAGTATGTTGCAAATTGTTAATAACAAAAATTCTGTGTGCAATTTAATATTTGTCCAAAATTTGATAGGCTGAATAACAAAATATCACGTTCCCACACAAATATTTGAATTACAAAAATTTAAATTATCGTAAAATTTTCATAATAAAAAATTTTAATTATGAAAATTTTCTCTACGTATATAAAAATTATATAAAGTAACGGTTTTTTTTTTTTGCAAAAATATATTTCGTTATTTAACGTCAATAACAACATCTTAGCAAAATTGCAGTGAATTTAATTGAAATTCATATGGTGACTGGAGCTATAAGATAATTATATTTATTTATTCTAAAAAAATGTGAAACGTTGTCAACTCTACAGTAACAAAATATCAAGTTCCCACATAAATTTTGAATTACTGCTTAGGTGAACAGCAATGTCGCTTCTTCCGCATACGACATACCTGTACTATAGTATAGTGCATTTTAAGCTATTGCTGCCGGACATGCGGTAGTGGAGATATGGTCTGTCATGGAGAGTATCGACCTCGTGAAGTAGGTGTAGTTTGCCCTGTGACTATACTCAGACCGTTCGTCCATATTTAATAAGCACTTCGTGACAAGTCCGTATGGCGAGGTACCAGGAATATATACAGTAAACAGGACACGAGGGCAAAAGGGTAGTGGAGATATAGTAACAATAAAGTCGTACATGCTGTTGCTGGTCGATGACCTGGGTGCACTGGACTCATGATGTACGACACTGTATGAAAGTGTGGGGCATAATGTGCAACGGAATTTTTAAAAATAAATAAATGTCGTGAAATAAGGTTCGATCCTTATTTCACTAATGTTTTATTTAGTCTGTGATATTTCAATGCCTACGCATAACATAATTTTTATTTTTGTTATTTGTGGTACTTCTTATATTTATAATTGTCATTCATCAAGATTTAGTTGTCTTCTTTCAATAAAAAAACTTCTTGTCCTTTTTTATGAATTTCTAAATAAATAATAATAAATAAGTAATCGTACAATTACGAATACATGATCCATTGTAAATTATATGTCAATCAATTACAATTTATTTTCAAACTTGGTGATGAATTTTTAAAAATAAATGTCGTGAAATAAGGTTCGATCCTTATTTCACTAATGTTTTATTTAGTCTGCGATATTTCAATGCCTACGCATAACATAATTTTTATTTTTGTTATTTGTGGTACTTCTTATATTTATAATTGTCATTCATCAAGATTTAGTTGTCTTCTTTCAATAAAAAAACTTCTTGTCCTTTTTTATGAATTTCTAAATAAATAATAATAAATAAGTAATCGTACAATTACGAATACATGATCCATTGTAAATTATATGTCAATCAATTACAATTTATTTTCAAACTTGGTGATGAATTTTTAAAAATAAATGTCGTGAAATAAGGTTCGATCCTTATTTCACTAATGTTTTATTTAGTCTGCGATATTTCAATGCCTACGCATAACATAATTTTTATTTTTGTTATTCGTGGTACTTCTTATATTTATAACTGTCATTCATGAAGATTTAGTTGTCTTCTTTCAATAAAAAAACTTCCTGTCCTCTTTTATGAATTTCTAAATAAATAATAATAAATAAGTAATCGTAAAATTACGAATACATGATCCATTGTAAATTATATGTCAATCAATTACAATTTATTTTCAAACTTGGTGATGAATTTTTAAAAATAAATGTTGTGAAATAAGGTTCGATCCTTATTTCACTAATATTTTATTTAGTCTGCGATATTTCATTGCCTACGCATAACATAATTTTTATTTTTGTTATTCGTGGTACTTCTTATATTTATAACTGTCATACATCAAGATTTAGTTGTCTTCTTTCAATAAAAAAACTTCTTGTCCTCTTTTATGAATTACTAAATAAATAATAATAAATAAGTAATCGTAAAATTGTGAATACATGATCCATTGTAAATTATATGTCAATCAATTACAATTTATTTTCAAACTTGGTGATGAATTTTTAAAAATAAATGTCGTGAAATAAGGTTCGATCCTTATTTCACTAATGTTTTATTTAGTCTGCAATATTTCAATGCCTACGCATAACATAATTTTTATTATTGTTATTCGTGGTACTTCTTATGTTTATAACTGTCATTCATCAAGATTTAGTTGTCTTTTTTCAATAAAAAAACTTCTTGTCCTCTTTTATGAATTTCTAAATAAATAATAATAAATAAGTAATCGTAAAATTACGAATACATGATCCATTGTAAATTATATGTCAATCAATTACAATTTATTTTCAAACTTGGTGATGAATTTTTAAAAATAAATGTCGTGAAATAAGGTTCGATCCTTATTTCGCCAATGTTTTATTTAGCCTGCGATATTTCAATGCCTACGCATAACATAATTTTTATTTTTGTTATTCGTGGTATTTCTTATATTTATAATTGTCATTCATCAAGATTTAGTTGTCTTCTTAGAATAAAAAAACTTCTTGTCCTCTTTTACGAATTTCTAAATAAATAATAATAAATAAATAATCGTAAAATTACGAATACATGATTGATTGTAAATTATATGTCAATCAATTACAATTTATTTTCAAACTTGGTGATGAATTTTTAAAAATAAATGTCGTGAAATAAGGTTCGATCCTTATTTCACTAATGTTTTATTTAGTCTGCGATATTTCAATGCCTACGCATAACATAATTTTTATTTTTGTTATTTTTGGTACTTCTTATGTTTATAACTGTCATTCATCAAGATTTAGTTGTCTTCTTTCAATAAAAAAACTTCTAGTCCTCTTTTACGAATTTCTAAATAAATAATAATAAATAAGTAATCGTAAAATTACGAATACATGATCCATTGTAAATTATATGTCAATCAATTACAATTTATTTTCAAACTTGGTGATGAATTTAAAAAAATAAATGTCGTGAAATAAGGTTCGATCCTTATTTCACTACTGTTTTATTTAGTCTGCGATATTTCAATGCCTACGGATAACATAATTTTTATTTTTGTTATTCGTGGTACTTCTTATATTTATAACTGTCATTCATCACGATTTAGTTGTCTTCTTTCAATAAAAAAACTTCTTGTCCTCTTTTATGAATTTCTAAATAAATAATAATAAATAAGTAATCGTAAAATTACGAATACATGATCCATTGTAAATTATATGTCAATCAATTACAATTTATTTTCAAACTTGGTGATGAATTTTTAAAAATAAATGTCGTGAAATAAGGTTCGATCCTTATTTCACTAATGTTTTATTTAGTCTACGATATTTCAATGCCTACGCATAACATAATTTTTATTTTTGTTATTCGTGGTACTTCTTATATTTATAACTGTCATTCATCAAGATTTAGTTGTTTTCTTTCAATAAAAAAACTTCTTTTCCTCTTTTATGAATTTCTAAATAAATAATAATAAATAAGTAATCGTAAAAGTGCGAATACATGATCCATTGTAAATTATATGTCAATCAATTACAATTTATTTTCAAACTTGGTGACGAATTAAAAAAAATAAATGTCGTGAAATAAGGTTCGATTCTTATTTCACTAATGTTTTATTTAGTCTGCGATATTTTAATGCCTACGCATGACATAATTTTTATTTTTGTTATTCGTGGTACTTCTTATATTTATAATTGTCATTCATCAAGATTTAGTTGTCTTCTTAGAATAAAAAAAATTCTTGTCCTCTTTTATGAATTTCTAAATAAATAATAATAAATAAGTAATCGTAAAATTGCGAATACATGATAGATTGTAAATTATATGTCAATCAATTACAATTTATTTTCAAACTTGGTGATGAATTTTTAAAAATAAATGTCGTGAATTAAGGTTCGATCCTTATTTCACTAATGTTTTATTTAGTCTGCGATATTTCATTGCCTACGCATAACATAATTTTTATTTTTGTTATTCGTGGTACTTCTTATATTTATAACTGTCATTCATCAAGATTTAGTTGTTTTTTTTCAATAAAAAAACTTCTTGTCCTCTTTTATGAATTTCTAAATAAATAATAATAAATAAGTAATCGTAAAATTACGAATACATGATCCATTGTAAATTATATGTCAATCAATTACAATTTATTTTCAAACTTGGTGATGAATTTTTTAAAATAAATGTGAAATAAGGTTCGATCCTTATTTCACGAAAGTTTTATTTAGTCTGCGATATTTCAATGCCTACGCATAACATAATTTTTATTTTTGTTATTCGTGGTACTTCTTAAATTTATAACTGTCATTCATCAAGATTTAGTTGTCTTCTTTTAATAAAAAAACTTCTTATCCTCTTTTATGAATTTCTAAATAAATAATAATAAATAAGTAATCGTAAAATTACGAATACATGATCCATTGTAAATTATATGTCAATCAATTACAATTTATTTTCAAACTTGGTGATGAATTAAAAATAAATAAATGTCGTGAAATAAGGTTCGATCCTTATTTCACTAATGTTTTATTTAGTCTGCGATATTTCAATGCCTACTCGTAACATAATTTTTATTTTTGTTATTCGTGGTACTTCTTATGTTTATAACTGTCATTCATCAAGATTTAGTTGCCTTCTTTCAATAAAAAAACTTCCTGTCCTCTTTTATGAATTTCTAAATAAATAATAATAAATAAGTAATCGTAAAAGTGCGAATACATGATCCATTGTAAATTATATGTCAATCAATTACAATTTATTTTCAAACTTGGTGATGAATTTAAAAAAATAAATGTCGTGCAATAAGGTTCGATCCTTATTTCACTAATGTTTTATTTAGTCTGCGATATTTCAATGCCTACGCATAACATAATTTTTATTTTTGTTATTCGTGGTACTTCTTATATTTTTAATTGTCATTCATCAAGATTTAGTTGTTTTCTTAGAATAAAAAAACTTCTTGTCCTCTTTTATGAATTTCTAAATAAATAATAATAAATAAGTAATCGTAAAATTACGAATACATGATCCATTGTAAATTATATGTCAATCAATTACAATTTATTTTCAAACTTGGTGATGAATTTTTAAAAATAAATGTCGTGAAATAAGGTTCGATCCTTATTTCACTAATGTTTTATTTAGTCTGCGATATTTCAATGCCTACGCATAACATAATTTTTATTTTTGTTATTCGTGGTACTTCTTATATTTATAATTGTCATTCATCAAGATTTAGTTGTCTTCTTTCAATAAAAAAACTTCTTGTCCTCTTTTATGAATTACTAAATAAATAATAATAAATTAGTAATCGTAAAATTGCGAATAAATGATCCATTGTAAATTATATGTCAATCAATTACAATTTATTTTCAAACTTGGTGATGAATTTTTAAAAATAAATGTCGTGAAATAAGGTTCGATCCTTATTTCACTAATGTTTTATTTAGTCTGCGATATTTCAATGCCTACGCATAACATAATTTTTACTTTTGTTATTCGTGGTACTTCTTAGATTTATAACTGTCATTCATCAAGATTTAGTTGTCTTCTTTCAATAAAAAAACTTCTTGTCCTCTTTTATGAATTTCTAAATAAATAATAATAAATAGGTAATCGTAAAATTACGAATACATGATCCATTGTTAATTATATGTCAATCAATTACAATTTATTTTCAAACTTGGTAATAAAAAATTAAAACATAACAAATAATCTTGTGCTTTAAGAAAAAAAAAATTATAAACTACATTATATTTTTGTTTTTAATTTTAACTACAATCTCCAACAGCATTTTGATTTTTTAATTTAATTTATTCGTTGAATCTAAACGCAATTACTTAATTTTTGTGATAAATATTTATAATGTATCTAATTAATAAAAAAAAATATATTGTGAAAGAAAATGACAATAATCTTTGTTATTGTTATGAAAATAGAAAAAATATATAAATAGTGAATGACAAATATTATTCTGCAATAATGACAAAAATTATTTCTCAAAATGAAAATACTTTGTAACAAATTATTCTCGTATTCATATTTTTTTGTAAAACTAGTAACTGTCAATATTTCTTTTTGTAATATAAATTTTTTTAATTACACGGATGCTTGTGGACACAAACTTTTTACTAGAATCCAGATTTCACCAGAATGAAGCGAATGCTTGTGGAGACAAACTTTTTACTAGAATTCAGAAATTGCAATTTTGTTTTTACTATGCAATACGGTGCATTGGCTTGTAGTTCAATACTATGCGGATGTCAGCAGTTTTCACTGGAGTATCGGTTGAGTGTCATGCTTGAAATTGCGGCTGCTCTGATGCTGATTTTACTACTGCTCCAAAATCTCATGTCCGAAACGTCTCTCTTGCCATATGTAGTTGAAGCTTTACTCACAGGGTCGAGAGGAATTAACGGTGTTACACGGTAACACTCACATGTATACAAGATACTGAAATGCAAATAGGACGGCCAAGATAATAGCCGTCCCAATTGTGGGATATATAGTTTGTGGCTCAACACATCAATATTCTCGTAACCGAATCCAAAATGCTCTTCGACTGTTTGTAGTTTAGTCGTTATATCGACAATTTTAACAGACCGAATGTGTTTTCAATTGACCATTACGTTGCACAAAATATACAAATATTATGCGCTTTCGATGTTTCGTGTTGATTCTTCGGTACTATGCGGTTTATTTAGTGTTTAATTACTATTTGTTGAACAACATATTCGGGCCGGTGTGATCAATAAATTCGAAGTGGTTTATAGTTGCGAATATTCGAGTTAAACGAGCGATTAAAATATTTTTAGAAGTTTAGACCCGCGCATAAAAAATCCCGCGTAGAAAAAAAGAATCTTGTGAAGAATCTTTTTAAGAATCTTAAAAAAAGTCTTGAAAGAATCTTTACAGGAATCTTGAAAAGAATCACGCATAGGAGCCGGAGCAAGATTCTTTCCATCCGAAAGCGTTTTGAGAATCTTTGAAAGAATCTTAATGAAATTCTTCAGAGGAATCAAGCAAAACCTGTTGATGCTTTCCAGGATTCTTTTCAAGATTCTTTCCATCCGAAAGCGTTCTGAGAATCTTTTAAAGAATCTTCGAAAGAATCTTGAAAAGCGTCTTTAAGAGAATCGTGAAAAGATTCCGTCCATTAAACAGAAAAATCGTTGAAAAATTTTTAATGAAATTCTTCAGAGGAATCGAGCAAACCCTGTTGTTACTTTCTCTTGGTGTCGAGACAGTAAATTTCGGTACGTCAACGAAGGGTAAACCCCTCGTGTATAGTCGAACTCAGAACAGCTTTGCAGTCTTATATACCTGGTAACCGGATTCTAAATCCAAGGCCCCTGTCTGGCTACCTTATACGACCCTGATTGGAATTGTAACGCTTTGGCACATCAGGGCCAGTTCAAGTTTACCACATAAGGACCTGATAAAAATAACCATTTAAGGGCCTGATAAATATAATCATAGATATATAAATACATATACTTATCTTTATATTAAATTAAAAAATTAATTGTTAATTTCCGCGCATTATGCCGCAATATGAACAATAATATTCTATTAATATTACAAAAAAAAAAAAAACAAGTCGTCTTCAGATACGGTTTTTCGTAACATCATTCGGGAAGTGATGCACGCGGGATTTGAACCTAAGACCTACGGGACCTACCTATTTACCTAACTACCTAACCGAGCACGCTAACCACTAGACCAAACCGACTATGTGGATATCTCGTACAGTATTTCCATAATAGTTCAATTTACTATTTATTTAAATAATAGTTCAGTTTTTAACGTAACTAATTAGGAATTTGAACTTAAAATTTGTAAATTCAAAATAACGGGTTTAAAATTAAAAACATATTGAATGCGACATTTTGATTTTATAAATGATATTCTTAATTCCGCCAATATTTCGATCAGGTCTACCTTATCTATGCCAGGTCTGAACCTGAATATGGAATACCCTGTCAGGTCTACCTTAATTTTTCCCGATCTGGCCCTGAATAAGATACACCTTATTAGGTCTACCTTAATATTTCCCGATCTGGCCCTGAATAAGATACACCTTATTAGGTCAACCTTCCCTTTGCCAGATCCGGTCCTATTAAGGTACATCTTATCAGGTCTACCTTATCTACGCCAGATCTGGACCTGAATAGGGAATACCTTATCAGGTCAACCTTCCCTATGCCAGGTCCGGTCCTAATAAGGTGCACCTTATCAGGGCAACCTTTCCAATGCCAGATCCGGTTCTAATAAGGTACACCTTATCAGGTCAAACTTATCCATGCCAGATCAGGCCCAAATGTGACGGCAGGGCTGCCCTACCAGGTTTCTAGTCGGGTAGCGGAGTATTGAATATAAGTGTTTCGAACGATGCCACTGTTTTCAGTACATATTAATTGCTGAAGAAAACACATGTTAATTTATTTGCCGTTGGTAGGAATCGAACCTGGATCCTCTGGATGACAGTTCTGTGCCTTAGCCCACTCGGCCATTGACATCTTAGAAAGTTTATATATTTATTGTCTATTTGAAATATACTTGAAATGAAAATACGTCAAGACTGTACATCCATTTATTGTGACTACGACCGAAATATTCAAAATTCAAACATAATGGGGCGGTCACCCATCCAGGTACTGGCGTTTGATGGTCAGTACCTGGACAGATTTCAAAGTAATTCTAGCGGTACAGTCCCGTAAAACGTGAGTTTCAGCGAAAATTTCAAATACTTCTCGATTGGATAAAGATGTGAAAAAATCCAGCACACGCAAGGTGCTGAAAAGATTGATTTTGCATAACAATAATTTTTTAATGTTTTTAACGAATGCCGTATCTAGCCCTTACACGAACCTGATCATGTAAATTTACGATAATGTAAATTTAAAAAAAAACTATGTCATACGAAGACCGTATGCGGATCTGACTAGGGAAAGTAAAGGTAAATTGGACAAAATCTTGGTCCAAATGCCACAGGAAGACCTTATGCGAAACGGATAAGGTCAATGAATGGCATATCTATATGAGGTTACCGTATGTAAAGCCTGACATGGGCCTGATCCGGTGGAAAGACGGCATTTTTAAGGTAGAATGCCATGTCTCGGCCTTACATGGACCCGATCAGGTGAACTTACGACGACCCCTAAATAAGGTTACCATATCTAGCCTGACATCAGCCTGATCCGGTGGAAAGACGGCATTATTAAGTACGAATGCCATATCTCAGCCTTACATGGACCTGAGCAGGTGAATTTGCGGCGGCCCCAAATAAATTTACCGTACCTAAAACTGATCTGGACCTCATGTGACAGCAGGCATGCCTGATGAAATTTCTACTCGGGTTATCACGCGAGTTAACAGAAAGTTTTTCGTACGTGTATCTACAACATTTAACTGCATAAAGGGTGAAGTAAAATTAGTTCCGCACAAATCGTTGAGTAACGGAAAGACGATCCGGATTCTGTTCAGAATCCAAGTAGAACCCCTCTTAGGGTAACCCTAACAAATCCTAATGCACGATAATACAGCTCGTCGTTCAGAATTGGGTGCCGATCCGGAATCCATCCCGATTCTACATAGGACGGCTCTCTTAGGGTAACCCTAGCAAATCCTAATCCATGATAAAGTGTCATCGAGTGCGTAACCGGAAATCTATTCGGGATCTATTCGGATTCCAAGTTAGATAACCCATTTATGGAAGCCCGAGCCAATCCCGACCAGGGTCGAGTTTCAAACTGGGACGCCCAGACTGATTTCTACATGGGGTGACGCAGTTCCCTTAATGCCTTCCAATAAAACTTGTAAAAAAAATGCACTCATTTGTCGAGCGTTCAAGTGCAGTAGCCATCTTAATTCCAGGCTCACAATGATTTCTCAAAGTGAATTCGCGAGATTTTTTTTTCTAAAAAATTGCGATAATTCCACTATATGATTTTGAACTTATTAACGTAGTTGGTAGAGAGTGCTATTGCCTTTAGCTTCTGGCTGACTGCGGCAATCTCGTAGTCGTAGTCATCGTCGTTGGGATTGCTCAAGCTTATCCCTCCTCCCACCATATCCAACAGTAGTAACGCCACCAACTCAATAGAGCAGGTGCGGAAAGTGGAGAGAACGAGATAGAAACAGAACGAGCCGGAGCTCCTCGCTATCGCGTGCGATTTCAAAGTGCGAATCCTTCTCACCGGCTGTAGGGAACGCGCGTGAGACTGTCCGTGAGTGAATTTCGCCTCTCCATGCAAATGTATGATAATTGCGAGGATCTCTGCTGCTTCAACGTGCCGCATGGAGTATACGAGTAAGAGAAGAGACGCGAAGAGAGAAAGACAAGCTGCTGGAGAGCTGCTGGAGTCTCCATAGTAGAAGAGAAGCACAGGGAGCTTTCGGGTCCGGACGCTTAGAGCCGGAGGGCTCGTTGCGCTTCACGAATATGCTCCGTAGCTACGATATAGAGTGTAGAGTGTGCTGGATGAGAATGCCATCCCTTCACTCCTTCCTTGCGGCTCTACCACTCTCCGCCTGCCATCCTACCGTGAAAGAAGATGCGTTCCGAGCAATTTTCATACGAGAATTCCTCTCCAGGTTATAATAGTAGATAAATTGATATACGTTTACGCTCAGCCGTGTCCACCGCATGTCGCAAAATATGACATGGGACACTTTGTGCTACATTGCAATTTCCTGACAGCTCAGTGGTCCGTAAATGAGAAAACGTTTTTTTACACTGGATTCTTGACGATGCAGCATGCAATGAAGGGCCAAGTTAAATTCCGCTTTTTTTTGTGGACTGCTATGTCGTATGTTGAAAACAGGTTTTGTTACATTTGTCACGAAAATTAATGAGAATCTTTGTCAATCGTTAATTGTGTTTGTACAATTTTTTTTTACGAGACATCTTCATTATTAACAAAATATTTGAAAACGGTACACATAAACATAATTTCAAAGGTATTTGGAAATGTAGTGGATATTAAAATTTATCGTTTTGTGTTGTGCTTTCTTAGAGAAATCGTAATATAACAAAATAGCTATTGATACAAGATTTGTTTTAGTGCAAATTTCACATATACGTGCGTGTCGGGAATTATTATGTCGCAAAATATGACCTGGGACACTTTGTGCTGCATTGCATTTTCCTGACAGCTCAGTGGTCCGTAAATGAGAAAACGTTTTTTTATACTGGATTCTTGACGATGCAGAAAGCAATGAAGGGCCAAGTTAAATTCCGCTTTTTTTTTGTGGACTGCTATGTCGTATGTTGAAAACAGGTTTTGTTACATTTGTCACGAAAATTAATGAGAATCTTTGTCAATCGTTAATTGTCTTTGTACAATTTTTTTTTACGAGACATCTTCATTATTAACGAAATATTTGAAAATGGTACACATAAACATAATTTCAAAGGTATTTGGAAATGTAGTGGATATTAAAATGTATCGTTTTGTGTTGTGCTTTCTTAGAGAAATCGTAATATAACAAAATAGCTATTGATACAAGATTTGTTTTAGTGCAAATTTCACATATACGTGCGTGTCGGAAATTATTATGTAGCGAAATATGACCTGGGACACTTTGTGCTGCATTGCAATTTCCTGACAGCTCAGTGGTCCGTAAATGAGAAAACGTTTTTTTACACTGGATTCTTGACGATGCAGCATGCAATGAAGGGCCAAGTTAAATTCCGCTTTTTTTTGTGGACTGCTATGTCGTATGTTGAAAACAGGTTTTGTTACATTTGTCACGAAAATTAATGAGAATCTTTGTCAATCGTTAATTGTGTTTGTACAATTTTTTTTTACGAGACATCTTCATTATTAACAAAATATTTGAAAATGGTACACATAAACATAATTTCAAAGGTATTTGGAAATGTAGTGGATACTAAAATTTATCGTTTTGTGTTGTGCTTTCTTAGAAAAATCGTAACATAACAAAATAGCTATTGATACAAGATTTGTTTTAGTGCAAATTTCACATATACGTGCGTTTCGGAAATTATTATGTCGCGAAATATGACCTGGGACACTTTGTGCTGCATTGCAATTTCCTGACAGCTCAGTGGTCCGTAAATGAGAAAACGTTTTTTTGCACTGGATTCTTGACGATGCAGCATGCAATGAAGGGCCAAGTTAAATTCCGGTTTTTTTTTGTGGACGGCTATGTCGTATGTTGAAAACAGGTTTTGTTACATTTGTCATGAAAATTAATGAGAATCTTTGTCAATCGTTAATTGTGTTTGTACAATTTTTATTTACGAGACATCTTCATTATTAACAAAATATTTGAAAATGGTACACATAAACATAATTTCAAAGGTATTTGGAAATGTAGTGGATATTAAAATGTATCGTTTTGTGTTGTGGTTTCTTAGAGAAATCGTAATATAACAAAATAGTTCAATTTTTATTAACCAACTATTTCGGCTATTGGTACAAGATTTGTTTTAGTGCAAATTTCACATATACGTGCGTGTCGGGAATTATTATGTCGCAAAATATGACCTGGGACACTTTGTGCTGCATTGCATTTTCCTGACAGCTCAGTGGTCCGTAAATGAGAAAACGTTGTTTTACACTGGATTCTTGACGATGCAGAAAGCAATGAAGGGCCAAGTTAAATTCCGGTTTTTTTTTGTGAACTGCTATGTCGTATGTTGAAAACAGGTTTTGTTACATTTGTCACGAAAATTAATGAGAATCTTTATCAATCGTTAATTGTGTTTGTACAATTTTTTTTACGAGACATCTTCATTATTAACAAAATATTTGAAAATGGTACACGTAAACATAATTTCAAAGGTATTTGGAAATGTTGTGGATATTAAAATGTATCGTTTTGTGTTGTGCTTTCTTAGAGAAATCGTAATATAACAAAATAGTTCAATTTTTATTAACCAACTATTTCGGCTATTGATACAAGATTTGTTTTAGTGCAAATTTCACATATACGTGGGTGTCGGGAATTATTATGTCGCAAAATATGACCTGGGACACTTTGTGCTGCATTGCAATTTCCTGACAGCTCAGTGGTCCGTAAATGAGAAAACGTTTTTGTACACTGGATTCTTGACGATGCAGCATGCAATGAAGGGCCAAGTTAAATTCCGCTTTTTTTGTGGACTGCTATGTCGTATGTTCAAAACAGGTTTTGTTACATTTGTCACAAAAATTAATGAGAATCTTTGTCAATCGTTAATTGTGTTTGTACAATTTTTTTTACGAGACATATTCATTATTAAGGGGGGGAGAGTCAGGTCAAAAATGTAAAAAAATCGAATTTTTTTTTTTGTAAAAATGTTCATTTCTATGTAATCTATGTGTTAGTAAAGTTATAAGCCGAAATTCGCAAAAATGGCCAAGTTCTACGGTACCATTTAGATTTTATTTTCTCAAAAATCGTAAAAAATTATCAGAATATTATATTTAAATTTGAAACCATTTTATTTTATTATTGTTTTTATATGCGGACATTAAGGCCGATTTTTTGTTGAGACAAAATAATTAAGGGTGTTGAATTTTTTTTAAAATTTAATAATTTTCTTTTATTTCACTTTCTGCAGCATTGTTAGTTAAGTGTGATCTCTGAACCTTCAAAACGTTCAAAACGTTTTTTACCCTGGCTTCTTGATGATGTAACAGGCAATTAAGTGCCAAATTAAATTCCGGTTTTTGTGGATGGCTATGTCGTATGTTAAAAATAGGCTTTATTACATTTGTCATAAAAAGTAATGACAATCTTTGTCAATTGTTAATTGTGTTTTTACAGTTTTTTTCTTTTTACGAAACATCTTCATTTTTAATAAAATATTTAAACATCGTAATGAACATAATTTCAATGGAATTTGGAAATGTGTTGGATACTAAAATTTGTCGTTTTTTATAGTACTATTTCTCTCAAGGAATTGTACTAAAAAAAAAGTTTAGTTTTTTTTTAGCCAACGATTTCGACTACCGATACCAGATTTATTTTAGTGCAAATTGCAACATACATATGCGTGTTGGAAATTATAGTGACAAAAGTGTTGGTCAATTTGCAAAGTTGAATATAGAAGCTGAGAGACCTGATTAACTTGTCGTCCTGCAGCTCTTCTGTAATAATTTATGCATACTAGCAGAAATGTTCGTAATTAAATTAAGGGCTCATCCATCATACCTGAAGGTTTGACGTGCGATATGTACGGAAATATATGATACAAGCGTAAAATAGATCGGCGTATACTAGCTATGGAAAATTGAATATATAGAAGTAAGGTCATGGAATATCTACTGAAAAGTAAGTTACATAATTAACGATAAATGATAAGTCCATCAGAGTATTTTTTTTTAAATTCAATCAATTCTAGACAATATATGTGAGTATCTGAACTATGCTATTTGCAATAACTCGAGAGATCCACTTATGCATTAATTTAAGAATAAAAAAGGAAAATATTTCCACAACCATTTATTCTACAATGCAAAAAAAAAACAAAAATGTCATTATTTTGCCCATCGCATACCTGGTAACATTAATTTTTCTTGTTATGGTATTTCTTAACAAATCTGTGTGGGAAATTCTTACATCACCTTTTTGTTGCAAATTTTACAATCTTTTGCACAACTCTAATTAGCATATTTTGATTCTATAGTTAAAGATCTGAAAAATGGTTATCTAATTGTCAGTACATTAATAGCTTTTGAAACAACTATTAACAAAAGGTGTTTGCGGAATTTATTAATCTTGTGCAGTTAATGTAATTAACGGGAATGTCGGACAATCTCCCGACTATAATATGCGAATGATTCTTATTTAACCATTTTTATGTAACCTAGCTTTTTAATTTTTGTAAAATTATTTTTGTTTTATCGTTTTTAAAGTAATTCTAATAATTCACCATAAGCGCTGTGAAGTGAGGTACAGAATATGCAGTAATGGCGGCCATCTTGTGGCGTTTCGATATATTCATACCGGCAAACAGGCACTTTGTATAAACGCTTATATCTTTCGGAAATCGCACTAATACACAGAGTTGGGCAGCAAACATTACTTAGGTCAGAAATTACTGCTTTAATTACAATTACTTTCAGTAATTGTATTGGATTTCAAATTAAATACAATTACTTTCAGTAATTACATTTTGTAATTGTATTGGATTTCAAATTAAATACAATTACATTTTGTAATTGTATTGGATTTCAACTTAAATACAATTACATTTTGTAATTGTATTGGATTTCAAATTAAAAACAATTACATTTTGTAATTGTATTGAATTTTAAATTAAATACAATTACATTTTGTAATTGTATTGGATTTCAAATTAAATACAATTACATTTTGTAATTCTATTGGATTTCAAATTAAATACAATTACATTTTGTAATTGTATTGGATTTCAAATTAAATACAATTACTTCCAGTAATTTGTATTTTGTAATTTTCCATTACAATTTTTCCCAACTCTGCTAATACATACAATCTATGAAAAAAGTTGTAGAGAACATCCCGTGCAGAAATGTAATTGGGACTCCAACTTGGCCCTTTCTAGTTTGCCCCAGTTCTATTAGGGGCCCTACCAGGCCAGTCACGTTTCTTTCCGTGTATCTTTGTAGGCAACGAAGAGGCTCAATATGGGCGACCCTAGTGAGGGTTCCACATTTAAGCCTGATCAGGCCCCGAAGTTTGTCGTGGCCGCCTCTGTTGAGCCTAGTAGGGTTCTAGAGTAGATTCCCTATTGTGGATGCCACGTTAATACCTAAAAAGGCCCCTTATTTAATCGCGGCTGCCCGAACTAATTTCTGCACGGGATTGTACTAATAGAAATAGGCATATTCGCGTCATGTCAGTGAAACACATACTCTCGTATTTTTGTCCTACGGGCAGTCGGAAGTAATAAAAAAAAATTGTTTAAAAAAAGTGATCTGAAATATGATACTTGAATGGAGGTGTGTTCATTCCCGTAGATATAAAGTGTTGCGACGCAACAAGAGAGCCCTATACAGGATATGTGGATGAGTTGGCGAGAGATGGAGAAGGGTGGGGCACTGCAGTGACCTAATTGCGTTCCAGAGAGGACTCACGGTCTGCGAAGTGGATACGTGGCGCGGCATCGAAAATTAGGAGGAGCTGCATTTGCCTCCAGTTTCTCTCTCAGCTGGAAACTCTGCTCTCCCTCTACCACCGGATTTTCGGACAAGCATTCAAGCGGGTTTGGTAGGTTCGATTCAAGGGAACTACATGGCACTGTGATTCGTCTCGCTTTTGGCCCAGACCTCTTCAAGATTCTCCGTCGGCGACGCTTCCTGGCCAGCTTCTACCTCTACCAGAGGCTCCGACAAGTTAATTCTCCGTGATTCTCAAGTGATATCGCTTGGTATCTGAAGAGGAAGAGACAGGAACATTGTCTCGGAATGAGGAAGCTCTTGCGCATAGCCTCCGGAGATTACGAGCTAAATGCAGGGGACTAGATAAGGCCACTATATCTACATAAAAATAGAGTATAAATTCTGAAATTTTTTTTAGCATTCACACCGACATTCACATATACTAGCGGAGACTGTTAATAAACCTGTCATGGATACTTATAGATACTCACCACAATCAAAGAATCTCAATAATGCTTATAAGAACTCACAGAGTTGTCATAAGTATCACAGACATTTCATAATTCCCGTAAGTGCCTTAACATTTCGCAAATTTAATATGTGAGAGTGTCCGTGAGAGTGTCTGTGAGCGTGTCTGTGAGAGTGTATGTAAGAGTGTCTGTAAGAGTGTCTGTAAGAGTGTTTGTAAGAGTGTCTGTAAGAGTGTTTGTAAGAGTGTCTGTGAGAGTGTTTGTAAGAGTGTCTGTAAGAGCATCTGTAAGAGTGTCTGTAAGAGTGTCTGTAAGAGTGTCTGTAAGAGTGTCTATAAGAGTGTTTGTAAGAGTGTCTGTAAGAGTGACTGTAAGAGTGTCTGTGAAAGTGTTTGTGAGAGTATCTGTGAAAGTGTCTGTGAGAGTGTCTGCGAGAGTGTCTGTAAGAGTGTTTGTAAGAGTGTCTGTAAGAGCGTCTGTAAGAGTGTCTGTAAGAGTGTCTGTAAGAGTGTCTATAAGAGTGTTTGTAAGAGTGTCTGTAAGAGTGACTGTAAGAGTGTCTGTGAAAGTGTTTGTGAGAGTATCTGTGAAAGTGTCTGTGAGAGTGTCTGCGAGAGTGTCTGTAAGAGTGTTTGTAAGAGTGTCTGTAAGAGTGTTTGTAAGAGTGTCTGTAAGAGTGTTTGTAAGAGTGTCCGTAAGAGTGTCTATAAGAGAGTCCGTAAGAGTGTCTGTGGGAGTATCTGTGAAAGTGTCTGTGAGAGTGTTTGTAAGAGTGTCTGTAATAGTGTCTGTAAGAGTGTTTGTAAGAGTGTCTGTAAGAGTGTCTGTAAGAGTGTCTGTAAGAGTGTCTGTAAGAGTGTCTGTAAGAGTGTCTGTGGGAGTGTCTGTGAGAGTGTTTGTAAGAGTGTCTGTAAGAGTGTCTGTAAGAGTGTCTGTAAGAGTGTATGTAAGAGTGTCTGTAAGAGTGTCTGTAAGAGTGTCTGTAAGAGTGTCTGTAAGAGTGTCTGTGGGAGTGTCTGTGAGAGTGTTTGTAAGAGTGCCTGTATGAGTGTCTGTAAGAGTGTCTGTAAGAGTGACTGTAAGAGTGTCTGTAAGACTGTCTGTAATATTGCCCGCAAGAGTGTTTGTAAGAGTGTCTGTATGACTGCCTGTGAGACTGCCTGTGAGTGTTTGTGAGAGTGTTTGTGAGAATGCCTGTGAGGGTGTTTGTGAGAGTGTCTGTGAGAGTGTCTGTAAGAGTGTCTGTAAGAGTGTTTGTAAGAGTGTCTGTAAGAATGTCTGTAATTTTGCCCGCAAGAGTGTTTGTAAGAGTGTCTATCAGAGTGTCTGTGTGAGTGTCTGTATGAGTGCCTGTGAGAGTGTCTGTGTGAGTGCCTGTGAGTGTCTGTGAGAGTGTTGTGAGAGTGTTGTGAGAGTGTCTGTGAGAGTGTCTGTGAGAGTGTCTGTGAGAGTGTCAGTGAGAGTGTCTGTGAAAGAGTCTGTAAAAGTGTCTGCTAGGGTCAGTGTGAACATATAAAAGAATGTCCATCGCACGGAATTCACAAACAAATTTGCCGTCCATAAATGTGTTACTGGTAAAACAAGGGGGCAAATATCCGAGCCATCACAAGCCGCTTGTCAGCGTTACCTTATATAAAAAACAAGATGCGAGCCTATTTATACAAATATTCCAATGATTATATAATTTTGTTCCGCATCCATAATCGCTTTATCCTTCAACTCTTTGATGGTTAATCTGCAAAAAGCATATTAGCGAATAGCTGCTTTTCTGGCTATGCAGACAGCAATGTGGATCGTGGAGGGAACAAAAATATGTTAAAGTGGATGTGTTGATATGTCAGGTATAAACCAGACTCAAACTCATGAGAACCCTAGCAATCTTGATAACCGTCGTTTCCAGCTGATTCACCGTAAAAACCACCGTCAAACAACCGGGTAGTTTTGAGCAAAAAATAAACTGGAATTCGGTCGTAACAATCGCAAAAATAACTGCCCTAATAATGTTTTTCGGTTGTTTTTTCGGTTTTCCATGGTAAACTGAAAAAAAACGACCGCATGATATTTTTGAGGGCAGTCGTTTTCACGGTTGTTAAGACCAACTTTCGGTTTTTTTTCGCAAACACCACCCGGTCGTTTTTACGGTAAAACGGTAGTTGTTTAGATTGCTAGGGAATTAATCGATCTTATTAGCACTCAAAACGCTCTCAATTTTGGATTGTTTCAACACTACTTTGAAGTTTGTAATACAAAAAAAAATGTAAATCTGAACAATCTTTTGAATGTATACAAGTGAATCAATAACAATTGCAATTGGCACTTTTTCCGGAATTTTCGCAATTTGAAATTAACTAATAAGAGGTTTTAAGTCTTCAATTACTTGTACAGCTACTCGTCCGCATCTCCACTCGATTCTTGGAAAGGAAATATTGTTACTGCGTACCAGCATACAAAATGTAAGGTACACAAACTCGTAGTCTGCCCACTAATATATTACGTTGTGTCTGTGCTTCGTATATCCACCCGGTACATTTTAAACAACTCGCTGTAGTAAGGCTACACGTAAGTATAGAAGATGAGTATGATCTGTGCGCACCCCTGAGGGTTATTTGATATAATAACGAAGAGTCAGGTAAGAAACACGCACTGGAAACTCTTAACTCGCGAGATGTGCTCGTTTTATGTACAATATACATTACCGTCTTCCTCATCACGTTCTATATGTACGATATGCCCGTCTAGATGATCAAGCTCTTAAGGTGCTGGTCGGGATTTTCATAAAATTAGTTTTCGCATCGTTTGCGAGGGTTCGTTGGAAACCCTCAGGGGCTTCCCTCTCCCCATTTCATAGCCACCGTCGGTTTCCGTTGCTTCGACAATCTCGTCTTCCGAACAGACATACTCGCTATTTTCATCCTTTTATCAATATCATCGCTTCTTCTAATAAAACGGAGATAAATTGTTAATTAAGTGAACAAACTTTCGAGTCACTGAACTGTGAAACTTTAGTTTTATAGAGACTTTCCTGAAATCGAAACAAAAGGCAGAAGAGCCGTATGACTTCAATTATGGACGTGAAAAGAAAAAAAAATCGAGGTAAATGAGCTGTACTGGAGCTTCTAGATGGAAATCGTTTGGATTTTTTCTTGTAGCACTATTTAGCATTACACAAAATGAAATTGAATCCGTTGAGTGTCGAGGAAGCTTTCTAACAGCTGAAAACTTGGAGGATTCTTTATAGCGTTACCCTACGCAACATGAAACTAAATCGCCTAAAAGATCCGAAAAGAACTTATAAGAAACAATCGCTCCTTTCCCTAGCGTTTGTCAATTATAGTTTTTCCTTCAAGTAGTAATCATAACAATAACCCCGGCTGATTCCCAGCTGCCGTTTCGCATCACCATGCTTGTCAGACTATCATAATATTGAGTTGAGTTTTCGTAAGTGGCTGCGGTCAAATTGGACTGCAAGTGTCTTGAATAGTTTTCATTATCTATTATAAAAAAATTGACATTGCCAATTGATTGATCCACAATACCTCTCAAACCTCTGATTGTTCGAATTAACTGGTCCTATAGATGAATAAGTTGTGAGAGATTCATTGACACAAGAAACTATGCAACCAACCAACGAAAATTAGTTCTCGTTCGCAATTACCGTTTCATGCGCAAAACTATCATGCGGTTTTGTTGTCATGAATAATTTTGTTGGTTCAACAAACTACGCTTTCCCTCATTGAGTCTATCCGAATGCTGCATATGATGAGAACTTACGCTTTGCCGTTGTGATGGCCAATGGAAACCAAACGATAGATCTGGAGTTCGACACGTTGTCCTATGAGCGGAATGAATTTGTAGGTACACACTGACGGACCTTCGAGGGACGGCGATTTGATCTGACCGAATCCTCGATTCGATTTGTTGAACAACTCCTTGCTATCCAGTGTTATGTTGCACACTGAAAGCCAATCGACAAACAGTAAAGACTGGGGTGAGACAATTGTATGATTGGAAATGATTTGTAGAGAGCATGGACACGCATTGACTTACTATTTGCGCAATGTCTCTCTAGGCCGCACTGGACACATCTGTGAGGCATGGATGGTCCGCAGCTGCAACCACCGCTCGACACGCAACAAGCGCAATCCTTGCTGGACGTGTTAAAGCTGCAGGGGCATCCGGTGTCACTCTGCGTCCACAGATCTACTTGACCTGAAACACGTAAATAAAAGTTCGAATGTAGTTTGTTTGTTGAGACGAATGGAATGTGTTACAAAGGCAATCGGGTGCGGGGCACAACAGAGATTGACCAAAATAGCGAATGGCTGAAATAGCGAATTTCAAAATAGCGAATGGCGAAAATAGCGAATTTCAAAATAATGAACGTCTGAATTTAGAATGGCCATTATTTTGAAATTCGCTATTTTAGCCATTCGCTATTTTGATTGCATTTTAATAGGATTGGGGTCAAAATAGTGAATGATTAAAATAGCAAATAGCTAATTTAAATATAATGAATGTCTGAATCTAGAATGGCCTTTATTTTGAAATTCACTATTTTAGTCATTCCCTATGTTGATTGCATTTTAATAGGATTAGGGTCAAAATAGTGAATGATTAAAATAGCAAATAGCGAATTTAAATATAATGAATGTCTGAATCTAGAATGGCCATTATTTTGAAATTCGCTATTTTAGCCATTCGCTATTTTGATTGCATTTTGATAGGATGGGGGTCAAAATAGCGAATTTCAAAATAATGACCATTCTAGATTCAGACATTCATTATATTTAAATTCGCAGTTATAGCCGTTTTCTATTTTGAGCCTCACCGAGATAATCACAAAAACTAAAGCGCTCTGATTTTCGGAGGGCAAATTTTTTTTACAACAATCAAACTATTTGTATTCAGAAAGTCTTGTGCGAAATTCTTTTGTTTGCATCAGGAAGTTCGATGTAATGCTTAGGGAGGAGACAACCAATTTCCTTGAAACCGACGGAGAAAATGTTCTGCAGCAGATTAGGTAGGACACTCTTTTTCCTTTACACTTTGGATTAAAACGAGTCGATTTCTCTTGACGAACTTCGCTGACCTTCGATTGCCTTTTCCTCTCTGACGGTAATAGAGAAGGGAAACGTCATACGAGGATGGGTATATGGGAAGACATAATATGAAAGTAGAAGAAAGAAGACAACCTAGAATAATAGCTGCGATAGTCGGTAATCGATAAAGGGCGGTCTGTCCGAAGATTTGGCGCGTGTCCACTGTGAGAGCGTCGAGAATGATGGAAGGGGAGATACGGTTAAAGAAAGGAAAGGATAGGAAAGGCTTTTCCGTTCCACCCACCAATCGATCTACAAAGACGTGCCAAATCGGTAGAACAGCTTTCTCCTGCAAGCTCACACACTATGTTCCGCCATTTATAGCAAAAGCAAAGAGATGAACAGTTGGAAAAGCAGCGGGAGTAGAGGAAGACCCACCACCGACGTATATAATAGAGATTTCTGGTTGATTCTGCAAAACGCGGACCGCCGTGATAGATCGCCTGAGCGGGGATATAAATTCCATTTCAGAGCCTCTGCGGTAAGAAGGGCGTTAAGAGGAGAATCCCTCCGCGACGATATGTCACTGTATGCTATCGTTGGCTCCTCCGATGTTCCCGGTGAGTTTGCGAAGGGGCAGAGACGCTTGTGGAAAAGTGAAGGAGGTAACGCGTGGTCCACGACATTATAATATATATCCCATATGTAAACGTATATTGGTACAGTACGACTCCATTCTCTCGGAACTAAAATCCTTTTCTATTTTGTTCATGAAGTTTCTTAATAGAATATGCATTCAAAACACGTAAATATATATATATTTAGCTTACTAGGATTTTATTGTGGCTCGCGCTCTGCGCGCGCTCGCAATCGCCCTCTACCAAGGGTGCCACCTCCGAAGGGTGCCCCCCCGAAGGGTGCCCCCCCCCCCGAAGGGTACCACCCCTCCCCCGAAGGGTGCCCCCTCCCCTCCCCTCCCCTCCCCCATCCCCCCTTCCGCCAAGCCCTGAGCCCGAATTATTCTAAGTCCCTCGATTCTTGACACGGCGGCGGCGGCGGCGGCGGCGAGATCTTTTTATAATATAGAGAGATATATATTGCACTAGCGGATGTTTGTGGATTTCGCACTCTCCCGAGTAGAAATTCCATCAGGCATGCCTGCTGTCACACGAGGTCCAGATCAGTTTTAGGTACGGTAACCTTATTTGGGGCCGTCGTAAATTCACCTAGTCAGGTCCATGTAAGGCTGAGATATGGCATTCGTACTTAATATTGCCGTCGTTCCACCGGATCAGGCTGATGTTAGGCTAGATATGGTAACCTTATTTAGGGGTTGTCGTAAGTTCACCTGATCAGGTCCATGTAAGGCCGCGACATCGCATTCTATCTTAAAAATGCCGTCTTTCCACCGGATCAGGCCCATATCAGGCTTTTCATACAGTAACCTCATATAGATATGCCATTCATTGACCTTATCCGTTTCGTATAAGGTCTTCCTGTGGCATTTGGACCAAGATTTTGTCCAATTTACCTTTACTTTCCCTGGTTAGATCCGCATACGGTCTTCGTATGACATGGTTTTTTAAAAATATGCCGTAAATTTACATTGTCAGGTTCGTGTAAGGGCTAGATACGGCATTCGTTAATAACATTTAAAATTATTGTTATGCAAAATCAATCTTTTCAGCACCTTGCGTGTGCTGGATTTTTTCACATCTTTATCCCATCGCGAAGTATTCGAAATTTTCGCTGAAACTCACGTTTTACGGGACTGTATCGCTAGAATTACTTTGAAATCTATCCAGGTACTGACCGTCAAACGCCAGTACCTGGATGGGTGACCAACCACAGATGGGTGACCGAACATCATGTTTGAATTTTGAATATTTCGGTCGTAAACACAATAAATGGATGTACAGTCTTGACGTGTTTTCATTTTAAGTATACTTCAAATAGACAATAAATATCTAAACTTTCTAAGATGTCAATGGCCGAGTGGGCTAAGGCGCAGAATGTCACCCAGAGGATCAAGGTTCGATTCCCACCAACGGCAAATAAATTTACAAGTGTTTTTTTCAGCAATTAATATGTACTGAAAACTAAATAAGCTCGAATATCCAGTGGAAAGTGGAAAATAAATCGAATTCGATGAGCGCAGATAATTATTTTGTAATTTATTTGCCGTTTTTATAAGTAGGGGCTTAGTAGGGCAGCCTCTATCCGGCCCTTATCTGGAAAACTTAATCTGGCCCTGATCATGCGCTGCGTTACTTTCCTGCAAGGCTCGTATAAGGTTGCCAGGCAAGGGCCTTAGATTTAAATCCGGCTACCACGCTGAATTTCTACTCGAGTTGTTGCATGTGATTGAAATAGCCAGCGGGCTGGAAAACGTTGAATTATAGAAAAATCAGGCTATGGATGAGACAGTTTTGTGGACACATCGAATAATTGGAACCTATGGGTCTCCCAAAGTGACTTGAAGCAATCAGAGATTGGGGCAGCTTCTAGAAGAACTAACGACAATGAGGGTCACGCAAGACAGAAAAGCCGAAAGATTCAAATTATGGACGTGGAAATTTAAAAAAAATCAGGGTTAAATGTGCTGTGCTGGAGATTCCAGCTGGAAATCGTTTGGAATTTTTGTTGTAGCGTAAATTTACCGTTGGCTGATCCGATGTTCCTTCTGAGTTTGCAAAGAGGCAGAGGCGCTTGTGGAAAAGTAAAGGAGATAACGCATGGCCCAAGACATTATAATATATATCCCAGATGTAAATATATATTGATAATTTATTTTTTTAACTTGGCGTCGAGTCGCTACCGCGACTCTTGATATATTTACCTTATATATACTGCCCTAGTGGGTTTTTGTGGATTTCGCACTTCCTTGCAAACGATTGAAACAGCCAGCAGGCTGGAAAACGTTGAAATATTGAAAAATCAGGTTATGGATGAGAGGATTTTGTGGACACATCGAATAATTAGGATCTAGAGATCTCCCAAAGTGATTTGAAGTAATCAGGGCCTAAGGGCAGCTCCTAGAAGAACTGACGACAATCAGTGTCATGCAGAAGTTTAATTATATGAAATATTGAAAAATCAGGTTATGGATGAGAGGATTTTGTGGACACATCGAATAATTAGGATCTAGGGATCTCCCAAAGTGATTTGAAGTAATCAGGGCCTAAGGGCAGCTCTTAGAAGAACTGACGACAATCAGTGTCATGCAGAAGTTTAATTATATGAAATATTGAAAAATCAGGTTATGGATGAGAGGATTTTGTGGACACATCAAGTAATTAGGATCTAGGGATCTCCCAAAGTGACTTGAAGCAATGAGGGCCTAAGGGCAGCTCCTAGAAGAACTGACGACAATCAGTGTCATGCAGAAGTTTAATTATAAGAACCTAAGAAAAGTCCTAGAGGGCTAACGATAATCATGGTATGGAAGGAGAACTAGAAAACTTGTAATGATAAGCACCTGAGGAGACTTAAAATAATCTTGTCGGACTAAGAGGGGACTTAAAATGACAGCGGGTATGATAACATAAAGAATATAACGACAAGTAGGTCAAAAGTTTACCGAGCAGGCCAGAAATATCTTTCATATATATTTTCAACGAGCCATCGATCGAAGTCCTTCATGTCTAGTTTATACTTTTTCTTACATCGAAGAAAATGGCCAATCAAAATAATTGTGCAGTTCCATAACATGACCATTACGAGCAGGACTGCGAAGGGAACTCTTGACTCTTAATAGGGTCTTTGAAAAAATGAAAAAAAGCGAATTACAGAAATGTGGAGAAGGCGAAAAGAATAGAAAAAAGGGAATAAAATCGAATGTTGTACCGTAAATCGTTAAAAATATACTTATCAAACATAACGACAGGTTCGTTCATGGACATTATTATCATAAGTTATTTTTATAAGATTGCAGTGAACCACATTGAAGGGATATCAGCTTTAAGAAAGGAAAATATTCTTGATTATTTTCGGTCTCTGAGTCAATTGAGAATCTACGCATTTCAGTGGATGCTCTTAAGTAGATAGCTTTGTATATACGCAGAGGCACTTCCCCGTGGGACGTTCACTCGAGTTGGCCGTGAGGATAGCGCGTTGTGGAAACGATCGAGCGTAAGCTCCCAAGGAAATCCAACTCTAAGCGAACGCGATATCCTCCTCCTGGTACCTCCAATTGGATTCTTAATCCATCGATTCCGGCTCGATTACGAGGCTCCGCGCGTGAGCTCAAGGGTTTGTTTAACTCTGTGGCGAGAGATAGAATGAGAGTTCGAGTGGGAGAGAGGGAAGGTGGCCGTTAAGAGGGATCCAGTTTTCGAGTGGAACGATGATATAGATATATAAGTCCAAGGAGAGAATTGCCATAGAGACAACATCTTGTGAATGGGAGAGGCAGTTGGTGAAACGTAAAAAGAAATTTTGGGGGATGGAGCAAGAAAAGCGTCGTAGGTTGGAGAGCGATGATATATATAAAAGAAAAAAAAACAAGGACAAGACAATTGTTCGTCATCAAGACCTAAAAGCAGAAGGACCTCTCGAGGCTTAGTGACACGCTGAGCGACACGAGAGAAGCAGCTGTCAAATATTTTTCCCTTCTTTCATTTCCCTGCTTTCTCTCTCATCACTTTTCTCCTGTCGACAAACTTGCTCTGGCCCATTAGACTCGTGTAAACGCCACATCTCCCTTCTCTCTTTTTTCTTTCCGCCTTTTTTTCTTTCATACTTAGCCGACACCCTCGCTCGTCCGTTATGCTTCTCTCGTTAGACGATTCCGAAGGCGCGAGAGTATATTTGCACAGCGAGAAAGCTGGAGCTGACGACCAGCGAGTCAGCCCTCTGAGTTTGCAGAGAGCGCGTGGATTCAGCGCTATTTTTATACATCATTTCATCTTGTGTACCAAGAAACAAGCTTGGAGCTCTGAGATTCAAGAGCAAAATGGTTGGAAAAAAAGTAGATGAGTAATGACGTAGATCCGTTTGCTAGCTGCAACTTTTAGAAGGGCAACAAAAAATTGGCAACCGCTCGTTTTCCCTTTGGTATATATTGATTTTTGTGGGAATCATGTGGGGATCAATGTGACAGTTGCTAGGTATGTGTATAGGATATAGGGGGCCGCGATTAACGTGGGTGCTTTCGGTTTTACGTGCCCGTGTCCCGGTCACTGTGCTACTTGGCATGCCGACCGAATCTCCATACATTTGCACTTTAATTGGCTTCCAGCAGAGAAGCGGCCAAACTGGTGCCCACCAGGAGTGGCGGTGGGCTTTTGCACCCTCCATCCACGGCTTTTGTCGACCATACCGAGCAATCCGGCAGCCTCTCATGTCTATACCTCCATCAACGACATCTATATGCAGCTAATATATATCCCACAACCGATGGGTATATTAAGGGAAATTACATACCTTGTTCGAAACACATGATTGTTTTATTTTAAAGCTTGATGTTACATCAGTAAAAATGATTCCTAGAAAAACGTGATACTGTATGTAGATTGAAAACATATAAAACAGTGAAATTTGCATTTGTATATAGAAAAAAGGAGGGAGAGAAGAAAGAAAGGTGATAAAGTGACCCATTAAAGGGACTATATCTGGGAATTCAGTAGAGAACATAACCTAACTTCACTAATTTATTTTACCCCTGCTAAGGCTGATGTTTGGAGTCTGGCGATGACGAGGCTTGTTTGTGGATTACTCGCATAATCATTTACCATGGCTTAATTTATTCTTTTTTCTGGTAAGATTTCGGTTTTTCTTCTTGTTTCGCTTTTTTCCTGCTGTTTGCGTGTGTGCAGTACTTAAGTAGCTAATAGTTTTTATTATTTTATTTGCGGCTGTGAATTCAGCATAGAGATGTGAGCGGTAAATATGACCGGTAATTTTACCGTATTTTTACCGTAAAAAACGGTACGTAACTGTTTTTAAAATTACCACATTGGTAATAAAATCATATGGTCTCATCGTGATTTAAAATCTCGTCAAGATACGTGAATTTACGAAAAAATGTTACGGTAATTTTACCAAAAAACTTGTTACCTGTAATTTCACAACTGTATAGACGAAATTTACCTTTTTTTACGGTAAATTTACCAACAACATTTGTGACCGGTCAAATTTACAAGCAATTTTCGTGACCGCATTTTCATATCACAAAGTTTGTAGAAAAAAAATGACGGTAAAATACGTAAAAAGTACCGTATTTTGACGGTCATTTTACCGAAAATAAAATACCCGTATTTTCACATCTCTAATCCAGCATGATGCTTCTTTTTCTCTTTTTTATTTTGTAATATTGCTTGAAGAGGACTGGAATCCCAGCTGAAATATAGTAAGGCTTTTTTTGGTCCAATCGATTGTACCTGTTTCCTGACCCCATTGGCCTAAAAATTACTACACTTCGTCGGTTCGGGTCTACGAAGTTTTTTTCTACAATATATGGGCGTATCTCGCAAACCTTCGACTTTCACGGCCTCAAAGAATAAAAATCTAGTTATAGGAGCACAGGTTCGCCAATTTTTTGTACTCATCTTAAGACCTTTAGAAAGCAATATTCGTTCATGGACAAAGCTTCATCTACAGGGTGCTCGCATAAAAAATCATATTATTATTGTAACTAAAAATCATTTATTTGGTGCTAATTCATTGTAGGAATTATGTCTTATTGTGTTTTACAAGTGTTTAACTTACTTTCAATTTAACTTTTTTTTAAATGACCCCTTTGAAGGCATAGTTTTATCCCTTCCAATAGGTCATTTTTCTTATTCAATTTTACTCAATTCGTATGCAGAAAATGAAAAGTATGACTGCTAATGACTCTACTAACTCAAAATATAATTTAGATAATTTAGGAACGACAATAGTTTGAATTTATTATGCGAATTTATAAACCTGACATTCTTGAACCTGACAATTGAATACATTTTGACCCAGAAAAAAATTGTTTCTCGTCGAGAGGTCGGGCACATTTGCGCACATCTAATTCGTGATAAGAATAACGTACTCAGATGGAATTTAATTATCTTACTTGACTAGTTTGGCCGGATAACGATGCGAAAAACCTGACATTTATTCTCCACGCAGCAATATGAGTCCATGGCGCAGAACGTTGCGAGCAAAATAATTGACTCTCCGACATAAATTTCACTTCATTCAATCCGTGATGACTCTATCTTCATGTGCATTGAAATTCATTTGGCTCAATTAGCTTGTGCTGATATTTCTGCACCATATAACGGTGGATGTCAGGTTCACCATCGAAACCGAGTGACAGACGTTCACAGGATAACCGCTTAATTTTCTGACATATTTGGCGATTACAATTAGGTACATTATGTTCATTGCACCTTACCAGAATTTCATGATTTTTTTCTTATTTTTCTGAAAGTGCATATCAATGCTACACCCGTACGAAGTGATGCGAAAATCAGAGTTACAACCGAAAACGTTGTTAATTTCCGCATTTGAACCAGGATAAAACAGTCTATTGGTGCATTATAAAATTAAATTCTTTTTTTTCAGATAGATTATGCTTCGTACATCGTAGTAAAAGTTTGATACTCGCGTAATTCATTCTGTGTAAATTACTATCGCATTCCGCAGTGGAGTTACACGAAAGTCAAAGGCTTGTGAGATATGCCCATATATAGATTATATACAATATGATACGTAACGACTGTATGGAAGAAATTATCCAACTTTGATCAAAATTCATGATTAATTTTGAACTTTATGTTGGATCAGAGAAAACGTTTTCTGGCGAAAAGTAGAACTTTGTGCATGTCGAAAACATAGAAAATGAGGATTGTGCAACTCCTATAAAATATCTCATATTTAATGGATAAATTGATGGAAGTAATAAACGTTGTTTTTAAATCATGATTAATATTCTGCTTTTTGTTGTAAGGTGAAAAATCAATTCCAGAAGCCATTCAGACTCTGCACAGATCGGAAACAATTAAGACAAGGAAATCTACACTTATGTATAGTCTATATATAAATAATATGATACATAATATGATACGTAACGACTGTATGGAAGAAAGTATCCAACCTTGATCCAAAGTCATGATACATTTTTTATTTCATGTTGCATAGCGTAAACGCATTCTGGAAATTGGAACTTTCTGCATATCGAAAACACAGAAAACAAGGATTTTACAGCTCCTATAAAATATTTCACATCTACTGAATAAATTGTTACGATAATTGCCTTAAGCCACGAGCAAAATTTTGCATTGTGTTGTAACGGTGAAAAACCAATTCCAGGGCAAAAACATGGAAGTCAAGGAATCTACATCTACGTACAGTTCATATCAGAGTTGTAAATCCCCATTAACTCATGAGATATAGTTTACAGTACAATTTGTTTTATAATTATGATTTCATAATAATAATATGTAGTGATTGTAAAATAGAGTGTAAACATTTGAATAGATGAAAAAAAAACACTAATTTTCGCTTTAATATTGCAAGAAATGGTGGAAAAATGGAAGAAATAAGTAATGCATTACGTTTCTAATGCATTACTTATTTTTTTCCATTTTTGCAAAAGGATTACCGTGAATTTTTATTGAAAAATAATCATTTTTGCAGCCATGCCAAAGTTTAATGATCGTATTACAATCGCTATATGTTATTATTATAAAATCATAATTATAGAGCTGATAGTATCATCAACATTATTTCTATAAGTACTAGGCATTTACAACTCTGGTTCATATGTAATATCCCTATATGGTGAGTACATTGTTGGAAGTTACAGATCGTGTTCTAAAGCTACGATCTATTTATTTAGCATTCTGGAAAAGTAATAATAACATTAGAATGATGCGTTTAAACATACGTCATTTTTTAATTCGACAAATTATCTTTTTATATCTATATCAATGTTACATCAATGAAAATCAATGTCAGAAGAAAGCAAAACTGTGTAAAGATCAACAGCACGAAATTTTAAAAAATCTGCACCTACGTAACAAATCTACTATATTCCACAGACTGGATATATGATTAAAAAATAAATAAAAAATATTGAACCTGACACATCTTTCGATCTCGACGTGTGGTCAAATATAATTCGAGTTATAATTTGAAAACGGCCGGTGAGTGGCCGCTTTCGGAATAAATAGAGCAGCAGTAGCGACAGACAAATCGCAGTGTGAAGGCAACATTAATTTCTTTTTTAACTTGGCGTCGAGTCGCTACCGCGACTCTTGATAAAGTGATTTAACTTGGTTATTAGAACCCGGTGCGATGGTCTAGTGGTCAGTGTACTGGCTTCTAGTCCAGAGCATCGATAGGTCGCGGGTTCGAATCCTGGTGCCGTCGATTTTCGTCGAAAGTATAAATACGGGCGCGATGAAGCTCCAGATGTATACATGAGACCCACACAGGTATTTCTACCTGTGGGGATCACATATATACAGCTGTAGTCCGTGATTACGTTCTTGACGAAACGTGACGTAGCTCGGCCCGTGAAGAAAAATATTAGGGTTGCCCTGAGATAACATAGGGCCCTATCGGGCTTTAATGTGGACACCATAAAAGGGAGTTCTATATCACTCCCAATTAGGGACCTACTAAGGAAACTTTAGGGTTTCATGCCGATATTTAATGGGGCTATATTAGGGCAATGAATTAAGGGCCTAGTCAGGCTTAATCATGGCACCAAGTAAATAAATCAATAATAGTTTCGCCATGTAAGGGCCTCATAAGGCAATTCTAGGTTGCCACGACGAAGTTTAATAAGGGCTTGATAAGTTAATTAATTAAAAGCCCAGTCAGGCTTAACCATGGCATAAAGTAAACAAATCAATAATAAATTTGTCAGATGAGGATCTTATATGGCAATCCGAGGTTTCCATGGCAAAATTGGTGGTCACCTATCCAACTAATCAACGTCAAAGTCAGCCAGGTGGTCACCCATTCTAATACTGGCCCTCAGGTCAGTCAGAGAGTCACGCACCTAGATACAAATGAACTAATTCGCGCAAACGATAAAACAAGCAATTTTGTGGAATATAATTATAGATGACAACAACGATACAATGTACCCTATTCGATATAACCAATTTCTGTAAAAAAATAACTGAATGTGCTTTTATTTTTACACATGAGAAGCAGTCATGTAAATCTATCAAGTTCTGACTATATTACATTAATTTTATTTCATATTTCATATTACAGTCATTCAAATAGACAGAAAAAATTGCATATTCACATGATTTGAATGGCCAAGAGAGCTAAGGCGCAGCGCAACTACACCATCTGGAGGGTTCTAGGTTCAATTCCCGTCAATGTAAAAAAAAAATGTCATATGTTTTTTCAGCGATTAATATGTACCATCGTGTAAAGAAAGACGAAATATCTAATTAAAAGTGCAGCATTACTCAACTAAATAATAACAAATATATATTTTTAAATTAAATTTCTTTATTATTTTAGTAAGGACTTAATAGGGCAGCCTTAAAAGGTCCTCATTATTTTGCCTTTAAAGACCCCTAACATTTAGACTTTAAATGTCCCGAAGAAAAAAGCGTGATCATCATTTGCGAAACCCTATGAGGCTTCCACATAAGGCTCCTAAGAGAATTAGGGAATATTAATCGGGGCCTTGGAAGAACCCTGATAAGATTTCTTCACGGGCGGTGCCGGGAGGCAAACTCAAGACCGGATATATCGGCAGAGGTTTTCCGCAGTTTCCCTATGCCCATAGCAGAAATGCTATGGCAAATGCGATATAGAGGGGGAAGTCGGATGCGGCCGCTTGGGGGCCTGGTTACTGATCCGGACCAGACCCCCAGGGGGGACTGGCTACTGATCCGGGCCGATCCTGTAATAAGCGTAATGCCTGCAGACGGGGGGAAATGCAACATAAAAATAAAAAAATAAAAGAATAAAAAAATAAAAAAATAAAAAAACTTGGTTATTAGCTATGGTTCATTTTCACCTACATCCTACATTAGTAAAGACAAATCCGAGAAAAATGTGAAGCTGTGTTCAAAAGCACAGAAGGCGAGGAAATCCCTACAGTACTTGCACGAAACAAGGAACGTAACTGCGGAAACTGCATAAGTGCAGAGGCGTGGTGCAGCCATTCACAAGAGAATACACAACCTACCCTACCTTTGCCAACTCACACTCTGCATCCGACTTACTCCTCCCAGAGGAGTACATGGACCACAGGATGGTTGATATTCATCTGCACTGACCTCACCATTCAAGTTGCCTTTTGCAGTACGTTATCATAGTACGGTACACGCTTTTAAATGGTATATAAAGTCTCTTTGAACATGATATTTATTCCGTGTAAATGCATCGTGAACATTGCAAAAATTTCTACGTGGTGTTCTTCGTACGGTTAATTTCACCCCTTAATATACGTTTACATGAGCTCATAACCCCTTAACTTTCACAGACTCAAAGAATTAAAATCGTATCTGAGAAACATTTTTTTGTACGCATTCTAAGACCCTTAGAAAATAATATTTGTTCATGGGCAAAACATGTTGTAATATTTTTATAATTATTTCATCTTAAAAATATTTAAAAACTCTAAATTCATTCAATATCACGACGATAAATTGTCAAAATATTATTACTTCAAAGCAATTAATTTTATAATAATCACAGCTGAGAAAATAAGGGACTTGGAGATATATATTATAAATAATACAATAAGAATAATAGAAATAATGGTAGAAATTTCAATATTCATTGTTATAACACATAAGAAAATATAGTAGATATTTAATTTTCGAATAGGAAAAGCAGTCTTTTACAAAATATAAGAATTTCCCTCTATCTTTAACAAATTAATCATACTTATCTTATGATATATAATTGAAGAAATTACCGGCTGGCTGAAATATGTGATCACATGACGAAATAATATGAGAGTATGATTTAGAGATAATGGTGAGCACGTCTGATCAGTAGAATGGTCGAGAGAGAAGAGAGAACAAATTTGGTCTGGACACAGTACGTTTCAGTCTAGTGATCCGTACTAATTTTTTAACATAATTAGAATAGGATTACACTCAATCCTTCGTAAGGGCATAGCGAACGCTCTCTATTCTATTAGGCGTCCACTCAATATAAATTTCAAACACGCCACATTACAATGTTATACAAGTTAATTACATAAAAAATCACATTGTAATTTGTAACTGATAATAATTTATTTGCTGCTAATTGCATTGTATGACGTATCCACGGAGAGAAGGATTTGATACTTTTTACCATATTCTAGTAAATAGTATCCTTCTCTAAAAAGTATGTTGCGAGATTTTATCGAATTGCGAGTTGGTCCATTGTTGTCACGTTATTCGCGCTGTGATTGGTCCAAATCGGCGCGCGATCAGATCGAGACCGAGAGTGAGTTCGTGTTTAAAACGTTTGACAGTTGCAATTCTGACAGTTTTGTCTAGCATATCGGGCGCGCGAGGTTTGAATTCCCACGTTGGTTGACTTTACAATATTTCGGGATTTCCGGATTATGTGTTAATTGCGAATATTAAACTAGGCTTAAGATGTTGTACGACAAAGTGCAACGTAGTCTCTATGGCAGCAACAAAACCAGGCGTACGCGGTGTCACTACATCCCGACTAGAAATTCAGTTATGGGGAATATCAGGGGCGGACCTGGTAACCGGATTCTAAATCCAAGGCCCCTGTCTGGCTACCTTATACGGCCCTGATTGGAAATGTAACGCTTTGGCACATCAGGGCCAGTTCAAGTTTACCACATAAGGACCTGATAAAAATAACCATTTAAGGGCCTGATAAATATAATCATAGATATATAAATACATATACTTATCTTTATATTAAATTAAAAAATTAATTATTAATTTCCGCGCATTATGCCGCAATATGAACAATAATATTCTATTAATATTACAAAAAAAAAAAAACAAGTCGTCTTCAGATACGGTTTTTCGTAACATCATTCGGGAAGTGATGCACGCGGGATTCGAACCTAAGACCTACGGAACCTACCGATTTACCTAACTACCTAACCGAGCACGCTAACCACTAGACCAAACCGACTATGTGGATATCTCGTACAGTATTTCCATAATAGTTCAATTTACTATTTATTTAAATAATAGTTCAGTTTTTAACGTAACTAATTAGGAATTTGAACTTAAAATTTGTAAATTCAAAATGACGGGTTTACAATTAAAAACATATTGAATGCGACATTTTGATTTTATAAATGATATTCTTAATTCCGCCAATATTTCGATCAGGTCTACCTTATCTATACCAGGTCTGAACCTGAATATGGAATCCCTTGTCAGGTCTACCTTAATTTTTCCCGATCTGGCCCTGAATAAGATACACCTTATTAGGTCTACCTTAATATTTCCCGATCTGGCCCTGAATAAGATACACCTTATCAGGTCAACCTTCCCTTTGCCAGATCCGGTCCATCTTATCAGGTCTACCTTATCTATGCCAGATCTGGACCTGAATAGGGAACCTTATCAGGTCAACCTTCCCTATGCCAGGTCCGGTCCTAATAAGGTGCACCTTATCAGGGCAACCTTTCCAATGCCAGATCCGGTTCTAATAAGGTACACCTTATCAGGTCAAACTTATCCATGCCAGATCAGGCCCAAATGTGACGGCAGGGCTGCCCTACCAGATTTCTAGTCGGCATGCGGATCAACAGAACAATCGTGAATAAGATGATAAGCGAAGAGATCGGGGAGAATTGAAATTCTGCAGTCAAGTAAATCAGACCTCTTTGTTCACTGTTACTTTTAGGAAAATCCATGCCAGGTTTCACAGAATTGGAAATCCAATATTTATTTCTTTGAGCAAAGAGGTCGTACTGCTTTACTAAAAATGTAAAGCCCCATATAATGATGGGACTTTACATTTTTTTCTAAAGTCTGGAAATGCTCCAGACCTCGCAAATTTGAAGTTATCAAGCTAAATACTAATTTATAATTGAAAGAATGTTAAAGGACAATTGGTAACCAATTTAAGTCAAATCTATCGAGAGTTTTCGAATCGATAAGATTTGGAATTATTGGAAAAATTTGTTAGGTCTGTTAATTGTTGGGAATTCTGATTATATATATTATCCCCTCTTAAAAAGGACATGGCAATCGAAAGTCGAAATACTGAAGCCGCCTTTCGAGCGTTCCTATTGGACGGCAGCAGCTTCGATATATCACGCGCGCGCGTTTCGAATGGCTGTATCCTGTTGCTCGTGAAATCTACTGTGAACAAAATCTGTGAATGAAATCTGTGAACGAAATAAATAAAAAATTCGAATGTGAGAATAAATAATTTTATTCCTTTCTTATTTGTTGAATTTTGTTTGAATAATATATTAAATGATTAAATCCTGTTGCTCGTGAAATCTATGAACGAAATCTGTGATATTGTTCCTCGCGAAAAAACCTGTAAACGAAATTAATAAAAAATACGAATGTGAGAGAATAAATTATTTTATTCCTTTCGTATTTGTTGATTTTAAACCAAAGCAAAAGGAAAGATAAAATGGAAGGCAGCTGGCCGTTTCAGCGCTCGTTTCAGCTAAAAAAAAGACGCAAAGTCACCAAAGCGTAGGACGCGCGGAGCGCGGACGTTGCTGCTAGTATGTATTAAATAAGATCGCTGCATCGACACACGCACGCTACTCGCGCGCGGAAGTTTTCTAGTTCTAGTAAATAGTATCATAAATTTCTCGTGCAAGGGGCCATGACGCCACCTATCAAGAAGTACGAGAACTAAGAGAATTTTTATCACGAAATATGATAAAAAATGCTATGTATATTATGGTAGAAATTCTCATAGTTCTCGTACTTTTCGTCAAGTGGCGGCTATGGCTTCCCAATACCAGGCGCGTTTGACAATATTTACCATAGTGTCTGGTCAATTTTATCAGATTCTTCTCTCCGTGTCTGTCACTATTCAGAAGACAGAGTGACAAAAGTTTGCAGGATAACCGCTGAATTCCAGACATGTTTTGGCGATTACAGTATTACAGTAATGGCGTACATTATATTCATTTCAACTTACTGAAAGATAATGATTTTTTTTCGTTACGTGCTGCAATTTAAATGTTTTCCACAATTTAATCAGAAAATAACACTCCATTGGTGCATTAAAAAATTGATGTTTTCCCCCAAAAACGTTTGATGCTTACGTAATTTATTCTGTGTACATTACTATCGCATTCCGTAGTCAAGTTACATGAAAGTGCAAGGTTTGTGAGATACGCCCATATATGGGTCTAAAAGCTTGGAAAGACAGGTTTATGGTTACCAGAATCCGCGGGATTCCGTTAGTTAGCAGCATTAGAATTTCCTCCTCACGTCCGGAACAGCTTGACAAACGTGGAACTTGACGACAAATCTGCAGAGAGACGAAGGAGAACAGAACGAACAGTGCCAGAAGCAGAAGCTTCGAAAGCAAAGTGGTCCGCTGTCTGAGAAGGTAGATCAGTAACCTCATAATCCGGATTTGAGAAGAGGAGAGATACCATGACTGTTAATTTGACTAAATGTATTACGTACAATCTCTTCGGATTATGATTAACCCATTTGATCCCAATACTAGATACGATCATTTCTGCCGTAGAAATCAATGAACATTTAGTCAAAAAAACTATTTCAAACACTTATCAATTCGAATGATGTATATTAGGGTGGTCCAAACTTTATGAGGAATACGAAAAAAAAATTCTCCAAAAAGCTGAGACATGTAAAAAAATATTTAGAGGTCGCTTCCAAAGTTCAAATGTGAATTATTTATCATGCGTATTCTTCGATAAGTGTTTTTATTCCAATCGTATTATATTATAATTTTAATCGGGCACCAATAAAAAAACTTCACATTATTCAGAAGAAGAATTAGACAGAGACTGGACGAGATTGGATAAAATTTGGAGATCGCTAACGAAGGCTGAAACTTGTTTTTTTTCATTTTCCAGTTATGCCTATTAGAATAACCGTTTCTCTGGGATCTATATCTTTATAATTATAATTGGGCACTGAAATATAATTGGGCATTTATTCGAATACAGTATGCAAACAATTTCTTACCGTTTAAAAACCCGTGAACAAAGTTTTTTTCCTCATAATTTTAAGTGTACAATTAAAAACTATTATTTGAATGTCGGGTAGCAACCACCAGATTTTGTCCGACCTCCACTAGTTCCGTCTATTTCTTCTTCTGAATGATGTGAAGTTTTTTTTAATGGTACCTTATGAAAATTGTAATGTAATACGATTGACAAAAACAACTCCCAAAAAGACCTCCAAATGTTATCTAATCTCGTCCAGTCTCCGCTATTTGTTCTTTTGAATGGTATGAAGGTTTTTGATTGGTGCCTGATCAAAATTATAATGTAATACGATTGGCAAAAACACTTATCGAAGAATACGCACAGTAGGGGAGAACGGGGGAATCACAGTCACCGGGCAACGCCGGTCACATTATTTTTGCATCAACTAGTGAAAATATCAAACTTTTTTTTGCTCAATCAGCTTAGGTATATACTAATTAACTAATATAATACTCCGCGCCAATTATACTATGAAAAAATAACAAAATGAAATGATTTTTAGATTATGCACTCTTTTTTTATAAGACTAGAAGCGGATGCGCGCTTCGCGCGCTCACCATCGATCCTCGGTATTAAAATTTTTATTAGTGTACTGTGACTTTTACAGATTATCGTGTCTGAAATAACTTGCATTTTCGATATAAAAACACGTGCCATTCTATTAGTTTCGTGAATTCTGAAATTAGAAACCAAAAAAAGGCTCGATTTTAAAAAAATCATCGAAAAAAGGCATGTAACGGGTACTTTCTGAGGTACAATATGCGACTTAAGAACGATAGCGAAGGCCAAAATTTGATATCTCGGAGAAGAAAAAATTTAGGTTCTTTAGGTTGTATCTTCCGACCAAAAGTCGGATCTGTAAATTCTGACATCAAAACCGACCAAAAGTGACTTTTTCAAAAATCATCGAAAAAAGGCATGTAACGGGTACTTTCTGAGGTACAATATGCGACTTAAGAACGATAGTGAAGGTCAAAATTCGATATCTCGAAGAAGAAAAAATTTAGGTTCTTTAGGTTGGATTTTCCGACCAAAAATCGGATTTGTGAATTCTGACCAAACCGACCAAAAGTGGCTTTTTCAGAAATCATCGAAAAAAGGCATGTAACGGGTACTTTCTAAGGTACAATATGCGACTTAAGAACGATAGTGAAGGCCAAAATTTGATATCTCGAAGAAAAAAAAAGTAGGTTCTTTAGGTTGGATTTTCCGACCAAAAGTTGGACCTGTGAATTCTGACATCAAAACCGACCAAAAGTGACTTTCTCAAATATCGTCGAAAAAAGGCATGTAACCGGTACTTTCTGAGGTACAATGTGCGACTTAAGAACGATAGTGAAGGCCAAAATTTGATATCTCGAAGAAGAAAAAATTTAGGTTCTTTAGGTTGTATCTTCCGACCAAAAGTCGGATCTGTGAATTCTGACATCAAAACCGACCAAAAGTGACTTTTTCAAAAATCATCGAAAAAAGGCATGTAACCGGTACTTTCTGAGGTACAATATGCGACTTAAGAACGATAGTGAAGGCCAAAATTTGATATCTCGAAGAAAAAAAAATGTAGGTTCTTTAGGTTGGATTGTCCGACCAAAAATCGGATTTGGGAATTCTGACCAAACCGACCAAAAGTGACTTTTTCAAAAATCATCGAAAAAAGGCATGTAACGGGTACTTTCTGAGGTACAATATGCGACTTAAGAACGATAGTGGAGACCAAAATTTGATATCTCGAAGAAGAAAAAATTTAGGTTCTTTAGGTTGGATTTTCCGACCAAAAGTCGGATCTGTGAATTCTGACATCAAAACCGACCAAATGTGACTTTTTCAAAAATCATCGAAAAAAGGCATGTAACGGGTACTTTCTGAGGTACAATATGCGACTTAAGAATGATAGTGAAGGTCAAAATTCGATATCTCGAAGAAGAAAAAATTTAGGTTCTTTAGGTTGGATTTTCCGACCAAAAGTCGGATCTGTGAATTCTGACATCAAAACCGACCAAAAGTGACTTTTTAAAAAATCATCGAAAAAAGGCATGTAACGGGTACTTTCTGAGGTACAATGTGCGACTTAAGAACGATAGTGAAGGCCAAAACTTGATATCTCGAAGAAAAAACATGTAGGTTGGATTGTCCGACTGGAAGTCAGACCTGTGAATTCTGAAGTCAGAGTCGGAAAAAAGTCACGATTTTTAAAATCATTTACAACTATCAAAATGAACAACATGCCTGAAATTGTTCGCCGATGCGTATCAACTTCAGGCTGGTACGACAGCCATTTACAGAACAAATACAATTACAACAATAGTTATATCGAAAATGCGAGATATTTCATCCACTGATTTTTTTGAAGAGGGAAAAGCAGTATTTTAAATAAGGGTTTTGCGTAACTGATTGACATTAAAATCACATATAACCGTTTTTCATGTATTTTTCGGACTTGTATCTTCAATTTCCCCATGTTAAAATGTTGATTCCGTAAATAAATATATTGATATTTGATATAAAAATCTTCGCGGTTGTCGGGGTAACGACGATCACATGCGCGGGGCAATGGTAGTCGAGGGACGCCAGTGAGTTACTTAGAAACAAATAAGAATTGACGAATTGAAACATATGCGTAGAAATGTGTTCAATTTGATAGCGATTTCGGTGTTGACATGAGGCTCGAATTTTCGAGGTTAGATTTTTTATTAAAAGAAACTGATAGTATAGTAAAGTTGCGCTGAGAAAAGTGATCTCAGGTTTTGTTATACTTTAAAAGAGACTGTTATATTATTAAATGTTTACGTAAGACAGTATAAAATGAGTTATATTAATACATTTTAAGAGAGGATAGATAACTGTACCAAAAGACTGTGATTTACAATAGCTATATTGATAAGCGTTATATTTTCACGAGGAAAAAAAAATTAAAAACAATAATATTTTCCGTAATATGGTATTGGTTTCTATAAAATCGCCTTCTCTAAAAAAATAGTTGTCAGCTGAACAACAAAAGCTAACGACCGGATGGTATAGCCCCAAAGGTGACTGTAGATACCCCGTAATTGACCGCAGTTCCCGAAAAGGCGACCGTGATTACCCAAATTGTCGGATAATGGCGTCGCTGCACATGTTTTGAAAAAGAATAAAAAATCCATTTATACCATTGCTTCCGTGATTTTCGTGCTGTTCATTTTCAATAATAGTTGATGAAGTATCCAACAACCATTACTTTTTGGCAGAAACGGCGTTTTATTTACAGAAAGAGCAAATATTCTTTAGTGACTGCGATTCCCCCGTTCTTCCCTAATGAAATATTATAGTAAAAATATTTCTTCCCATGACTTAGTTTGTTGGAGAATTTTTTTTCGGTACTCTTCATAAAATTTTGATGTGCCCGGTCGAAAAATCAAATAAAAGGCAAATTTGGATCACCCTAATGTACATCATTAGCTGCTATAAACGTAAATCGTAATTCTAACTTTATTTCGAATGCTTCCAAATGGAAATGATATAAGAACTGACAAATTTCGAACAAAATATCATATTGTCTGAATTTCATATGGAATTGTAAGTATCAGAAGTAGAGTTGAAAATACATCATATTTTTGTTGGAAAATGTTATCGGATCATCGATATTTTCTTTTTAGGGTATCGGCATTTCCTCTGCGGTCGACGCCAGCAAGCCATGCTCACATGTTCGACACAAATATGTGCCTCAGTGTTACCAGCGAGGTATCCTAATATATATACTGTAAGCCGTGAGGATTTGTGCGGAGTTTTCACGACCTCTTCAAGTGTACCCGTCTTGAAGCTCAACGACTTAAACTCCCTTCTCCCCTTCTATACTATTTCTTTTCTCCACTTTCCTGTTGGATAATCGAAATGAATTCTTGAAAAAGAATGAATTGAAAAGCTTTTCTTCTTCCGAGGATTAGTTCACATCATTGATGAAGGAAATGTTCTCCTGCTAATAAAGTAAGACCTGAATTAAAGCATTAAGCTAAAGAAAAAAGTTTCTCAATTCGGATTACCGGACACATTCAGCTACGAATCTGATCGGTTTGAGGGTAGCAATCGCAAGTCGTGACGATACTCGGTTTATTTGTAATAACTTAAGCCAATATTTTATCAATTATTATTGTCAAATATTCTAGGAATATTTCCTTAGTTCAACATTGGTCATTTTGTTTGTTATTGGTGTAAAGGTTTTAAGGTAAATGTCCCAGTAATCGACCAGTCTGTGGTAAAAGAGCGATAAATAAGACTGTGAGTGCTTTTCGACGCTTAAATAAATTAACAACACTTCCTCCGATTTATATACAATATTATATGAAAATTTGAGACTTGTAAAATCGCAACAGTGATAATAAGAAAATCGTAAACTTGCAGTGACCGAGCCGAGCGTGATTTCTTCGAAATCCTTGATATGGAGGTTAAGGTGCATCTCGTGACATTTAGTTAAATTCTGCGATGCACGAAGACTTTGGCTGAGTAAGTTTAATTTGATATTACATATGAAGTATCTGGTATTACTAAATGAATATGATTTTATCGTAAAATTGTTGTTTGTGCAAAAAATCGCGGAGGTCGATAACTGGTTTAGAAAAACACATAAATGTCCGGGTAATCGACCTACTGTCGATCACTAGGACAAAATTGTGGATAGAAAATTTGTGTAAATCGCATATTGTTTTTATGAATTAGATGATAAAAAATAATGTGACAATTCATTCATCGATCGAACTGTACGAGGAGTAGTTATGGACAGGGGTATTGGGCTCTATATAAATAATTAAGCAGCAAAATAAATCAGGTCGATAACTGGGCCATGCATGTGTCCATGACTGGGTCATGTCATGTCGTGGGTCGATTACTGGGCAAACCGTGACTTTAGTATGTCCATGACTGGGACATTTGCACACCTCAAGTTTTATGTTAATTTTTTATTACAAGGAGATAAGGTAGACCAAAAGTTAAGCGTTCTATTTGTTGACAAGATTATACTGATTCTTTATAACCTACAATGACAGTTATTGACGTCTTAATTTGTGACTTTTTTTAACGTGTCGATTACTAGGACATATAACGGTCGATTACTGGACCAACTATAACTTTAGTATGTCGATGACTGGTACATTTGCACTTCTGAATCTTTAGAATAAGTTTTCTCTACAATAAGATAAGTTACGAAAATTTTTGAGGTTGTTATTTTTTCATACGACTATTCTGATTCATTATTACCTAGAGTGACCATTTTTTGTATCTTAATGTGAAAGTTACGTTTTTATAAAGTCGGGCAATTTGGTTAACGTGTCGATCACTGGGACGTCTACCTTATCGTGAACTTCCTGCAATATAGTTACGAATTGCGCATCTAGAAATATTGAAATTATATAGATTAATTGGAATCTACGATTTCCGATATAATTTGTCAAAATCGCGTTTTACATCAAAAACACAAAAATCTGATAGTCGAAGTTTTTTTCGATATCAATACCTTCTCTTTTAATAGATTTTATATGTAATCAGAAAGTAAAATAAGATTTTGTTTGTTTCACAAAAATATCTGTGTAGTAGAGCCGACACTTTCCACAGTGGCTCAAGAGTCAATAATTTAAACTATCGTTCACTCTTCAAACCCTATTTATTCTATAGGAAGAGTCCTTATACAGTATCATCTATACGCAGCTCCACTCGAATTTATTTCTGTTCTTGAGCTCTCAGTGTACAATCAATACTCTTCTTGTTTTTTTCCTATTTGCTCTGCTTGCGCAGGTATATCAATAAATTCACTTGTACAGCTTGTAGGCGGATGAACTTCTCTTGACTAGGATTTCCCAAAGTACATATGGGGCATCCCAAGCCAACTCGATAAACTTTTGACCCTTCATATTTTAAATTGGATCTGTATCTATTTCACTGGATTTTACCACCTCAAAAACGACGAAAATATAAATTAAATTTACTTTTATATTTTGCCATCGGGCTTTGCCAATGTTAGAAATGAAAAAAAAAAAATAACCAATAGATAATTTAAAAATTTGAAAAGAAAAATCGGATTTTTTTTTTTAGTTTTTTAAAACTAAAACTCCAAATGATACCTCGCCGTGTAATTTATTGAGGGACTTACAATTATACACTTATACAATTTATACAAAAATCCAACTTCATGTGTCGGATTATATATAATTTTTTTCACTTGGGAAGCGTCAACCTTATTGTAATGAATTACGTATTCACATTTTCTGATCTTGGGACAAATCTTACGATCTTCGACAGAAGTCTGTTGAAGATCTTCGAAGGTCTGTCTGAGGTTTGCTGGTTAGCGCGCGAAGCGCGCATCCACTGCTACTATGATTAGAGAAAAAGAATTAAAACAAAATAAATAGATGATTTTGTGGTTGGTCGGCCATTTGCCGGCCGCCAATAGGTCGGCGGCGCCGACCAACCACCAAATCATCATATTACGCGGCCACAGCATCACTTACATCACATTCATATTTGGCTATAAACTAGAAACATCAATCAACAGCAACATCTTAATCTCATAAGGTGTGATAAGCAACGATTTCACTTAACAACATCAACGTTATGCCGTCAATAGACGACCAACCACCAAATCTTCATATTACTCGGCCACAGCATCACTAACATCACAAAATAAGTAGAGAAATGAAAGAGCTAAAAATCAAGTACTATGTAATTTTTTCAGGAGAAACCATCGATAGTAGCATCCTACTAAATCGAATTAAAGAGCCCTCAAAAAGAGGAACTACAGGTGCATATCGATTACCAGCTCGGACACACCTAGGGAGTCAAGAGTTACAGGCATCCCGCGTAGAAATGATGGAATTCAGGGCAGAATGCAAGATATAGTCTGGGCTCTCCAGGATGGATATATCTCTCTATATTATAAAAAGATCTCGGCGCCGCCGCCGTGTCAAGAATCGAGGGACTTAGAAAAATTCCGAGCAAACCAGCGTAAGGAGGGTAGGGGGGTTTCTGACGGGTTAAGTGACGGGGTTTCTGACGGGGTGGCGGGGTTTCTGACGGGTTTTCTGACGGGGGGGGGGGGGGGGTCTGACGGGTTGAGTGACGGGGTTTCTGACGGGGTGAAGGTGGGGGGGTTTGACGGGTTGAGTGACGGGGTTTCTGACGGGGTGAGGGGGGGGGGGGTTCTGAGCGGTTGAATGACGGAGTTTCTGACGGAGTGGGGGGGTTTCTGAGGGGTTGAGTAACGGGGTTTCTGACAGGGTGGGGAGGTTTCTGAGGGGTTGAGTGACGGAGTTTCTGACGGAATGGGGGGGTTTGTGAGGGGTTGAGTGACGGGGTTTCTGACGAAATGGGGGGGGGGGGGTTTCTGAGGGTTTGAGTGACGCGGTTTCTGGCGGAGAGGGGGGGGTTCTGAGGGGTTGAGTGACGGGGTTTCTGACGGGGTGAGGTGATTTCTGAAGGGCTGAGTGGTGGGGTTTCCGACGGCGTGAAGGGGGCTTCCGGGGGGTCGAGTGACGGGGTTTTTGACGGGGCGGGGGGAGGGGGGGTTGTGAGAGGTTTTTGACGGGGGTTCTGATGGGATTTCACATTAAAATTTCAAAAATTTTCACAAGCCCGGATTGGGGGGAGATTGCGAGCGCGCGCACCGCGCGAGCCACAATAATATCCTAGTATATCTCTCTATATTATAAAAAGATCTCGCCGCCGCCGCCACCGCCGCCGCCGTGTAGGATAGTCCCTCAAGGGCCCCCAAGCCCGAATTATTCTAAGTCCCTCAAGGGCCCCCGAGCCTGGATTATTCTAAGTCCCTCATGGGCCCCCAAGCCTGGATTATTCTAAGTCCCCATGGACACCCCTGATTACCCAGAATCCCCTGATTATAATATATATCTATATTATAAAAAGATCTCGCCGCCGCCGCCATGTCAAGAATCGAGGGACTTAAAAAAATTCAGGGGGAGCACCCCAAGCCCGTATTTTTCTAAGTCCTTTTCCAAAAACATAGGTCCCCCAAGGGTGGGGGGCACCCTTGTGGGGGGCACTTCTTTTGGGGGAGATTGCGAGCGCGCGAAGCGCGTGAGCCACAATAAAATCCTAGTATATATATATATATATAATATATAACACACGTGTACATAGAGATATGCAAATGTATAACAGAGTCGAGATCTCTGTATAGGACGAGCAAGAGTTTCAAGGCAACTTTTGTGTTAAATGTGCCTGGACCATTTTCAGTTAAAAAGATAGATAGATAGGGACTTACTTTTCCTCTAACGCCGGATGGAGAATCGTTCGAAACCGGATGAAAGTTCGCGATAAATACTCGGAAAAATATCGCGGCTCAGGGATGCTCGTAGTTTTCGTCGATGTAGTATCCACCGAGGTTGCCATTGGTATACACATGTATATACATTTATATATAAACACACTGTATACATACCACTAGAAAGCCAACGTATAGTTCGATTGAATGTGATTCTCCGAGCACACTGTAGAAATGTCCTGCTCTTGAGAGCCCAAGCTTCGAGAGGATAAAAAGGCTTGAAGCACGTTCGGACTGTCCCCGAGGCGATATTGGGTGACCGACCGAAAAGCTTGCAGCACTAACGCGAAGAATGTAGTGGCGGGAAGGGCGTCCAAGCCATTCACATCCGACTCTCCCTTTTTCAGTCAGTCTAGCCGTCTTTACAGCGCTACCATTGATAAAAATAAACAAACTTTCCTCTATGAAGATGCGAAAGGTATGGTCAAAAAGGTTTGGACGATAAGTGTATAAAACTGTTGGTTTGAAGAATGAAATCAAAGTTTTTGTGAAAAACCGATGTTTACAGATTCTCGCGGTCTGGAACAGAGTTTTTACTGCAGCTGGTGAACTTGAATACACTTAATCAACGGACATTGTCACTATTGTAGGAGAAACTTTCTTTTGGTCTATTAAATTATATGATTCTTCTTGCAGATAACCAATTCTTTATTCGGCAATTTTCTTCACAAAGTTTTACAAAACTTTTGCAACAATTAATTGATTTCCGCTCTGGAGAAACAAAACTGATGAACAAAGTTTTGGAAGTGTGAAAAATTATTAATTTAAAAAGTAAAAAAAATATATATATTTTTTATGGACTAGGGAAAAGTTCCAACTACAGCATAGGCAAAAATCAGCTATTTTGATTGTCTTTAATATGGTGTATACATTTTTAGTTACGATTAATCAAATAAAATTATATCGCCCTGAATATTTATTCGAAAGAATACAATATTTATTTTATATTTATAAATAAAGTCAGATTATTTTTCAATTAAAAAAAAAAGTTAGCTTCGAACGCTAAAATATTAGATGAATTCAAATAATCTTTTTCGCTTAATGTTAACTGCAGAAACAAACGGATAAAACTCCAGTTTAGTTAAGTTTTACAAAAATCATTGATTCTTCGGGTTTTGTTTTTTAATTTCAAATTCTCGTTCTACATTGCTTTATTGATTTATGCATACGAATGTGCTGGAAAACGACGAGGGGATGAAGAAGAATATTCGTCATTCTCTTGTGTGTCCTCCGTTCTTGCAATTTTTGGCAAAGCCAATGTGGGAAGAAGGACCTTGACGATTTATGCCACAACTCTTCCCAACTGGGTCAATGTTTAACGGGGCTCCGTACTGGCGTGCTTGGAATTTCCAGCGCAGCAAACTGGAGAGCTCTCTTCCTCTATCCTCGTTCCTACCTTGCATAGCGCGATTGTTTTTTAACCAGAGAAGCATGCGAATGCTCGTGTGACCTCGGAAACTCGAGTGTATTGTATATACATATTCCGTCCGAGCTTTGTGCCACCCGGACACGAGAGCTCACACATGAATTATCTTCTTTCTAACATAGCCGAGCGTAAAGTGTCTGAGCACTATGTCTTTGAGTTTTTTTCAGAGATGAACAAATTGAAGCTACATTTTTCTGATGTCCTTACGTTGATTTTAATTATCTTTCTAGATGTCTTTATTTATTTTTTTTTGTCCCACACTGAGAGAAAACTTAAAATCCGGACAACCTTGTAGTTGAGTCGAGAAATAATCCCAGAACCTCAGATGTACACATCTTTAGATGCCCGAGATCCAAGATAGAGATTCAAAAAACAGAAATTTATATTTTTTGAACGTTTCTGAATACGACAAAATTATAAAAGCATGACTTTACCGCAGATTAAGGGCCGAAATATCGGTTCAAAGTTGTCATTACTATATCTTAGCGTCGGCTGCTCGAGGCACGGACGTTTGGCAACATTGCGTTCACGGACGCATTCTCAGCCATATTCTTGTTTAGCGTCTAACCCCACTTTCTTCTGTCACATACGAGTTCTGTCAACTCACCGGTTTCATCGCCCGCTGACCGCGATGTTGCCACATAATTTATTTGCTTCTATTCGCGATAGTCAAATCAAATACTCAATATTATTTATTATAATTTTACACCGAGAGAAAAAGTTTCATTGATTCACGGAAATCTTTGCCAATGAAATGAAATACTTGAATTTCAATACTATCTTTTCTTTGAATGATCTCCAACTCAATGAAAAGTAGTGACGTTGTTTCGAAGAAACATTTCTTTAAACCAATGAACCTTTTTCATTGATTTCAAAGATATCGTCTCTGATTCAATGAAACCTTCTTCTTACCAGCTCAAAATTTCGAAGTCTCTTTTTTCCCGAAGTAAGCGACAGATAAAGCTCAAATTTTGTGAGTATGTAAGAAAGTACGGCGGAAATAGGCTAAGCTTCTGGCTCCTGGAAACTCCAAGCAGTTCGTTCGGGAGAAGCGGAAAACAAAAAAGTGAGGTTAGGTGCGAGAGAGAGATCAATGAAAACGACTCTTTAAAACAATAAAACTGTTTCTTTATAATATGCTCACTAAGTAAATCTTTATTTACAGGCAATGAAATGTTCTCTTTGAAATTCAAATGCACTATTTCATTGAAATCAAAGAAATATTTCGTTGAAATCAATGAAAAGAAAATCAATCCATCGATTTCCTTGACGTCAATGAAATCTCGGTGTTAGGACGCTCAATATTTGTTAAATTCTACATATTAAGGTCTGTAAAATACACGGAGAGAAATTTCTGTATCGTGAGAACATAAAACGGTGACAACAAAAATCGTTTTGTTAGGCTAACAAAAAGATTTGTCAGCCTAATAAAAGATTTGTCAGCATCGCAAAACTGATTTGTCAGCCGAACAAAAGATTAGCCAACCTAACGTAACGATTTATGTTCTTCTCGTTTTATGTTGTCACAACACAGCAATTTCTCTCCGTGTATGTAGCTTTTTAATAATACACTCTTTGTCGTTTATTGCGTTGTCAATTTAAAGTTGCACATTTGATTACTACGGTGGTGATCGACTCACTTTAAACTCTATACCTTCTTCTAAAAAGTTCATCAGTAACGGAAAGCATTATCATCGTTTTATTCGTCCTATGATTGGTTGCTAGGAAAGTCCGTGGTAAACAAGTTCAGTTTATAGGCCTCAGATGATCAGCTGTTCTTAGTTCGGCACACATTGGTCCGATTTTCCGAGCTCCAAGGAAATATGGCGGACAGGGCGGAACTTGGAAAATCGGACCAATGTGCGCCGAACTAAGAACAGCTGATCATTTTGTTTTGCACTCAGCGGCCGCTCTCGAGCGCTAGCGTCGGAGATACGCCTGAGGCCTATTGTCGAATTTGACATAAGAGGACGGGCGCTGCAGCGTCCATCATAATCTTTAAAAACTTTGTAAGAGCGCAGCAGCGCAAAAGATTTTCAGGCACTGTAATCAGCCTAGTATTACAAAAAGATCTTGTATATATTATAAAAAGATCTTGTAGTTACCGCGACCAATTTCAGCATATGCTGTGTCGTGAGTTAGTCACTGAAAACAAACTCAACAATTGTCTCTACTATTTTCAATAGTAGCAAAAAATAGAATGTACTACCAACGATTTAGTTCCTGCAACTGCCACGATATTGTTCAATATATGCCTGTTGGAAAAAGATTGAAACGTACTGATAGAAACCGATAGAAATGGACAAAAACCGCATAGATCCAGATAGAATCCAGATAGAATCCTATCTGGATCTATGCGATTTTTGTCCATTGCTATCGGTTTCTATCAGTACGTTTCAATCTTTTTCCAATAGGGATATGATTTGTTGCACCAATCATCGGTGAGTTGAGATTATGATGTCACCTGCTTACTGATACTATCGGTACTCTACCAAAAAGGTTGTTGTTTCTGTATCCGACTGAGTAGATGGTGCTATTCAAACTATTCCGAATGGTTGTCAGGTCCGATAGAGTTTTCACAATTACTTTTTTCTTTCAGTGCACACCCAAGTAAAAAAATTGTATATATTCCAACATATGGAATTGGGCATCTATGATCTGTGTAAACTCTGTATACAATATATGCAATTTATATATAAGATCACGAGTGAATTTGGTTTTACTTATGTATAAATTGAATATAGATTACATTTAGAGCATATCTGAACTATATGTGCCCAATCCTATGTTTAAAAGTATAAATATCTTTTATATACTCTATATATAATTGTTTTACTTGGGCAGTGTTGGATTCAGTCTGTCGTACCATCATAACGTCTGTCAAATTCGGACGTACATGAAGTACTTCTGACGGCACGTTTGTCTGTCTGGGTATATAAAGGATTGCAATAGCGTATCAACAAAGTGGGGATGAAATATCGTGACGTCCATCCAATGCTCCAAGTTTGCCACAAGCAGAAGTCGTGAAAGGTGATGAAGATAGAGACTGAGTAAGTTACCAAGAGAAATAGTGAATGTTCGTGTTCCTCCAGATGTACGAAAGCTTTTTCTATCCATACCCAGTTCTCTCCCCTTTCTTATACACCTTCGTTATTCTTTTTACTCGTCGCACACATACATGCCCCGAACATAGAGCTTACAACAAGCAGTACGATTCTTCTTTACTTCTTGCCTTAGAGCAAAAAAGCTTCACTGAGCTCGAAGAGAAAAGGCAGTTGGACGTTGTAAGAGTGAAGAGAAAGTGGACCGATCGAGGATAGCGATATAACGATTCCGTACCAACTCTTGGCCTGGCCCTCGAGACGACGAACGAGAAAAGACGTACCGGGATAAATTCGAACCACGTTTTTCACCCGCCAGACGATAGAAGAGTGCGTACGTGTATGGGTGAAAGCTTTCCCTGTCTGGGAATTCACCTTTCCGAGCTTACCGACCTCCCATCGGCTTCCGGTTCCGCATGTTATCCTCATGGCAACCAGAGACATTCTCACTTGGGAGATTTCTTCTGTTGAAAGACGCTGCAGTGTGTACAGCCACGCCGAAAGGGAGCAGCGACAGTAAAAGAGAGCCCTCAATGCGGGAAAACTCACGCATGCATGACGTAGCTGGTAAAACGGCGACGACTGCGACATCGGTATAGACATTTATGCTGGTTGGAAAGCTCCTATTTTCTGGGATGTTGGCCAACTATTGCCATTATGTGCCACGAGCCGAGGCCACCGGCATTATGTCAGTTTGCTGTGGCGCATACCGGATATCCTGGAGGAGAATTCCTGTCGTGTAACTCTTCTCGTGTATCGCTCGTCTGTTTATTCACCTATTTCTGTTCGATAAATAACAGCTAGAAAGAGTGAACGCGGTAGTGAAGCAATGAAATGGCTCCCAGGCAGCTGCCAGACACGAAGAGAGTATTATTTGCCGATATCCTTAAAAGAAATTACCGCAGTCCAATAAAACTCTTGTTCTCTCGGTCTTTAGCTTCCTTCACGTCTTTCTATCTTCTCCTTCGAGTGTTCTGCTTGGGAATTTCAACACCCCCGGAGAACCAATAAGTCGATGAGTGGAACATCAAATGGCGGTTGGTTCGTGTCTGTTTGGATGTCTGTTCTTTTTGCCGGAAGGCGTGAGTTTCCGAGGCTTGCATCGACCATCAAACGACTTGGAGTCGACGTCGATTGTCGACTGATATCAGAGGTGCATCTTCTTCTTCTTCCAACGAATAGCCTTACCGGAACCTTTCCACCATCTCTTTTTCACTCTATTTTCTTGCATTTTCGCAGCTCTCGCAGCCAACTAGCTCTCCCTCTTATTCTCCACTGCCACTCTCTGCCTCATTCGACTAGAACGATTTTTTTCTTCTTCCTCATTTCTTCTTTCCACCATCACATGACGGTATATGTATGTATTCCACTATCCAGGCAAACCCAAGCCCCGTTTTAGCATCGGAAATCCCAAGGGCATTCTACTTTATAATGCAGCTCTTCCGGCGGATTCCCCCAGACTCTCCTTCCCTATTCCTCCATCCGCTCGAGATTACTCCAAATCGATTCTGTGGCAAGGCAAATCTCTCGCCCTCTCACTCTTCTACCTTTTATATATCAACATTCTAGGCCAGGGAGAGAGATTGTGAAAGAAGAAATCCGACTCAACCCCAAGAGCATCACAGCCCATCACTGTGTTTGGTGAGGGTGAGAGGTGAAGGAATAAAATTTCTTGACGGAAAAAAATTCGAGGTGTTACTGGACTTAGCGTTTTTTTGCTCTGTACAACGGTGTTTGAATACTGAGCGTCCCTGACTGTAGGAAAAAAAGAAAAGGAATTGTCATATGCATTCGGAGAATCGTTAAATGGATTAAAAAAGCGCGAAGTATGTTTGAAAGCTTTGATTATTTCGTTTCTTAGATATTTATCGAATTATTAAAGTATTAGCTGTTACGTTGTAACAATTATGCGCAGTTTTTCTAAAAAGGTATTAATTTTTTTTTAAATAGTTGCTTACAAAAATAATGCATTGAGAAATAAGCAGAGGACACGTGGGTCTTTTTTAAAAAAAATTGTATTAGGAATGTATTTTTTATGTAGTTATTGGAAGGTTTAAAAGATGGCAAATAAATAATAAGTAATACAGAAGAATATGAAAAAGGTGATTTTTTAAAGACTGACCGATACTTTTTTATTTTCCAAGGAATTCCATTACATATCTAATTGAATCAAAAAGATTAAGATAGAGAAAAAAATGTACGTAACTCAAAAAAAAAAAAAAAAAAAAAAAAAAAAAAAAATTGGTAATGATCCTTGTTTTTCGTAAGTATACTTGTCAATGAGTGTAATTAATAATCAAATCGGGCAAACAAAAAATGGTTAAATAACAATCATTTTTCATTTACCCAATTTGTGTATTAATTACACTCATTTTTTCAGTCGGGGTTTTTTTTTATTTTTATAACTGTATTTTTTATGAGGGTAAGAAATGCAGGAATAAAATTTCATGATGAAAAAAAAATACCAGCAGTGGACCCAACATTTTTTTTTTGTTCTGTGCATCCAATCATGAATACAAAGCGTGAAGGACTCCAGTGAAAAGCTTTAATATGCGTTCAGAGAATCGTTAAATGGATTGTAGAAGAGTGAAGGAAGCGTTGGAAGACAGTACAAAGCCGTTGAGTGCTAGATTTGGGAGTGAGAAGTGTCGGTGCTGCGCCCGACAGCTAAATCTGCGGCATCTGACGTCTCGATATAAGACACCCAGACAAGAATGGAAACTGATGGGCGGAGGTTGTTGCAACTTGGCCCGAAAGCAAAGCACTCTCGCTTTCAGTGAGACTTTTGTTGGCGAGATAAATACTTACAGTGAGACAGTGGAAATTGAATACGTAGAAAGGAGTTGGCATTAAGTCGACACGGAGTTAAAACTACTGTTTGAGAGGCATTTAAGAAATGACAATTTTAGCAGAAACTCCAGGCCAAGTGGTGCAATTATTTGTTTACCGGAAATGGAAACGCTAGAAGGAATGAAGCAAAGTACTGAGGGATACAGTCGATCATAAATTTTCTACACGATACTTTACGCAACTGTGGATTATACAGGACATTTCAATGAGCTGGAACAAATGGCTATTGGATAGCGAACGAGTCGTGACCTCTAGTCTAGCATTACTGCGGTGCTCCTTTCTCTTTCCACTGTCTCCGACGTCGATGACAAATCGCAAATGCGGTGTAATAAAACGATCTGTTCACCATCTCTACTCTTGCGACTATTCGCTTCTCCGTTATTGGCTCACTCGAATATTGACATTTATGATACTTATTGATTATCGATGTTTTCAACTACGAGCACAGTATACAAGACTGTCTCTCTCAAAATATTGGAAAATACATAGAACTCAGAACAGAGTTTTGTACAATTGACAGCCTCTATTAGGAGAAATTAAACGCCTCAGAGTTCTCTAAGACTGATGATACAAATGGTATAGATGGGTAGTTCACGTCGTGATTTTAACATCAATGTCGTTGATTCTTGTGGATACTTTTGTTTCGATTGCATCTGCATGGAATTAAATGTTTGGCTGTGACAACTATGTTTCCAATTTGACAAGGTGTCACAAATTAGTTGCCCAATGATATCGAATAGTAATCTCAACTATTCACACGATTAGTTCTCAGGAGATTAGCAAGTGTAACCAATTCAATCATTGAGACTACCATTTGAATTGTTGGAACTACCATTCAAATTGTTGAGACTACACGCAGAAAAATTGGTTAGAACTACTAATAACTTGGTTAAAAATGTTACTAAGAAAACTTGGTCAGGCACAACCAAGTTATTGGTTAACATAATCAAAGATTTGGTAGCACAACCAAGAACTTATTACGCCTAACCAACAACTCGGTTGCGCCTGCCAAATTTTTCTTGGTAGAATCGTTACCCAATATCTTAGGCTATTTTCAGTGTACCATTCGAATCGTCGATATTACCATTCAAATTGTTGGCGCTACCATTTGAGTTGTATGGAAAATAGAATAATTAATTGGTTGTGTCTTTCGGTGTATATTATCCAAGAAGATCTGACCCTGATTATACCCGAGTAGAAATTTCATCAGGCATGCCTGCTGTCACACGAGATCCAGATCAGTTTTAGGTACGGTAACCTTATTTGGGGCATCCGTAAATTTAACTACTCAGGTCCATGTAAGGCTGAGATATGGCATTCGTATTTAATAATGCCGTCTTTCCACCGGATCAGGCTGATGTCAGGCTAGATATGGAAACCTTATTTAAGGGTCGTCGTAAGTTCACCCGATAAGGTCCATGTAAGGCCGAGATATGGCATTCTACCTTAAAAATGCCGTCTTTGCACCGGATCAGGCCCATATCAGGCTTTACATACGGTAACCTCATATAGATATGCCATTCATCACCTTATCCGTTTCGCATAAGGTCTTCCTGTGGCATTTGGACCAAGATTTTGTTCAATTTACCTTTACTTTCCCTGGTCAGATCCGCATACGGTCTTCGTATGACATGGTTTTTTAAAAATATGCCGTAAATTTACATTATCAGGTTCGTGTAAGGGCTAGATACGGCATTCGTTAAAAACATTTAAAAATTATTGTTATGCAAAATCAATCTTTTCAGCACCTTGCGTGTGCTGGATTTTTTCACATCTTTATCCCATCGAGAAGTATTCGAAATTTTCGCTGAAACTCACGTTTTATGGGTCTGTACCGCTAGAATTACTTTGAAATCTATCCAGGTACTGACCGTCAAACGGGAGTACCTGGATGGGTGACCGCCCCATCATGTTTGAATTTTGAATATTTCGGTCGTAGTCACAATAAATGGATGTACAGTCTTGACGTGTTTTCAATTTAAGTATACTTCAAATAGACAATAAATATATAAACTTTCTAAGATGTCAATGGCCGAGTGGGCTAAGGCGCAGAATGTCACCCAGAGGATCAAGGTTCGATTCCCACCAACGGCAAATAAATTTACATGTGTTTTTATCAGCAATTAATATGTACTGAAAACTAAGTAAGCTCGAATATCCAATAGAAAGTGCAAAATAAATCGAATTTGATGAGCGCAGATAATTATTATGTAATTTATTTGCCGTTTTTATAAGTAGGGGCTTAGTAGGGCAGCGTCGATCCGGCCCTTATCTGGAAGACTTAATCTGGCCCTGATCATGCGCTGCGTTACTTTCCTGCAAGGCCCGTATAAGGTTGCCAGGCAGGGGCCTTAGATTTAAATCCGGCTACCACGCTAGGGCCTGATATTCCCCGTAACTGAATTTCTACTCGGGATAGCGCCTCTATTGAGGAAAAATTTCGAATGGGCCTAGCAAATGAATATGGCGACTTATTGAGGATGTATGAATAAATCTCGTATTTTATATTAACACAAATATCTTCATTCAATTCCAAACAAGATCATCATTCTATACCATTTATTTTTTATACTGAGATTTATGCCATATTAATTATTCGAGTGAAATAAAATAATTTACTTAAAATAAATACAGTCCCATTAGGCCGGCAATTAAATAAGAAAATTTATTCACGTTAACTACAATTTCGCTTGGTCTACTAAATATTCTTTCTGGGTGCTGTTGGTGATGTCAAATGACTCGACTTCAGAACCTTGAGTTAATTCAGTCTGTACCTTGTATATGCATACTGTGGATCGATTGCGAGTTATGATTTCGGCGCTCATATTAACATAGCGACATATAATGCTCTCTGATTGACCCTTGGAATTTCGTGAATCAATCAGACAACAGAATTCGATTATAGCCTACTGGCGCACTTTGATGATACTAACCTATTACCTCGTTTACGCACTCTGAATGATCAGACTAACCTACAGGTCATATCCCACAAAGGCGCTTAACCTATGATATTAGGTTAAGCACTTCGTGGGTATCACTTTGCGGGTTCAACAGTAAAACGTACAATGGTGGATATTGTGGGTAATTAAGGGGCTACATCTACCTAGAAAAATGATTTAAAAAATCGATTTTTGCACTTTCTAAAAGTTCCATGTTTTAAGAATATACCCTGAAAATTTCACATTGATATCTATCAAATTGACGGAGTTATAGAATTATGTAAAAAACAAGTTCAAGTACATGATTTCAATAACAATAACACAATAACAACGACAACGACAACGACAACGACAACGACAGCGACAATCCTTTTCCTATGTAAAGTTAAAAATTGACACAAAATACACTGAGAAATTTAGAGGTCGCTGAAGGTGTTAGTTTTTTTTATCGATTTTTTTTCTTGAATAACTACGTAACAAGGATGCAAAGTAGAATCTTGCACATTGCTTCCTCATTATTTTTCGCTTTTTACAAAGCTACCTCTATAAGGAAGTATGTTAATCAATTTTGGCTTCCTCATAGAAGAAGCTTTTTAAATAGCGAAAAATAATGAGGATGCAATGTGCAAGGTTCTACTTTGCATCCTTGTTTTATTTTATTCTTATTTTTTGATGTTTTACGAAATGCAGAGCGAAACCAGTCAATTTTTAAAGAATTTAAATTAACGCAAAATCCGAACCGCTTTGTTTGTGTAGAAAATTTCACTCGATTATTTGAAATTTTACCTGAATTAGAGCAAAACGAAAATTTTTCGAAAAATTCAAAATCTCATAAAAACCGAACCGCTTTAACGATTTTGGCCAAATTCAATACCAAAGATCGCATCACTTTGTTGAATGTTAATACGAAGTTTCAGCTCGATAATAAAATATTCGTTCGAGCTAGAGCATTTACGTACTTTTTTCAAAATTTCAAAATTTTTATAAAAATGAAATGTGTCAATCAATTTTCCCGAAATTTATACCAATTGAAGATTAGGTAGTACTGCATATATTGTTTAAATTTGAGCTGATTCGGTGGAATAGTTTAAAAGTTACAGTTAAATGAATTTTTGGCCTTTCAGCACACACACACACACATACATCCGGACAATTTTTCTAAACCACTTTTCTCGATGTTATAGACCATTCTGACTAATCTGACATAAAAATCTCGAAAATTTTTTTTTCATGAAAACAAAGCTTCCTCTGCGAGGAAGCAAGAATGACTACTTTTTCTCGTGGACATTCCATGCTTGAGTTTTAATTCGTCCCCATTTTGTAAAAAAAAATCGATTTAAAAAATCGGTTAAATTTAATGACCCATTTTGTTTTTTTAATTTCATTTACTTATTTATTTTTTAATTTTATATCTTTTTTTTCAACGATCAAATGTTTGATGAATATTTTTTTTTCAATAAAATAACATTCCTTTAGTTCAAACAATCAATAAAAAAAATTCTACTAATACTTTTCTTAAAAAAAAAAAAATTTCGATCTTTTTTCGAGTCTCTAGATAGATGTAGTCCTTCAATAAACTATTGGTAGTAAATGGTACAGTACGTTACAATTTGAGCAGCTCAGGCTGACGATCTATGAAGCAAATGCTGCCTAAGCTCTAGGTATTCGTTGTCATTCCGTACGTGGTAATACGTAGGATAAATTGATGAATCGATACAGTGATGAGACAATGGGAGACAAATTAGCTATGGGAATCGTGTTCGCGAAACAGCATCTGTTCTCCCCGACTGTTTGTATGCGAATAGTGGAATCGGCCCCACCACTAGTTCTCGGAGACTCCATGAATGCCAGATGCTAGAGCTTCCACTGCAGTGCGAGGTTAGTTAGGTCAAGGGAAACTTGGTTTAAGTATCTTTAAAAATCAACAATTGCACGAGGTACTTTGCCTCTTAAAGGCTTCTTATATATTGGTAATATACTTTTAGCTTTTACTAAATTTTCCCAACTTAAAGACTTTACAACTAAAGCCAAGTCTTACAATAAGAAGGATGCAAAGTAGAACGTTGCACATTACTTCCTCATTATTTTTCGCTTTTTATCTCTATAAAGAAGAATGTTAATGAATTTTGTAAAAAGCGAAAAATAATGAGAAAGCGATATTCAATGTTCTTGCATTAAATAGATAAATAAACATGTTGTGAATTCGTTTTTTTTCTACTTCATTATTTCGTTATTATTAGAGCGTTTCCTAAAGTAAATGTGATAACGTTTTTTAATACTTTAAAATGCCATAAAATTAAAACTTTCGTACCATTCGTCACTAAATTATAAATATATATAATGGTTGAATATTGTTTCGTTTATATACAAAATTTGAGCTCGCTATCTCAAGTTTTGCAAAAGTTAGAGCGATAGTGAAATTTTTTTGAAAAATTCAGAATTCCATAAAATCTGAACCACTTTACCGATTTTAGACAAATTTAATACCAAACAATATTGAATGCATCTGCTCTTATAAAGAACTATTTAGCAAAATAGACTAAATTTTACGAAAGTTAGAGCAACCACACCCATTTATTTTTAAATTAAGAAAGTCATAAAATCGAAATTTGTGTATACAATTTGTTAAAAACTGCAACACTCAAAGGGCTGATAGTGTACCAAATTTAACCTTGATACATTGAGAGAAGAGTTTGGTAACAGTTAACAAATCTTGGTTAAATATGGCGAAATGAACCATTTAGTTATTCTTATTGAATCTCACTTGAGCTAAATAAAATTTGATAACTATTAACAAATGTCGGCGAGCTTCATTTGCGACAAGTAAATTTTATTTAGCTCAAGTGAGATTCAATAAGAATAACTAAATGGTTCATTTCGCCATATTTAACCAAGATTTGTTAACTGTTAACAGATGTTAACAACCTTTTCTCTCAGTGTAGCTAGAACACTGTAAAAAATGTTCGAGTTTTTCCTATACAAACGTATATGAATTTTGTAAAGGAAATCGAAATTAATTTTGTATAGGAAATCGAAATTAATATGTTTGCATAATAAATTTAATACAGGTCAATGAATTTCGATAATCCGGTGATAGAAAATTACAATACATGATTATTAAATCAATAATTACTAAATCAGTACATGAAAATCAACATGCATTTTAGGAATTTTAGTGCCCGGTTTTGAAATTTAATACAAATTGTCGCATTAAATTTAAGATCAAAGTTATCAAAATTTCAGTTACTAATATTGAAAAATACCCGTCAAAGTATTTGCAGTTTTGTCCACATAGGTGTACTACTTTTTGCAAAATGTTTGTGTTTTTGCGACACAAACGTGTGAGAAATTTACAAAACTCGGTATAGAAAATAAACATTAATATAGTTGCACAGAAAATTTAATATACGTGTATGAATTTTACCAATCCGGTGATAAAAAATTATAACACATGGTTACAAAATCAATCATTACTATATTAGTACATGAAAATCAACATGATTTTTTTGGATTTTTAGTGACTCATTTGAAATTTAATACACATTTTTCAATAACGAAAAAAAACCTGCACTAGATCGCTAACACTTATTACTTAGCATCGACTTCTGATAAGTTACTCGCGATTTCCAAAATCGATTTTTTTTTAAACACTGGAGCATCTCGCGCTGCTATTGCGGCAAATTTATGTTTGATTTATGTTTATTGTTAGAACTTCACAGGTCTGTGGATATAATTTTTTCGAAAATCCGGATACCTGAGCTTCCTCCTGAGAAAAAGATTCCGTTCGTCCAAAAATTATGTTCACTTGAAAATATTTCCAACCCACTTCGCGCTCTGAACGCAATCAATTGAATATTTTGTTATGTCAATTATAAGTATGCTTGAGAGAATAATAGTTATACAACTCTTATGCCATTTAGATATCCAAAATTACTAAGTCGTTGATAGCGTAGTTGGTAGCGTACGTGCGTTCTTAGGTACTTAGGTAGGTAGGTCGTAGGTTCAAACCCCTGTGTAAGCGAAAAATGTTCTATGGCGAAAACCAATACCCAACAATTTCTGATGACATAATTTGTTTGAAAAAATAATGTCCGAATAATATTTCTATTTTTTAAAACTGTTTTTATGTTCACTTTAAATTTCCAACACATATGTGCTTGAGTTTTCAGATACCGTTCAGATGAAAATTCATCATACACGTTTATGAAATTTATTGCACAATTTATGCATATGGTCATATTGACATTAAATCTTAATAACGTTGAATTTTAATATTCCTCTAAATGTTATGATTTTTCATATACATATGTATACAAAATTTCATATACGGTATCTGCAAAAAAACTTCCAACACTTTTGTAATAATTTTAATACAGATTTTTTTAACAGTGACCCATTCTGATCGTAACACAAGACTTCTCAACGAGTGACTATCAATCCACTTTGAACTTTGCGAATTCGTTATGAAAGTATTTGACAGAAAGATTGGCATTAGAAGTGCCATTTTAGTGTAAGCGATGATTTTTAGCCTAGAAAGCGAATTCATTTTTTAAACGTTTATTACAATTCTACGTTATCTAACAACTAATGTCCTATAAATTCTTTGTTAAGCTCTATAAAGAAACTCGATAAATCAAGATTTATTCCCACGATTCGTGTCGTATTTTTATGACACGGATTTTTATGCATTTCTTTATTGACTCATTTGGCCACGATGACCCATTTTTCTCCGGAGTGCGGAAAATTCGATGATATTACCACTTCCTACATGACTGCATTGGCTTATTCGGAAAAACGCTCATTCAAAGAAAGGTTGAAAAATTTAGGCGACCTCGCTAAATATTTATGCAAGAAAATAGCTTTACCTTTAACCCGATCTAAGCAGTCAATTGTTAGAAACAAAACCAACAGCTAAAACTCATTTGACGAGCCCCGGTCTCCTCTGTCTCACTTCGCTTAAGTTCCTTCGCTAAGTGCGTAAACAAATATTTGACAAATAACATTTGTTAGAATATAGAACGGAAACTACACAAAAGAAACTATTCCATTGAGCATTAAGAAACCGTAATTGTATACGTTTGTGACCCAACTTCTCAAGAGCGTTTTCCTTTGACTCGTTCGTCTCTAGTTTAACTCGTTTGCATAGAGTAGTAGAAGCGGAATACTGCAAACTCGTCCTAAACGTCTCGGAAGTTTTCTCAGACAACAAAACGTGAATAGGACGAATTTCTTGGTAGAATCACAAGAGCGAAGAGGAAAACAGAGGCCAGAATAATAGATGTCAGAGTTCCATGGGATTTCGTTATTCGAAATTGACTTTTATAGTCATTCTCGTACAGTAAAGATGGACATCACAGTTTTGTAACAGCAGATCACATTGCCAGCAAGTTATTGCTATGGAACCAAGACTTCCCATGTCTCGATCAGATATGTTTTGTATATCAGTGGAAACCATCACGTCCAACGATACCGCTGTTATTATTGTTATTGCTTTGGGTTATCAAAGAATCATCGGAGAATATCCCTGGGTTATTCCACCCTCGTACCACCAACCGATTACCCATTTCCATTTGCCGAGTGGCGTTCCCGTGACAATACAACCACTCGGTGAATTCCCAGAGAGTTTTGGTTCCCCTCGCGATTCCTCTCATGAATCGCCCCAACTACTACCGGTTTTTCCACTGAAATATGTTCTTCTAATTGGCTGTTTATTGATTGGTAATTGCCAATTGATTAAATTAATCGTGTTACATGTTACACCTTATCTAACCTAATTTACAAATATTTGTTACTGGCGCCAAGTTTTTATCGCGAATTTATTGGGGTATAGTGACTAACTATACGAATAGAAATTTGTGAATTTCGTACATTAATTGTAATCTACATTTTGTAGGAAATATGAATATGACAACATAAAGATAGACCGCGTGAAAGAAAGAGAGCGCCACGTTATGGGTTGCTCTCCCGAAATCCGAATTGTCGTGTCGCGCATGCTCGTCACAATTGACATAAGTGAAAACGCTCAATATCGATCAAAGATCTCTCTTTCGATCAAAGACGCTCTCTTTCGCTCTGGGGACGTCGAGCCGTCTACTTCGGATACCACCGCTCACTGACTGGAGAAGCTACCATTTCTTGACGAGAATCTCTACAATCGTGCGTGGCCTGCCGATTAATTATAAATAACGTGGATGTCTATTCTGTACGAGTTCTGCGAGCCCCAGAGATTGTATCGAAAGAGCCAACGAGGAAGCGTTTTCAACAATATCCGAGATGAGTACTTCACAATTATTATAAAACGAGCAATTCACAATTATTATGAAACAAATATAATACGTGCACGTTTAAACGAAGAATGTATGAATGCAAGGAATGAATGTAAATTTGTATGGGTTATGTAAAATTTCGCGGATAAATAATTATATCGTGTCAAAATAAATATCAACGTAACAGATCAATTATCAAATATGTTTTGATGTACACCAATATAAATGTACCATTCAATATGCCTCACGTAATTAATATTGAAATTCCAATCTTCTTAGTTCTTATAGTTTTATATTTCGTCATCTTTTCTGTTCAGTATCAATTTAATTATTTCAATTATTCAAAAATACAGATTAACATTTCTTCTACCAAATGAGGTAGAACCTAAATAAATAAATATAAATATAATTTTATTACAATTTCTCGCTATAATTTGTTAAGAAGGTTCATCAGAAATATAAAAATGTAGAGAAACATCTGAAAATATTATCGCATAGTCGATACTTTGTGCCGAATGTACCTGAATTATTTGGGAATTTTTATCTACACCATTCACATAAAATTAAAGTATTTTCTGCATACTGTTTAACATGAGCTTTTATGACATGACAGCTCCATCGCTTTATAACTCGGAGAAAAATGCAGAGAAAAAATGCAAACCTTGTTATTTCACTGTAGTTATAGTTTGGGTAAATACCACTAAAAAATCAGACTGATTATCTACTTTGTTCATGAGAATTATTGAATGAAAGCACGACTCTCGCAGTTGTTTGCAGCTTGCTGATATAGCAGGCAGTACCCGACTAGAAATTCAGTTATGGGGAATATCAGGGCCGGACCTGGTAACCGGATTCTAAATCCAAGGCCCCTGTCTGGCTACCTTATACGGCCCTGATTTCCAATCAGGGCCGTATAAGGCTTTGGCACATCAGGGCCAGTTCAAGTTTACCACATAAGGACCTGATAAAAATAACCATTTAAGGGCCTGATAAATATAATCATAGATATATAAATACATATACTTATCTTTATATTAAATTAAAAAATAAATTATTAATTTCCGCACATTATGCCGCAATATGAACAATAATATTCTATTAATAATACAAAAAAAAAAACAAGTCGTCTGCAGATACGGTTTTTCGTAACATCATTCGGGAAGTGATGCACGCGGGATTTGAACCTAAGACCTACGGGACCTACCTATTTACCTAACTACCTAACCGAGCACGCTAACCACTAGACCAAACCGACTATGTGGATATCTCGTACAGTATTTCCATAATAGTTCAATTTACTATTTATTTAAATAATAGTTCAGTTTTTAACGTAACTAATTAGGAATTTGAACTTAAAATTTGTAAATTCAAAATGACGGGTTTAAAATTAAAAACATATTGAATGCGACATTTTGATTTTATAAATGATATCCTTAATTCCGCCAATATTTCGATCAGGTCTACCTTATCTATGCCAGGTCTGAACCTGAATATGGAATACCTTGTCAGGTCTACCTTAATTTTTCCCGATCTGGCCTTGAATAAGATACACCTTATTAGGTCTACCTTAATATTTCCCGATCTGGCCCTGAATATGGTACACCTTATCAGGTCAACCTTCCCTTTGCCAGATCCGGCCCTATTAAGGTACATCTTATCAGGTCTACCTTATCTATGCCAGATCTGGACCTGAATAGGGAATACCTTATCAGGTCAACCTTCCCTATGCCAGGTCCGGTCCTAATGAGGTGCACCTTATCAGGGCAACCTTTCCAATGCCAGATCCGGTTCTAATAAGGTACACCTTATCAGGTCAAACTTATCCATGCCAGATCAGGCCCAAATGTGACGGCAGGGCTGCCCTACCAGATTTCTAGTCGGGTAAGTGCGGCAGCATTGGAGAGTTGAGAGTTAGGCTAGGCTCAGCGCGACAGGCGCGCGATTCAGACGATCTTATATCGATAAACGAGACGTGGTTGAGCAAAAATCGAATATTCGATTCATTTTTTTCCTATCTTTTCCGTTTTATACTCGTTTTAACATATGCTTATAGCACTTTTCACTAATAAGCTTCCCTTTCCACCTGTAACGTAGACCTGCCATGATTGCAAAAGCATAACTGCTGAACTGCTGGTAGTCAGCTGGTAGTCGCCACCATGACACTCATGGTAGGCAACCGCATAAAATACGGACCTTGTTGCCGCACTTCTCCACAAATTCGCGATACTACAAATTCTAATTTCTATATGTTTGAGCATTATAAACTTATATCGATTAACTTTATACTGCTAAAAAACATTTATATATCCGTTTGAAATTACATTATCCGTCCCAATTTGACAATTCTCCGAATCAAGATACATCATTTATGCTGTTAGCTATCGTGAAATAGGCCCGTGTATAAGCAAAGGACTACCGCTCGCACTCTTCACCTCCCGCACGTACTGACGAACCTCCTTAAGAACGCGGTTTTAAATTCGAGTTCACGCTATGAGCCGCACTCGCCAGGAGGCGCTTGCGATGTCCGCGACTTCACTTTGCATTTCTCTTTCATCTTGGTGGTATTATTGTCGGCACTGCGATAGTTTGACAAGTCGGATTTACATTTCACTTATTCATATTCCAAAAGTTTCGAATCTTATGGTGTGTATGAGGTCTCCGCAGTATTTGGAATTCGTATAAAGTGCTATGCGAGTGATAAACACTATGACACGATGAGTGTATGAGTGTTTATAGTCTAACATCATGACTGTGAATAACCTCAAATTTTTTTTTCTTGCAATTTTTACTTTCCTTTTAATCTAACATATGGTGTGAATATTCATAGTATATTTCTCATTGAAAACTGCTCATGATCATTGATAGTAGTTCTTTTGTTTAGTGAATGTGTAACACAATCCATATTTCAGGCAATATAAATTTTTCACAACAGGCGGTTGCAGAAGTCTTATGTGAGTGATTGAAAAGATCACAAAATCTTCTCTGTACTAAATCTCTTGTTGTTCACTGCTCATTTGCTGGTAATTCTGTCTGTATGTATCATACCCAAGCATAATAACTTTTATAATAGCTTGCGGTCCAAAAATAATAATATATATAATAATTTTTTTTTAATAAATAAATAAATTTATTTATTTTTTTCAATATTGCAGGTAAAGTATCAGAAGCAGTGAAGATTTTGGATTGGATTTTAATACCAAAACTACATTTTAAATGCAGAAGGCACACACACCAAATTTCACTGCGGTCCACAGCTTTTTACTACAGTTATAGTGTTTTTGGACATACAGACACCAGACAGACAGACAGAAATGAGAGAATGTGTTTTTTGGAATCTAGGACACTCAAAACATGTATTTCCATCAAAATCTGAGAGTCCATTTTTTTTTTGGATTCCAATACTTTCTCTTTTACATACTTTGTATGTGATGAAAAAGTAAAAGTGAGGATAAGCCTTCATCGAAAATTTATTCACTAAGTACATGCATTTGTTGAATTATTTTTTTCTAGCAAATTACATTAAACGGATCATACAAAGGGTTCTACATAGTCATCAAGTTATTAGAAATTCGTTATTACGAGCAATTTTTTTAATAAAAATAAATCTATACCAAGCGATACTGTTTAAATTTCGAGAGCATTTTACGGCAGTTTTTACCAAAAAATTATTCAGTTAGAATAATTGTTTGTGTACACCAATCATTTTATTGACTCTGTTGGCATAGTCTAATGGAATGCATTCAAGCTTCCGCCGTAATTCGTATGAAAAAAACCTTCTGGTTGATTTTTGTTCTGCAAAAATAATCAACGAGCGGAAATTGCCAATAATTGCACCGCGCTCAAGCGGATAACAAACTCTATTGCCGAGTACTTTGTACGTAAACACTGAAATGCCTACTATTCGGGGCAAAAAATTCAGGTTGTTTTTTGTTTTCGATAAGTGCTGTCGTCAATGATAAATAGATAGATAAGTTTCGGAATCATTGCGGTGCAAGTGACAACTCTAGCTTATTTTATTTATTAGAATTTTTTGTATTGATTCATGATCTCGATTTTATAATTTTTTTCAATTGTTAAGAGCATTTTTACACCTGACGATAGGTTAGGTTAAAAAAATCAATCGATTAGAACTTTTTAACGAATAGAAATATTAAAATATTCGGCTGTGAATTGATGCATCTTCTAAAAAAACAATATCAGCCTTTACTCATCCCAATCGGATAAATATTAGGGTTTTTTTTTAAATACTGGACTAAGAACTGACATTTCATTGCAGAAACGAATCGGTTGTGAATTGAATTGGCTGACAACTAATGAATTTGGTTGACCAAGCCAACTCAGTCAAACGGAATATGTAAAAACGATATGCGTAGAAATGGGATGTGTAAAAACGAGATGCGTTGAAACGAGATGTGCAGAAATGAAATGTGTGTAATTAAGCTGCGGTGTAGAACTGCCCTGTGCAGAGAAGGACATCGTTGCAGAATTGAAATATGTAGTATTGCAAACGTGCAAAAACGAGAAGTGAATAATTGGGAGATGAAGTATAGGAATTACGTTAAAATTATAATATTGTATAGAATAGAAATGTGTAGTTACAGAATGTGTTGGATGGAAATTGTGGAAAAATAAAGCAGTGTCGTATTGGTCTCTGCGTCGAAAAGCGCATTGGCAACGTCGAGAAATGAGTTATGGATTAAAAGCGCGTCTACGATCGAAATCTGCATGAAAGATTGTGCAGAACTTACCATGTGCAGAACTGAAATGTGGAAAAAAGACGGTTTGCCTGATTGAACTAATGTGAAATGGTCTATCTTCCTTGAAAGCGCTTAAAAATTTTGAAAAGTGCCGCTAGTATATTTTATTCACAAAAAATTAATGTTAAACCCCAGTGTTTTAGCTCATCACAAGGGATTTCCTCTTTAAATGAATTCCCTAAATAAAATGAATTTCACCGGAGAAAGGCAGAGTTTTAAAAGTGCGAGATTAGCGTGAGGTATCGCGGAGACTGCGACATGCTAGCGTAAAAAAAAAAAAAAAAAACATTATTAAAAATATTCAGGAGTTATAATAGAGTTTAGAGGTACATGATCCCGTAGGATACAAAAGGTTCCTAACTGCGTGTACTGTATTATGATACAGAGAACGACAAAATTGATGTTAGCTCGCGTGAAACAGAGTTGTGCAGGGTCACGAGACCAGGTGGCGCTAATCCATAGCCTTCTCGAATCCCAGCATGCTCTGGAATTTCACCCGCTTGGTATTATCAGCTCCAGCAGTGAGGTGAATGCATGCGTGCACGTTTAGTATTCCCGCAGAGCTCTCAACTGAATTGCGCGCGTGTTGGATAATGAGCTAAAAGCTTTGATAATGTTCCCCCCACTAAAATAGGATTCATGCAATTTAGTATTGAATTGTTCTCCCGTGATGGCTACAGGGATTCGTTTTATTGCTGAAGATTAATAGGAGACGACACAACTACAACATAAAGCGAAAATACCGCCACCTTTAGTATTCGGACGTGGTGGAAACACAATGATATGGTTCGATATTTCAGACTATTTATCTGTTTCCGTTGAATAGGGCGACCGTTATTATACTTTCTATATATACGTTATCCCTCGTCGTTATGTAATTCACTGAATTTCGAAAATAATAATGCAATGCGTAAAGCTGCTATTATTGCTGTACTTAATTTGATCCCTCGAATTAAATATACCACGTAGAAAAATAGCATAGAAATAATTGTACTAGGGAATTTGAAAAAAAATCTTGCATTATGAAATGCACCTCATTAAATGCACATTAAGCGGTTCGTGGAACTTAATAACCATGAAAATTATATCGATCTGCATATACATGAGGCATTCCATATAAAGCGGGCCACCCTGATTTTCAATGTTCGTAGAGTGGGTTCATAATTTTTTTCCAGAGTATTTAGAGTTCCCCGAATACATACGAGTTATTTCAGATTTTTGATCCCCATAGTTTTTCCATAATAAAATACGCTTTTTTTATTTTTACTTTTTTTCTGTTCGCTGCCGATTTAAAACTATCTATGACACAGCAAAAATGTTTCAGGATAAAATTTAGGGTTTCGCGTATACTTTTTGATAAAAATATTTCCAAATTAACAGAGATATATTTTCAGGCATTTTTTGGCAAAATAATGCCACATCATTTGTTTTCATTGAGAGGGACCATTTTTATTTTACTCAAAATTTCACAAAATTTCCGTCATAATGTTAAAAAATGATGAAAAAATCAACACGATGGCAAATTGATATCTTCACAATGTACGGCTCGGTTATTTGCTGAATCTTACACAATTCACATGTTCATATTATGAAAGTATGAATTGATCATCACCCAAATTTTGGTGTAGTTAGTCGACATAGTGACGGAAATTTTGTCAAATTTTCAGCAAAATCAAAATGGTCCCTCCCAACGAAAAAAATGGTATAACTTTGTATTGCCAAAAAATTGAAAATGTATCTAAGCTAATTTGGAAATTTTTTTATCAAAAAGTATACGTGAAATCCTGCATTTTATCCCTAAACAATTTTGTTGTGTCATGGATAGTTTTAAATAAATCCGCACTGAAATGAAAAAATAAAATAAAAATGAAAATAGAGTATTTTTTTTTTCTTTTCGCTGCGGATTTATTTAAAACTATCCATGGCACAACAAAATTGTTCAGGGATAAAATGTAGGATTTCACGTATACTTTTTGATAAAAATATTTTAAAATTAGGCTAGATACATTTTCAATCACTTTTTGGCAATATAAAGTCATATCATTTTTTTCCCTGGAAGAGACCATTTTGATTTTGCTCAAAATTTGACAGAATTTCCGTTATTAAGTCCACTAACTACACCAAAAATTGCGCGATGATAAATTCATATCTTCATAATGTGAACATGTGAATTGTGTATGATTCAGCAAATAATAACCGAGCCGTACATTGTGAAGACATCAATTTGCCATCGTGTTGATTTTTTCGTCATTTTGCTTCCTCATAGAGGAAGCCTTGTTTTCATGAAAAAATTTTTTTTCGAGATTTTCATGTCAGTACAGTCAGAATGGTCCAAAACGTCGAGAAAAGTGGTTTGTACGAAATGTCTGTATGTGTGTGTGTGTGTGTGTGTGTGTGTGTGTGTGTATGTGTGTGTGTGTGTGTGTGTGTGTATGTGTTCATTTTTTTGTTTACACGATAACTGTCGCAATTTTCGATGAATGCTCTTCAAATTTGGCCCGCAAGTGGGCTATCATAGACTACTGTTTGGGATTGTAGTTGACGCGAATCGGTTCATAAATTCAGATTTCACAGCATTTTGAAAATTTCGAAAAAATCGTTTTCACGCTTTTTCACGCTATAACTTTCGGAAGTTGCGAGATATCGGGCTGCAATTTTGCACGTTAATGGACTACCATCAAACCATGATCTGTACCAAATTTGGCGACAATTGGTAAAGCGGTTCTAATGTTATTGCAATTTCAATTTTTTTTCAAATGTCTGTAAGTATTTCAGCTCCTGTAAATTATGAGACATCCCATTGCAATTTCAAACGTATCATTGCGTTCATCGATTATCCGTGATGAATTTCGTCAAGGAAACGGCCATTATGTCAATAAATTTTGACTTTGCGGCATGAGAAACAAAAAAAAGCCGACATGAAAAGAAAAATGGTAAAAAAATTTTTTCAGAATTATCTCAAATTTGGCTCACATATGGACAACCATGGACCACGTTTTGAGTACAAATTTGACGCTGATCTGTCCATCCGTTCAAATTTTATGACACTTAGAATATTTTGAAAAATCTCGTTCAAGCGCTGGATCGTGCGAATTACGAGATACCGGGTTGTAATTTGGTCCACACATTGACTATCGTGAAACAAGGGGTGGGTACAAATTTGAGAGAAATCGGCACAGTGGTTAAAATTTTACAAATTTTTTGTTATTTTCGAGCATTTTTCTGAATAGTCTTTCAAGCTGAAACAAGCCTGCAAAGTAGAACCTTGCAAATTGCTTCCTCATTATTTTACACCTTTAACGAAGCTTCCTCTATGAGGAAGCCAAAATCGATCAACGTACATCCTCATAGAGGCAGCTTCGTTAAAGGTGTAAAATAATGAGGAAGCAATTTGCAAGGTTCTACTTTTTTACCATTATGACGGAAATTCTGTGAAATTTTGAGTAAAATAAAAATGGTCCCTCACAACATAAAAAATGATATGGCATTATTTTGCCAAAAAATGTCTGAAAATTTATCTAGGTTAATTTGGAAACATTTTTTTCAAAAAGTATACGCGAAACCCTACATTTTATCCCGGAACATTTTTGCTGTGTCATAGATAGTTTTAAATCGGCAGCGAATAGAAAAAAAAAAATAAATAAAAAAAGCGTATTTTATTATGGAAAATCCATGGGGATTAAAAATCTGAAATAACTCGTATGTGTTCGGGGAACTCTAAATACTCTGGAAAAAAATTATGAATTGAAAATCAGGGTGGCCCGCTTCATATGGAATGCCTCACATATTATAAATATTTTACCTTGGCAGAAAAATACCACTGGGCAATCACAAAAAGTGAATTATTTTCAAGAGTGTCATTTTTGTTCTGTATTTAATTTTATCGGTATAAATATTTTTCATATTTTGCATTTGGTGAAGAGTTCAGGTTGCACAAATGAACAAAATTAATTTTGCAAGTTTCAATTCTCTTTGTCGGAAAGTCCGGTCTCAGCATAAGAATTTCCATTTCAAGATATCGCGACCAAATTACAAGGAAAGTTAGTAACAAAAATTTTACTACACAAGAAAATAATTTATGTAAACGTGAGTATATCTGTTAGTAGTGCAGATTATGCGACTGTTACCAAAGTGGTAACAAGTGATTATAAATCAACTATTCATATTTTACAAAAAAATTAAAAATATCTTATAATTTATTTATTATACACTGCGAGAAAAAAAATGTTTGAATGAACTAAATAAATATTAGAGTGAGTTGTCTAAAATATATTAGCATTATCCAAAACATTTGATATACCAACTAAAAATTATTTTGAAGGTGTACGACGATTTAGTTCATTCAAACATTTATTTTTCTCAGTGTATGCAAAAGACATAACAAAATATTTGTTATCTAAGAAACAATTGAAAATAATATTAATATCTTAAGTTATAATTGATATATGGATGAAGACAGATATAGTGGGAATTTTTACTGACAGTTTTCATACTCTATACGACAGCATAGCAGAAGATTAAAACTTTGAGATCCGGTGGTGTCCCTAGGGCTGCACGGATAGTAAAGGTGGTGAATTTCGTTGCCACTTTTACGGATCTCATTCGCCTCCAAAGCCGACGGTGGCAAAGACATAGACGAGACAGTATAGTAGACTGGTAGTAAAAGAGAGGACGTATAAGCGCCATTGAACTTTGAGCTTGTTAAAAGGATTGTGGACGAGCTTCGGGCGAATGAGAGTTGAAACCTTGGCAAGGTAGGGTAACCGCTGATACCAACGACGGAAAGACGGCTGAGAAAACTACCAGTGACAGTTGCCAAGATGGAACTAAAAGAGTTAATGACGTTCTAGTTGGATCGTTTCATTGTTTGTAACATTTTTCTCTGACAAATATGCAACTAAATATACTAAATGCTTTGTAATAAATGTAATACGTGTAAAAAAAAGTATAATTTTGTTTCGATGAATTGAAACAAATTATTTATCGAATACATTTTAAAAAATCTGTAAAGTAGAACTTTGTATTTGCTTCCGTATTATTTTTTAGATCTTTTAATAGATCTGTGAGATACTAGGTTGATAAATTTTAGCTTCCTCCTAGTGAAAGTTTTATGAAATCTGAATGGCAATACGCAGACTGTATAGAACCCAACTCTAGACATCACCAACTCACAACACCAACTCTACACATCACCAATTCTACACATGACTAACTCTACACAACACCAACTCTACACATCACCAACTCTACACATCACTAACTCTACACAACACCAACTCTACACATCCACCAACTCTACACAACACCAACCCTACACAAGTACCGGTTCACAAAACTGTCACCGGCGAAACTCTCACCGGCAAAACTGTCACTGGCGCAACTCTACACAGGCACAACTCTCACCGGCAAAATTGTCACTGGCGCAACTCTACACAGTCAAAACTGTCACCGGCAAAACTGTCACCGGCAAAACTGTCACCGGCAAAACTGTCACCGGCAAAACTGTCACCGGCAAAACTCTACACAGGCAAAACTGTCACCGGCAAAACTCTCACCGGCGAAACTCTCTACCGGCAAAACTCACATCGGCAAACCTCTCACCGGCAAAACTCTCACTGGCAAAACTCACATCGGCAAACCTCTCACCGGCAAAACTCTCAACAATTAAATTCACCCCAGTAAAATTCGGCACGACAATATTGTCCCGAGATATATTCAACGCGTGCTCAATTCGCCATGACAAAACTGTGCACATGACCGTCTGTTGACGCAAAAACTGTACACAGTCTTAACGCCATCAATCGAGATTTTCGCCGATTCTACACGGTACCCAATTCACCAAAGTCCCAACTCTACACAATACCAACTCTACACAATACCAACTCTACACAATACCAACTCTACACCTTAACCCACTCACACCTCATATCATTTGCTACCTTACCTGTAGATGGTGTTGAGTAAGTTCAGTTCACGGAGCGTCCGTGAACTGCGTGCGAGAAGAAAGCACTAGTGCGAGAAGTGCGTGCGAGAAGAAAGCACTAGTGCGAGAAGTGCGTGCGAGAAGAAAGCACTAGTGCGAGAAGTGCGTGCGAGAAGAAAGCACTAGTGCGAGAAGTGCGTGCGAGAAGAAAGCACTAGTGCGAGAAGTGCGTGCGAGAAGAAAGCACTAGTGCGAGAAGTGCGTGCGAGAAGAAAGCACTAGTGCGAGAAGTAAAACTGGGCCGATTTGCGCATGCGCAACATTTTTATCGTATCCTTGGCTGTAAAATGCAGTTTAAGCAACTAGCGGCAGCCACGAGAAGTAGCATTTCTCATGCATGTATTACATAATAGTATATTACGATACGAGTGCGATCAAACTTTTTCTGACGAGTGTGAGTTTGCTACACGAGCCGAAGGCGAGAGTTGCAATCACATGAGTTCAGAAAAAGTGTCTCACACGAGTTTCGTATACAACTTTATGCTACTCGTGCGAGAAGTGCGATTTCTCGCACGCAAAGCGAAGCGAAGCGTGTGAGAAGTACGCATTTCTCGCACGGAGCGGCATAAATAATTTTAGTTGTAATACGGCGGTCCAATCTATTAAGATACCAAATAAATGATATTTAAATGAAATATTCGAGTAAAACATTGGTTTGAATCAAATGTTTATGATACTTGACCAACGATCTTTTTTCCGGATTAAGAAAGTATTTAGTAGCAACAAACAAAATATTTTTTTAGTGTCCGCTGCACAGTGAAAGTTGATTCAAATAAATAAATATGTTAGAAATAAAAAAAACCGAAAAATTGAATGAAATACATATTTGTTGGAGGGAAAGTAAATTTTCGTTGATTGAAATAATTAAATGTTGAATAGATCATGTTAGTTAATATAGCTGATCACGAACAGGGCGGAGGGGTAAAAAAATTGATAAAAACGCATCACGTGATTAATGGACACCCTAAACAAAGTCACGAGTACGACGAAATACTATCGTCCCTTTGTCTCATGCCTTTGTTTTTATCCAGAGTTTTATTTCTTTAAAATAAATGCATATTTGAAAGTAATAAATGCTCATATTTGATTCATATAAATTTAGTTTGACATAAATAAATATTATACTTGATTCAAATAATATGTATTTATTATGACTATGATGCACGTTTTATATGAATAGAAAATGTATTTGTGCTAACTACAATATTTTATTGGAACCAAATAAATCTCAGATTAGAGACGATATATGAATTCAAATAAAAATATATACTAGTTTCTAATAAAATCCTACTATGCTCCCACACAAATAAGATTTATTTAATGTAACTATATTTCATTAAGATCTAATAAATATCTTCTCTGGGTGCAACTATCCCGTTTCTGTGGGTATGAGAATAGAAATTAAGTAAATTCGAATTCGGGAGCAGCTTCAGTATGCTGCATGAATAATTGCCGTGAATATGACAAAAATAATCCGAAAATATGACATTTCTTGACATGCGCTTATTGTACAAGATCCGTCTATCCGCGTATTAATATACCACATGGCACTTGGTTTATGCATAATTTATTCTTGAGTTCAATGATCGAGGTGCATTGACCTGTGTGACCGCCGAATACAGTAGCAGTAATATCCGCGCTCACTCGAGTTAAGAGTAATCGCCTCGTCTGTCAGGTTCAATAATAGATATCACGTCGTCTCTATCTTCTTTCGCGCTCTCTGTTCCTATCTCTATTCGTGGCCCGATGCTGTTGCTGCTGCCTCTAGCGATTCGATCGGTTTTCCGCGAGCGAACAGCCGAGTGATCGAGCCACGACCCCGTCGACATTCGTCCCGACAGTGTTGGGGGCAAAAGTTCACGTCTCCGGTGAAACGGGAGCGTAGAAGTAGTAGCAGGTTATACTAAAAAATTCATTGTGGATAGAGCCGCGGTGGGTGATGGTCTGTGGCGGCCTGTCGCGTCATTTACCCCCGCAACCATCTATCTCCACTTCACTCTCGCGAAAACCTCTCACTTCATTCCAATATATAATCAACGAGAGACAACAGCAAACCATTGCACCTATTTCAAGCGGATAACAAACTCTCAGTTCAACTCACTTGACGTGAGCTTTGTACATAAACACTGAAATGCTTGCTTTTCGTAACAATCTGCAGCATTCTCGCTGCCACATCAGTTATGAAACTTAATAACGCCCAGCTTATTCGGATATGGAATAGTCAAATGGAAACCAACAGTTTTGGCAGTGCATATGCAGTTGGGCGTGAAAATAAAAATAATTGTACACTGAACAAAAGAGTTGGTTGAATATTGCTTCAAGCGATAAAATTGGTTGGGCCAATAAATTAGTTGGTTAAGAAAACAGATGAGTTGCTTGAGGTACTAATCCGTGCAGAAATTAGTTCGGGCGGCCGCGATTAAATAAGGGACCTTCTTAGGTATAAACGTGGCATCCGCAATAGGGAATCCACTCTAGAACCCTACTAGGCTCTACAGAGGCTGCCATGACAAAATATATAGTAAAAAATGTCCATTTCGGGGCCTAATCAGGCTCAAATGTGGAACCCTCACTAGGCCCCCATGGAAATAAAGTACAATGAAAATTATATTTTTCGATGTATTGAAAAATGCATTCAAAATATACTTGAGATATATTTTCTATATTTATCATATATGTGAAATATATAAAAAATAAACGTGAAATATATTTCGAATATATATGGAATATCTACTTTTTCGTAAAAAAATATAATTCTTGAATATAAAAGATGTATATCTGAAGTATATTGCATATGCATATGAAATATACGTAAACTATACATTGAATATATTTTCAATATATTTCATATATATCCTAAAATTATATTAAAAATATATTTGAGATACATATTAAATGTATACCAACTGTATATTCAATATGTTTTGGATATATTTCACGTACATACTAAACTTATATATAAAGTATATTCAGCATGCATGTGAAATGTTTCCCAACTGGACATTTAATTTACTTCCAATGTAGTCAGAATATATCCATATGGCTATATCCGCATGGCTATATTTATAATATAGCCAATTTGATATTAATTTTTTTTAATGCAGTGTTAAAATCGTATTATTCGTAGTATTCTTTAGTAATAAATCAACTTGTAATCAACTTGTTCTTTAGAACAAACAAATATTCTGTCTAATTTCAAATGCATGAGGCATATTTTCTTCACTTAAGGTTTTATTGACACGCGATATTATTCAACATATCTTTTATGCTCACGTTTACATAGTTAGTTAAATAATAAATATATTGAAATGACATTCTGGATATATCTAAATTATGTAATAAATATATTTTCCGTATATTGGAAAATATACGAAAAGCTACATGTACAAATATATGTCGAATGCAATTAGAATGTAATTTAAATGTATATTGGAATATACTTTAACATATATTTTTGGTATATTGAAAAAGATATACACATATATACAAGGAATGTAATTTCAACGTAATTTGAATGTACATTTGAAATACCTCAACATATATTTGTTGTAGATGGAAAAGTATATATAGAAGCGTACGCGGTATGCAGTTTCAATATAATTTCATTCTATTTTTTAATATACTTCAACATATATTTTTCTATGTGTTGAAAAATATATACCATATACAAAAGAGATGCATAATACATACATTTAGAATAAATTACATATGTATATTGACTATACCAGCTACTGTATATTGAATATATTTTTACTTACATACAAAAATATATATAACATATCTAATTTTTCGTAAAAAAATATATGTATTATATAAAAAATATATTTTCGAATATATTTCAAGTATACTTTTTTTCCGTGAGGGGGGGGGGGGGGGGGGTTCACTCATATTGAGCTTCTTCATTGCCTACAAAGATACCCTTTACAGACAACTGTATAGGCAACTTTATACGTCCTTTATAATTTGATTTTTTTATATTTCCGATACGTATTCTGCAATAGGTATGACAAATTATTCCCTTACTGAAAAACCCGTCGGAGTTAACCAGGTGATCACCCATCTAACTATTGAAGGTAAGTGATTCAGAATGCCAGCCCCGCGGTCATCCATCTGAGTAATTACCGTCAGGCTAGGCGGTTATCCAACCTAGTACTGTCAGTCAGAGTTAGCAAAGCGGTCACCCATCTAAGTATTGACCATGAGTCGTCAGCCACGCGGTCACCCTAGTACTAACCCTCAGGTCAGTCAGACGATCGTCCACCCAAATACTAACGAACTAATGCGCGCAAACAATGAAATAAGCAACTTCGTAGAATATGTTTATAAATGACAAAAACGATACAATGTATCATTTTTTATATAACCGATTGCCGTGAAAAATAACTGAATGTGCTTCTATTATTACCACAGCAGACGCAATCATATAAATCTATAAAGTTCGGACTATATTACACGAATTTCATTTTATATTTCATATTACCGATATTCAAATAGACAAAAAAAAATTGTATAATCATATGATCTGAATGGCCGAGTGAGCTAAAGCGCAGTGCAACAACATCATCCGGAGGGTCCCAGGTTCGATTCCCGTCAATGTCAAAAAATTTTTATATGTTTTTTCAGTGATTAATATGTACCATCATGTAGAGGATGATGTAATATCTACTTACAATGCAGGATTACTCGATTTAATAAGCAAAAATTAATATTTTTCAATCAATTTTCTTTATTATTTTAGTAGGGGCTTAATAGGGCAGCCTTTATAGGCCCTAACAGGGAAATCTATAAAGGCCCCGTACTTTGAAGCGTGACCAGCCTAGTAGGGCTGTACTTAGATTTCCATACTAGGCCCCTAATAGAATTGGGGCAAACTAAACAAGGATGCAAAGTAGAACCCTTGCACATTGCTTCCTCATTATTTTTCGCGTTTTACAAAGCTACCTCTATGAGAAAGTATGTTATTCAATTTTTGGCTTCCTCATAGAGGAAGCTTTGTAAAACGCGAAAAATAATGAGGAAGCAATGTGCAAGGGTCTACTTTGCATCCTTGTTTTAATTAGATAAATATACATGTTGTGGATTCGCTCTTTCTATTTCGTTATTACGTTATTTCGTGATTATTAGAGCGTTTCCGAAAGTGAATGTGATAATGTATATTTAAAAAATAATTCAACATTCCATAAAATCAAAAATTGCATACCGTTCGTCACTAAATTATACATATATAATGGCTGAAGATTGTTTCATTTATATACAAAATTTGAGCTCGCTATCTTAAGTTTTGCAAAAGTTACAATAGAGCGATAATGTCAATTTTTTGAAAAATTCAAAACATCATAAAATTTTAACGGTTCAAACGATCTCAACCAAATTCAATAGCGATCACCGGCGTATGAAAGCTCACATTCACACCAATTTTAAGATCAATATCTCGAAAATTGAAAGAGTTATCGCGTAAACAGACATTTTTCAAAAAATTAAAAAACGCGTAATAATTTAACGATGAAGTGGATTTTAACAAAAATCCGTATAAACGATGAGGCTTGATCCCTCTATCTATGGTCCAAATTTCAGCTTGATATCTCAAGGCATTCCCGAGTTATAAAGGTTTACATTTTTCGATCGTGTAACACACACATACACACACACACAATCAGTTGGTTGGGCCAATATATTAATTGGTTGGCAACCAACGAATTGCCATATATAAATGAATATTCTACTTTGGAAAATACCAGCCTTTTTACGGTGATTTAGAATAAAGTGACTGTTCCTAAATTAGAAATTGATATTTCAGTGAACACGACTTTCTGTCGATCTTTGGGAACCAAAACTTTTTTTTAATAGAACAAAACTTTCTAGTTTATTCTTTACTGTGTTTGATCGAAGTACATATATATTCTAATTTAATAAGTTTTGCAACGATGACTATAAAATGCTGGAGGTGGTCACAAATATTATATACGTACGGTACGAAAAACTGGTTTAAAGTCGAAGTTTGAATATTGTTACTTCATAATTTTCTATGCTTTACATAGCTTTCTCCATGAAAAAATATATTGATGAATATTTTGGTTTTCGCGGAGAGGAAACTTTGCGAAATGTGGATAATAATTGAGAGGCAACGCGCAAGGTTTGACTTTGCTTTGAATAATAAACCTCATAACTTTTGAACCATTCGATTTTTCCGCAACAAACTTATTGCCAAACAACTTTGTTCGTAACTAAAGTTTTGCCAAATATTTTTGTTTGATCGTTTAACATTTACGCAAGACAGAAAGTTTCCATCGTCGTCGATAAATTTCAATCAAACCCACGAGAATGATTAAATAATAAGAGTTCCACTGTCGTGCCAAATTACAACACGATATTTTTAGTCATCCTCGAAGTATACGGGTTTTTATTATAGTCATTTTATTAAGAAATGTGCTAATTTGTTTACCTTTTCATTTAGGTCTTATAAAATACAAATAACACATTGTTGAAGTTGTGTTTTTGAAAAATTTCAAATTTCATTGTAGTCGATTTCAAACCACAATATCAAAAATTAATTCTTACAAAATCCAAGTTATCCTGTGAGAAAGCAAAAAAAATGTATAGCCTAAAATAGTAATAAAATTTGACTATTTTCTCGACATATTTCAAGGCGGTAACAGTCCATTGCCAACTCCTTTCCGCTTATAAAAAAATATTTTTAAACATTGTTAGGCATTTTTTAAAATCAAAATAGTGAATAATTACATTTTTCAAAAAACCGCTCTTTCAAATTTTACGTGTTAATACATTTTTCTTTCATAAAATAAAAATATATTAATAAATAATAATAATATAAATAAATAGCTGATATTTTGTCGAAATTTTTGTATTGCCATTTAATAATATGTTTTAAAAACCAAGTGTTCCCTTAATGTAGTAAATATGCTACGTTTCCAGTTGAATGATTAATGCATATTTAGATATCAAGAAAACTACTCGTCTTGATCGCCGCATACCATAAATTCATGAAACGTCTTCATCCCTGAGATGTCTGACCATAACGTAATGTTAGTACTGCCCGTACATGTACTTCGTTCGTTCTTGCACTTCGATAAATCAGAAAAAATATGTTTTGAAAACCAACTGTTCCTCTAATGTAGTAAATACGCTACATTTCCAGTTAAATGGTTAATGCGTATTTGGATATCAAGAAAACCTTTCGTCTTGATCGCAGCATACCATAAATTCAGGAAACGTCCTTATCGCTGGGATGTCTGACCATAACGGTATGTTACTACTGCCCGCAGATGTACTTCGTTCGTTTTTGCACTTCGATAAATCAGAAAAAATGCGTTTTAAAAACCAACTGTTCCCTTAATGTAGTAAATACGATACGTTTCAAGTTAAATGGTTAATGCGTATTTGGATATCAAGAAAACTATTCGTCTTGATCGCAGCATCCATTAATTCATGAAACGCCCTTATCGTTGGGATGTCTGACCATAACGGTATGTTATTACTGCCCACACATGTACTTCGTTCGTTCTTGCACTTCGATAAATCAGAAAAAATGCGTTTTAAAAACCAACTGTTCCCTTAATGTAGTAAATACGATACGTTTCCAGTTAAATGCTTAATGCGTATTTGGATATCAAGAAAACCATTCGTCTTGATCGCAGCATACCATAAATTCATGAAACGTCCTTATCGCTGGGATGTCTGACCATAACGGTATGTTACTACTGCCCGCACATGTACTTCGTTCGTTCTTGCACTTCGATAAATGAGAAAAAAAAGTGTTTTAAAAACCAACTGTTCCCTTAATGTAGTAAATAGGATACGTTTCTAGTTAAATGGTTAATGCGTATTTAGATATTAAGAAAACTATTCGTCTTGATCGCAGCATACCATTAATTCATGAAACGTCTTCATCACTGAAATGTCTGACCACAACAATATGTTACTACTGCCCGCACATGCACTTCGTTCGTTCTTGCGCTTCGCTAAATCAGAAAAAATATGTTTTCAAAACCAACTGTTCCCCAAATGAAGTAAATATGCTACGTTTCCAGTTAAATGGTTAATGCGTATTTAGATATCAAGAAAACTATTCGTCTTGATCGCCGCATACCATAAATTCTTGAAACGTCTTCATCGCTGGGATGTCTGACTATAACGGAATGTTACTACTGCCTGCAGATGTACTTCGTTCGTTCCTGCACTTCGATAAATCAGAAAAAATATGTATTAAAAGCCAACTGTTCCTCTAATGTAGTAAATACGCTACGTTTCCAGTTAAGGATGTAGGAGCGCGATGAGGTGTTCAACTTCCTGAAAAGTGAGAATTCAGAGAGAAATTGGAATACGTTTCGATGGAATAAAAATCTGAAAAAAATCAACCATTCAAAAGGTGCGGAAAAGATTAATTTTCCATATTGATAATTGCAAAATGTTATTAACTAATAGGTGAAAAAAAAAGTTCAACAAATTATCCGTCAACCTAACTCTTTTTTCGAATGAAAATAATTCGTTAATTTTTCTGAATATGTATGAATTTTTTCAGAATTTTTTCTAATTATCGAAATTTAGTTTTTTTGGAATTCATTTTTTTTTTTAATGCATTTCTAAGTCGCGTTTTTTCATATGTGATTGGCACAAAACCACCCATTACACCCAAGAAGTTTCGAAACGACTGATCAAACAGATTCGCGAATACAGCTCATACAAGAAAAAAAAAACCGTAATTTTCAAACATTAGACAAAATTCTGAAAAAATTCATACGTATTCAGAAAATTTAATGAATCATTTTCATTCGAAAAAAAAGTTAGGTTGACGGATAATTTGTCGGACATTTTTTTTTTCACCTGTTTGTTATGAACATTTTGCAATTATTAATATGCAAAATTAATCTTTTCCGAATCTTTTGGATGCTTGATTTTTTTCAAATTTTTATTCCATCGAGAAGTGTTCAAATTTCTCTCTGAATTCTCACTTTTCAGGAAGTTGAGCACCCCATCGCGCTCCTACATCCTTAAATGGTTAATGCGTATTTGAATATCAAGAAAACTATTCGTCTTGATCGCCGCATACCATAAATTCTTGACACATCTTCGTCGCTGGGATTTCTGACCATCACGGTATGTTACGAAGGTAAACGTCCCAGTGATCGACACGTTAACCAAATTGCCCGACTTTATAAAAACGTAACTTTCACATTAAAATACAAAAAATGGTCATTCTAGATAATAATGAATCAGAATAGTCGTATGAAAAAATAACAAGCTCAAAATTTTCGTAACTTATCTTATTGTAGAGAAAACTTATTCTAAAGCTTCAGAAGTGCAAATGTACCAGTCATTGACATACTAAAGTTATAGTTGGTCCACTAATCGACCGTTATATGTCCTAGTAATCGACACGTTAAGGAAAGTCACAAATTAAGACGTCAATAACTGTCATTGTAGGTTATAAAGAATCAGTATAATCTTGTCAACAAATAGAACGCTTAACTTTTGGTCTACCTTATCTTCTTGTAATAAAAAATTAACATAAAACTTGTGATGTGCAAATGTCCAAGTCATGGACATACTAAAGTCACGGTTTGCCCAGAATCGACCCATGACATGACATGACCCAGTCATGGACATATGCATGGCCCAGTTATCGACATGATTTATTTTGCTGCTTAATTATTTATAGAGAGCCCAATACCCCTGTCCATAACTACTCCTCGTACAGTTCGATCGATGAATGAATTGTTACATTATTTTTTACCATCTAATTCATAAAAACAATACGCGATTTACACTAATTTTCTATCCACAATTTTGTCCTAGTGATCGACAGTAGGTCGATTACCCGGACATTTATGTGTTTTTCTGAACCAGTTATCGACCTCCGCGATTTTTTGCACAAACAACAATTTTACGATAAAATCATATTCATTTAGTAATACCAGATTCTTCATATGTAATATCAAATTAAACTTACTCAGCCAAAGTCTTCGTGCATCGCAGAATTTAACTAAATGTCACGAGACGCACCTTAACCTCCATATCAAGGATTTTGACGAAATCACGCTCGGCTCGGTCACTGCAAGTTTACGATTTTCTTATTATCACTGTTGTGATTTTACAAGCCTCAAATTTTCATATAATATTGTACATAAATCGGAGGAAGTGTTGTTAATTTATTTAAGCGTCGAAAAGCACTCACAGTCTTATTTATCCCTCTTTTACCACAAACTGGTCGATTACTGGTACATGGTCGATTACTGGGACATTTACCTTACTGCCCGCACATGTACTTCGTTCGTTCTTGCACTTCGATAAATCAGAAAAAATATGTTTTAAAAACCCCTAAAATATGTTTTAAAAATATGTTTTAAAACTGTTCCCCTAATGCAGTAAATACGATACGTTTCCAGTTAAATGGTTAATGCGTATTTGGGTATCAAGAGAACTATTCATCTTGATCGCTGCATACCATTAATTCATGAAACGTCTTCATCCCTGAGATGTCTGACCATAACGGTATGTTACTACTGCCCGCACATGTACTTCGTTCGTTCTTGCACTTCGATAAATCAGACAGTTCCATTTTCCAGAGAGCCTTCCCCCACTTCCATCGCAGTTCGTTTTATTCTCCTTTCCACGTCAGGCTGCCGAGCATCGGCCGAGAAAATTCCCTAAAAAGCTCCACGAATATGGATGTAGCGATATTGGACAGATCTGCAACCTCGACATTGACGTAACGCTGGGGTGAGCCAGTGGATGCACTCAAGCTGTCTGTCAATTTCAGAGGTTCCGGTTGTCAGCTTTCTTCCATCGCTCGATGATGCCTGCAAAGGTGTTGGTATGTGCATTGATAAGTCAATGAATACACTATTCCGGCACGTTTTCGAAGCTCGAATATGGCTGAAAATTTTTTATCTCTGAGAACATCCAGGCCAACGCTGGAAGAAGGCTCTTCAAACTTTAAAAGCAAGTGCCAATAAGAGGAAATAGGCAGATGGAGAATCCGTAAAAATAGACCCAATTGTAATGGAGGCTATACTTACGAAGGTGCCCCGAAAAATATACCGTCCAAAAATATTCAGAGGAAATAAAAAAAAAAAAGAATATCCTGCGGGAAACAAATTCCCTGAAGAATATCCATAAGAAAAAAATCCTAAAAATATCTCTTAATAAACAGTTGTACTGCTTTGCAATTGTTGTGCAATTACATTTTGTAATTGTATTGGATATCAAATTAAATACAATTACTTCCAGTAATTTGTATTTTGTAATTTTCCATTACAATTTTGCCCAACTCTGCTACCTATGTATGAATTATGATCTAGGTATAATCATGAATAATCCATAATTATTTAAAACTTCCGCAATATTTTACAGTAGATAAAAGGGTGAATTTTTACACAACCAAAATAATACCGTTTTACCCAACGGTCTAATTTCCCACCACTTTACCTTAGATAATAGATTGCTCAATGGACCTAATTCATTTTATGGTCACTAATGCCTCATTCGAAAGTGACTGTGACGGAAGCAGAACTCGTCAGGGTTCGAATGAAAACCGAATTTCGGCGAGCTGGATTGAAGAACTTTAGGAGGTATATGGAGCTGTGAGGAAATGGGAATAGTGAACGTCGAGTGTAGAGAATGAGAGAGAAGCCCGCGTGATGCCAGTACTACCCATTTCCGACGGTGATGCTTCTGGTTCCATCGTCTGCATCACTTCCACTTCCGACACGACAAAGGCTTTTTCGATTTGGTGACTGGGAAGCTGTTCGCCGTGAAAGCCATGAGAGATTCAGTGCGAATAAAACACTACTTCACAAAATTCTTTCTAAGTAACTCAATCATCTCAGTATATTGATGGAATCCATCAACTCGCCAATTCTTTTTTCCCTGTTAATTCGTTCCTACCAAATATCATTTTTCGTTCCTCACCACTAGTAGAAATAAAAATTGGTAGTTATGTTATTTATTGTATGAAATTGCAGCTTATTTAATGTTTAGACAAAGTTTGGGATTTAATTTGGCATTAATTCGCTTAGGGATTGAAATATTATGGCATGTTGATTTTTTTTTTTTAATATTTGCTCACCCTCCATTTTTCACTTTTACAGCACATATTTTTCGCAGGTACAATTTATTTCCTACTCCAAAACTACCATAAAACAATAATGGACTGTCGCAGTGCTATCCAGAATCTCAACACTCATGTAATGTAAAAAATGTACATAAGAATTTTCAGTAGTAATATCCCAAGACCTCCAAAATTGTCTCAATATTTCCCGATTTTTCGTTGCTAAGCAATTAGAGGAAGAAGTTTGAAAGAATGTTCACCATAACTTTCTATTTCAAAACTTAATGAGGACTTACAACTTCCCTCTCCCAATTTCGTACTCTCTATTGATACGTTCTCGCTTTTGAAATTGCAACACAATCATTCAGCATAAATTAACGACAGCGTAAATCCAGTTTTCTCGTATGTACGAAGTTCTCGGAGGAATGCGAATAGGAGGTGCACGCAAGGGAATACGAGTTCAGTAGCGCGGTGATAATTGGCTTAGCCCAGTGGAGGGACCCTGAAGCGACGAGTGACAATACCTACGAAGGCAGGACAATAGCAAGAAACTCGTGGTGTCTGCTCGGTGATACTGTAAAGTGGGGGTGGTCAGAGGCGGAGATCCTAAGCATCCTTCTCGAGAACTGGGCGCACTCCTGAAACTTCCCAGAACGTTGGAGAAGCTCACCATCACGAGCAACCTCATTCCCATTCATTGGTTTCCAATTATTTCCCCACAAAGCGGCCAAGTTATGAAGTCTCTAATTGCTAGTCCCCCTTTCCTCTGTCTAGGCACATCCAACGACGAAGACGTCGCGGACATTTCCAGTGAGAGAGAGAGAGAGAGAGAGAGAGAGTGCGGCCTGACGCCCCAACGATTAAGAAACTCACTATTCATTTTTCATCCTTATTTTCTCACTTTCAATAGCCGCGAGTTGAGACCATCAAGAACTCCCTGAAATTTTTATTAATACTCCTATTATGCAATATGTCATTTAAGATTTCTCATTAATAAAAGTTAACGGTGAAAAGATTCAATAGTCATTTTCATGTTGGAGTACGGTTACTTCTTCTTCTTCTTCGAAAATTTATAGTAAAACTTCGCCTACATTACGCAATGCTTGAACTTGGCGAAGAACCAATCTGCCACGAAAATTGGTTGTGGCGTTGCTCTCTCCCTCGTGATTATGACGAATGAGAACATTTAGACGTAACCCTCTATTTATTCATGTTGGGTAGTCAAAGGTAAGCTAGGCGAGGATTCACTGTACAGAAAAAAACATACAGACGAAAAGCTAGGTGAAAGTGCACTGTATAGAAAAACATGGAGAAGTACAACTAGGTGAGAGTTCACTGTATAGGGGAAAATGGAGACCGTAAACTATGCGAGGATTCACTGTACAGAGAAAACATTGAGAATATCATTTCAGATCGCAATCTCTTCTATCTTAACAAAGGTATAAAGATATAACCACGAAAAACCGTTAAGCTGTTGCCCTCCCCATACGATTATGGCGAATGAAAATTTTCAGACGTAATCCTCTACTTACCCATGCAGGGTAGACAAAGGTAAGCTAAGCGAGGATTCACTGTACAGAAAAAAACATAGAGACGAAAAGCTAGGTGATAGTGTACTGTATAGAAAAAACATGGAGAAGTAAAACTAGGTGAGAGTTCACTGTATAGGAAAAAATGGAGACCGTATAAACTATGCGAGGATTCACTGTACAGAGAAAACATTGAGAATATCATTTCAGATCGCAATCTCTTCTATCTTAACAAAGGTATAAACAAGGTATAAAGATATAACCACGAAAAACCGTTAAGCTGTTGCCCTCCTCATACGATTATGGCAAATAAAATTTTTTAGACGTAATCCTCTACTTACCCATGCAGGGTAGACAAAGGTAAGCTAGCTGAGGTTTCACTGTACCGAAAAAACATGCAGAAGAAATGCTAGGTGATAGTGCACTGTATAGAAAAAACATGGAGAAGTAAAACTAGGTGAGAGTTCACTGTATAGGGAAAATGGAGACCGTAAACTATGCGAGGATTAACTGTACAGAGAAAACATTGAGAATATAATTTCAGATCGCAATCTCTTCTATCTTAACAAAGGTATAAACAAGGTATAACGATATAACCACGAAAAACCGTTAAGCTGTTGCCCTCCCCATACGATTATGGCGAATGAAAATTTTTAAACGTAATCCTCTACTTACCCATGCAGGGTAGACAAAGGTAAGCTAGGCGAGGATTCACTGTACAGAAAAAAACATAGAGACGAAAAGCTAGGTGATAGTGCACTGAATAGAAAAAACATGGAGAAGTAAAACTAGATGAGAGTTCACTGTATAGGGAAAAATGGAGACCGTAAACTATGCGAGGATTCACTGTACAGAGAAAACATTGAGAATATCATTTCAGATCGCAATCTCTTCTATCTTAACAAAGGTATAAACAAGGTATAAAGATATAACCACGAAAAACCGTTAAGCTGTTGTCCTCCCCATACGATTATGGCGAATGAAATTTTTTAGACGTAATCCTCTACTCACCCATGCAGGGTAGACAAGGATAAGCTAACTGAGGTTTCACTGTACAAAAAAAAAACATGGAGAAGAAGAGGTATGTGAGATTTCACTGTACAGAAGCAAAAGCTAGGTGAAAGTGTATAGGAAAAATATAGAGATAGTAAACTATGCGACGGTTCACTGTATCCAGAAAACATAGAGAATGTAATTACAGATCGCAATCTGTTCTATCTTAAAAAAAAGGCATAAGCCATATTTTCCTGATGGGAGCTCTGAGTGACTTCTGATAAACATTTTATGATACCAAGCGTGGCCCGGGATCGTTCGCATTTGGTTTCCACTGATAACCTAATACTATGTCAAATTTCATACTGATATGAACTTTTTTAGATTGCCTAAAAATTTAGATAATTGTTTATTACTGTGTATATATGTGCACCTCGTGACACAATAAAATTATCTTTGTGGTGTCGAAATGATTTGTACGACATCGTTTGAACTTATTTATAAAACAGCGCTAATTTTTCTGCCATGCTGAATTATTTAAACTCTAAAAATAATCCATTATAATTATTGACACATTATTCATATTATTACGCTTTTACAATAATTCAATACAGTAAACTCGTCAAGTCTATGGTAATTGTACAGCTTAGCACACAATTTGCACACAAATTCTAATAATTTGTAGTACCAGCAGTTCTTAAAGTAATTACGTCCTCTATTTCAATGGAACAAACAATTCATATAATGGAATGTCATAAAATGGATTCCTAGCATGGAATCACTTTTCCAAGGCAGCTTTTCCGACAATGCCACTTATAAAATATGCAGTTAATTCAATATACCCGCGACACCCAGCCGAGTATTTTATTAAATCTACCGCGCTGAATGAAAAAAAAGATGCGAATATATATTAAAATTGCATTTACAAATATTCTTAACTGCAATTCTAAATTAAGTCACCAATACTAAATTAAGCCACAAGCTTAGATAAATCGAGAGAAATAAAAATGCACATTGCATTCCTAATAAAAATCCACTATTTTTCTTTTTTTCTGATTCTTTGCATTGAAATTTAAACAAAAGTGGACTTAATGAAAATGGACTTAAAAAAAAATTATTTCTTCTGAAGCTGTTTCTCTGTGACCAATAATAAATTAAGCCACAAGTTTAGATAAATCGAGAGAAATAAAAATGCACATTGCATTCCTAATAAAAATCCACTATTTTTCTTTTTTTCTGATTCTTTGCATTGAAATTTAAACAAAAGTGGACTTAATGAAAATGGGCTTAATAAAAAATTATTTCTTCTGAAGCTGTTTCTCTGTGACCAATAGTAAATTAAGCCACAAGCTTAGATAAATCGAGAGAAATAAAAATGCACATTGCATTCCTAATAAAAATCCACTATTTTTCTTTTTTTCTGATTCTTTGCATTGAAATTTAAACAAAAGTGGACTTAATGAAAATGGACTTAATAAAAAATTATTTCTTCTGAAGCTGTTTCTCTGTGACCAATAGTAAATTAAGCCACAAGCTTAGGTAAATCGAGAGAAATAAAAATGCACATTGCATTCCTAATAAAAATCCACTATTTTTCTTTTTTTTCTAATTCTTTCCATTGAAATTTAAACAAAAGTGGACTTAATGAAAATGGTCTTAATAAAAAATTATTTCTTCTGAAGCTGTTTCTCTGTGACCAATAGTAAATTAAGCCACAAGCTTAGATAAATCGAGAGAAATAAAAATGCACATTGCACCCCTAATAAAAATCCACTATTTTTCTTTTTTTTCTAATTCTTTGCATTGAAATTTAAACAAAAGTGGACTTAATGAAAATGGGCTTAATAAAAAATTATTTCTTCTGAAGCTGTTTCTCTGTGACCAATAGTAAATTAAGCCACAAGCTTAGATAAATCGAGAGAAATAAAAATGCACATTGCATTCCTAATAAAAATCCACTATTTTTCTTTTATTTCTGATTCTTTGCATTGAAATTTTAACAAAAGGGGACTTAATGAAAATGGACTTAATAAAAAAATTATTTCTTCTGAAGCTGTTTCTCTGTGACCAATAGTAAATTAAGCCACAAGCTTAGATAAATCGAGAGAAATAAAAATGCACATTGCATTCCTAATAAAAATACACTATTTTTTTTTCTGATTCTTTGCATTGAAATTTAAATAAATGTGGACTTAATGAAAATGGACTTAATAAAAAATTATTTCTTCTGAAGCTGTTTCTCTGTGACCAATAGTAAATTAAGTCACAAGCTTAGATAAATCGAGAGACAAGATTTATTTGTCTCGATTGCCGCTATGCATTACTTAAGTACAACACGACGACGTTGGTGACGTGGAATATAAATGGAGTCCAATTGCATTTCTCCAGCAGTAGTGAATGCAGGGATTGGATAATCACGTCAATGATTAAAAATAGTGGCGACGGTGGTGGCGGTGTCGATAGTGGTGGGAGCTACCCGTGATTGGTAGGCCGATTGAATCGCCTCAATTAGGGAAACTCCTAATTATCATTCTGGTACGTGGATAGAGGCGAACGCGAGAAATGCCCTCGGTATAACGCTGCGGTATAGTCGATATCGGAAAACGATTCGACTTGGCGGGAATTGCCGTCGAGGTGCGCAGCTTCTCTTTCCCGTTCTTCGATTGAACCTCCCAAGCATCGAGGCAGAGCAGCTAGAGCTAGCACGCACAGTCTGTACTGAATCAGCGTGCGCCATCCGGTTATACTCACCAGTCAGACCATTTCCTCTCTGCTGGAAAAGCTGTGCGAATTGTCGAATTTTGCTACCATGAAAATGTCGGTGACATTCGTGTCACTATCGTGCTGCGTGAGGCTCAACCTGTCCGACGTCTGTCAATATACTTAAGCGAAAATTTAAGGGCGTTTGAGCGGTATATTCATGCCAACTGTGAATTTCAGAGTAAATTTTGAACACTTCTCGATCGGATAAAAATCTCAAAATAATTAAGCATGTACACTGAGAGAAATTGAGATGGTCCTGATAACTATTCAGTGATAATTATATTTTATTAGTTCAGGTGACTATTTTCGTAGTTACATTAATAGTAGCGTAGTTAATGCAACTACGAAAATAGTCACCTGGACTAATAAAATATAATTATCACTGATTAGTTACCCGTACCATCTTAATTTCTCTCAGTGTAGAAGGTGCTGAAAAGATTGATTTTGTATAATAATAAATCTGATATGTTATTAACAAATTAATTATAAAAACGAAATTTTTAAAAATTAGAAAAGTGTCTGAAAAAATGTATATATATTCAGAAAAATGTACAAATTGTTTTGATTTGAAAACAAACAAAAAAAAAAACTTGTTACATTTTTGCCAACCGTGAGTTTCAGAGTAAATTTTGAACACTTCTCGATCGGATAAAAATCTGGAAAAAATTAAGCATGTAGAAGATGCTAAAAAGATTGATTTTGTATAATAATAAATCTGATATGTTATTAATAAATTAATTTTAAATACGACATTTTTTTTAAATTAGAAAAGAGTCTGTAAAAATGATTTGAAAACAAACAAACAAACAAAGAAACAAAAAGTTAGTACATTCTTGCCAACCGTGAATTTCGGAGTAAATTTTGAACACTTTTGAATCTGGAAAAAATTAAGCATGTAGAAGATGCTAAAAAGATTGATTTTGTATAATAATAAATTTGATATGTTATTAACAAATTAATTATAAAAACGAAATTTTTAAAAATTAGAAAAGTGTCTGAAAAAATGTATATATATTCAGAAAAATGTACAAATTGTTTTGATTTGAAAACAAACAAAAAAAAAACTTGTTACATTTTTGGCAACCGTGAGTTTCAGAGTAAATTTTGAACACTTCTCGATCGGATAAAAATCTGGAAAAAATTAAGCATCTAGAAGATGCTAAAAAGATTGATTTTGTATAATAATAAATCTGATATGTTATTAATAAATTAATTTTAAATACGACATTTTTTTTAAATTAGAAAAGAGTCTGTAAAAATGATTTGAAAACAAACAAACAAACAAACAAACAAAAAGTTAGTACATTCTTGCCAACCGTGAATTTCGGAGTAAATTTTGAACACTTTTGAATCTGGAAAAAATTAAGCATGTAGAAGATGCTAAAAAGATTGATTTTGTATAATAATAAATTTGATATGTTATTAACAAATTAATTATAAAAACGAAATTTTTAAAAATTAGAAAAGTGTCTGAAAAAATGTATATATATTCAGAAAAATGTACAAATTGTTTTGATTTGAAAACAAACAAAAAAAACTTGTTTCATTTTTGCCAACCGTGAGTTTCAGAGTAAATTTTGAACACTTCTCGATCGGATAAAAATCTGGAAACAATTAAGCATGTAGAAGATGCTAAAAAGATTGATTTTGTATAATAATAAATCTGATATGTTATTAATAAATTAATTTTAAATACGACATTTTTTTAAAATTAGAAAAGCGTCTGAAAAAATTTATATATATTCAGAAAAATTTACAAATTATTTTGATTTGAAAACAAACAAAAAAAAACTTGGTACATTCTTGCCAACCGTGAGTTTCAGAGTAAATTTTGAACACTTCTCGATCGAATAAAAATCTGTAAAAAATTAAGCATGTAGAAGATGCTAAAAAGATTGATTTTGTATAATAATAAATCTGATATGTTATTAACAAATTAATTTTAAAAACAACATTTTTTAAAATTAGAACAGAGTCTGAAAAAATTTATATATATTCACAAAAATTTACAATTTAATTTGTTTTGAAAACAAACAAAAAAAAACTTGATACATTCTTGCCAACCGTGAGTTTCAGAGTAAATTTTGAACACTTCTCGATCGAATAAAAATTTGGAAAAAATTAAGCATGTAGAAGATGCTAAAAAGATTGATATTGTATAATAATAAGATTTGATATGTTATTAACAAATTAATTATACAAACGAAAATTTTAAAAATTAGAAAAGTGTCTGAAAAAATTTATATATATTCAGAAAAATGTACAAATTGTTTTGATTTGAAAACAAACAAAAAAAACTTGGTACATTCCTGCCAACCGTGAGTTTCAGAGCAAATTTTGAACACTTCTCGACCGGATAAAAATCTGTAAAAAATTAAGTATGTAGAAGGTGCTAAAGAGATTGATTTTGTGTAATAATAAATTTGATATGTTATTAACAAATTAATTATACAAACGAAATTTTTTAAAATTAGAAAAGTGTCTAAAAAAATTTATATATATTCAAAAAAATTTAGAAATTGTTCTGATTTCAAATCAAAAAAGAAAACTTGGTACATTCTTGCCAACCATGAGTTTCAGAGTAAATTTTGTACACTTCTCGATGGAATTAAAATCTGATAAAAATTAAGCATGTGCTGAACAGATTGATTTTAAAAAAAATCCTGTAAAATTTTCAGACAAATAAAAAATTAGGTGCACGGATTTCTGTCGGCAGCTGGTGAAATGACCCATAAATATGTATGGTGGCACTCGGTTGTTTAAAATTTTATAGGTACAGACAGTTTTACTGTAAAATATAAAATTTCTTTGCTTGCCAATCATTAACAAGGAAATTATAATTTATGCAGCGTTAATGGCAGTTTTTATAAATATGTCGGAATACTAAATGTAATATATATTCATAGGGTAATATGCGTTCAATGGTTTTCAGCGGATAATGAAATGGGTGCTTTAAACGATATTAAACTTGGGAAATTACTCTATGAAAGTGCTGACATCGCATATCTGCATTTTAAAAAGTTGATTTAATGGTTATGATTAAATGAGAAAATCGTGCATCAGAATATGACTTCATTAAAAAAGCAGATGATATCTTCGACATCCTTTTCCAAAGTGAAACGCGAATATTCTACAAAATAGACAACAACTAGAGTCTGCAAAATTGCTCCTCCGATTTAAATAAAAATGGACGAACAGTTGCGAAAAAAAAATCTTCAGTTTGATTTAAAAAAGTCGTAAATTTGAACTTCTGAACAAAAACACTATAAAAATAATCAATTAAACTGGAAATTGATCAAAATTATTGTGAAACAGTAAAAAAAGGTTTGAATAAACGTTTCCGATGGACAAAGTTATTTTTAAAAATACAAAAATCTGTTTTTATTTTTTACACAAATAGTTCGGCATAAAATTGGTATATTAAATAGTAAAATCGATTATTATAATAAGATTCGAAAAAAAAAAATTCTTGACGTCCAGATTATAACAAAAAATGCCTTTTTCTGTTAAGAGATTACAATTTTTTTCTAATTTGTCTTAAGAATTTTCGAATTTATTAAAAGTAATTTTTCTACGAGCTCGTAGAAAAGCTGAAGTAGCAAAAGCTAGGTGAACCCTATAGGCCAATGAGGTGCAGCTTGAGGACCTGACTGCCGGTAAAGTCCACGTTAAACGTGCCAGAGAAGAGGCGAGCAGCTTTATAGCTCTTAAAAAGCTCAAAAGTTCGGTTATGCCTGCAAAAGTTGGTGGGCTTGAGGTTCGCTCTAGTTTCAGGTTTAGACCCATCGCATCGTTCGCAAATAATTTATACACTCTACTGGAAAAGTTTCGGGCTCGGGCATCAAGTAGATAGCGTTGGCCCGCTACTCACCAACTCTCCTTTTGCCTCCTTTTTTTTCTCTCCTACCCTCAACTACAATTTTCCATGGTTTAAAATTTTCACCCAGGCTTGAGTAGGATTAGAAAGTAGCTAGTTGAATCGGTGAAAGTTGCTTGTAGCATGACGTTGAGTGCTCAAAAATGACAGCTCGTATAACTTTTGACAAATTTTTCCGTTTAGAGCTCAATTTTAGTTAAATATTTAAGATATTCAGGCTTCGACGTCTTGCGTCTCGACGCAATTTTTTATTTTTGCTTCCTCATAGAGGAAGCTTTATTTACATGAAAATTTTTTTTTCGAGATTTTCATGTCAGTACACTCAGAATGGGCCAAAACGTCGAGAAAAGTGATTTAGAAAAAATGTCTGTATGTGTGTGTGTATGTTTCACGATCGAAAAATGTAAACCTTTATAACTCGGGAATGCCTTGAGATATCAAGCTGAAATTTGGACCACAGATAGAGGGATCAAGCCTCATCATTCATACAGATTTTTGTTAAAATCCACTTCATCGTTAAATTATTACGTGTTTTTTAATTTTTTGAAAAATGTCTGTTTACGCGATAACTCTTTCAATTTTCGAGATGTTGATCTTAAAATTGGTATGAATGTGAGCTTTCATACGCCGGTGATCGCTATTGAATTTGGTTAATATCGGTTGAACCGTTAAAATTTTATGATGCTTTGAATTTTTCAAAAAATTTACATTATCGCTCTATTGTAACTTTTGCAAAACGTAAGATAGCGAGCTCAAATTTTGTATATAAATGAAACAATATTCAGCTATTATATATGTATAATTTAGTGACGAACGGTATGAAATTTTTGATTTTATGGAATGTTGAATTATTTTTAAAAATATACATTATCACATTCACTTTCGGAAACGCTCTAATAATCACGAAATAACGTAATAACGAAATAGAAAAAGCGAATCCACAACATGTATATTTATCTAATTAAAACAAGGATGCAAAGTAGAACCTTGCACATTGCTTCCTCATTATTTTTCGCGTTTTACAAAGCTTCCTCTATGAGGAAGCCAAAAATTGAATAACATACTTCCTCATAGAGGTAGCTTTGTAAAAAGCGACAAATAATGAGGAAGCAATGTGCAAGGTTCTATTTTAATTTTATTGAGCTAAGTGCCTGACAAAATATTCAGGTATTGTATTAAGTAAAATTTTTCCGAACTAAATAAATCCGTTTTGGACCAAATGATTTATTTTGTTAGTCCGGCATTTGAAGAATTAAATTCATACCATGTTTTAATCATAGGTTTCTCTTGATTCTTTAATTACAAGGATAGTTTCTCATTGGATTTTTTTAAATTTATTCCAGGCAATTTTCTGAATGAAAATACTGAAAAATGGTAGGTTCGGAAAATCACTTTTTAAATTCTTACATATAAATTAATTCCTTATTATTCATAAAAATAAAATATTAGCTGCATTCCCAATTTCACAGTTTTTCAATTTTTTCTAGAATTTTTGGACTACAAAGAAATGTAGCGTGACGTTGAGTGCTCAAAAATGACAGCTCGTATAACTTTTGACAAATTTTTCCGTTTAGAGCTCAACTTTAGTTAAATATTTAAGACATTCAGGCTTCGATGTCTTGCGTCTCGACACAATTGTTTATTTTTGCTTCCTCATAGAGGAAGCTTTGTTTTCATGAAAAAAATTTTTTTTCGTGATTTTCATGTCAGTACACTCAGAATGGGCCAAAACGTCGAGAAAAGTGATTTAGAAAAAATGTCTGTATGTGTGTGTGTGTGTGTGTGTGTATGTTTCACAATCGAAAAATGTAAACCTTTATAACTCGGGAATGCCTTGAGATATCAAGCTGAAATTTGGACCATAGATAGAGGGATCAAGCCTCATCATTCATACAGATTTTTGTTAAAATCCACTTCATCGTTAAATTATTACGCGTTTTTTAATTTTTTGAAAAATGTCTGTTTACGCGATAACTCTTTCAATTTTCGAGATATTGATCTTAAAATTGGTATGAATGTGAGCTTTCATACGCCGGTGATCGCTATTGAATTTGGTTAAGATCGGACGAACCGTTAAAATTTTATGATGTTTTGAATTTTTCAAAAAATTGACATTATCGCTCTATTGTAACTTTTGCAAAACGTAAGATAGCGAGCTCAAATTTTGTATATAAATGAAACAATATTCAGCTATTATATATGTATAATTTAGTGACGAACGGTATGAAATTTTTGATGTTATGGAATGTTAAATTATTTTTTTAAAATATACATTATCACATTCACTTTCGGAAACGCTCTAATAATCACGAAATAACGTAATAACGAAATAGAAAAAGCGAATCCACAACATGTATATTTATCTAATTAAAACAAGGATGCAAAGTAGAACCTTGCACATTGCTTCCTCATTATTTTTCGCGTTTTACAAAGCTTCCTCTATGAGGAAGCCAAAAATTGAATAACATACTTCCTCATAGAGGTAGCTTTGTAAGAAGCGAAAAATAATGAGGAAGTAATGTGCAAGGTTTTATTTTAATTTTATTGAGCTAAGTGCCTGACAAAATACTCAGGTATTGTATTAAGTAAAATTTTTCCGAACTAAATAAATGCGTTTTGGACTAAATGATTTATTTTGTTAGTCCGACATTTGAAGAATTAAATTTATTTCATTTTTTAGTCATAGAATTCCCTTGATTCATTAATTACAAGGATAGTTTCTCATTGGATTTTTTAAAATTTATTCCAGGCAATTTTCTGAATGAAAATACTGAAAAATGGTAGTTTCGGAAAATCACTTTTTAAATTCTTACATATAAATTAATTCCTTATTATTCATAAAAATAAAATATTAGCTGCATTCCCAATTCTACAGTTTTCCAATTCTTTCTAGAATTTTTGGACTACAATTCAAAGAAATGTCTTTAAAACTAGCAAAAGTCCCAATTTAGCGATTATGTTACCTTGACGGATAATTTAAACACATTTTCTTTGTTAAAAAAAATGTTAAAAAAATGAATGAATAGATCTGTAGTTTATTATCAAATAATATTCACCTTGAGAAAATAAATAAAACACTCCGCGTTCTGTAATTACTTTTAGGGTTCCATAATTATGTTTTCGTACAAAGTGACACGAAGTTGTTATATCTGGTATTCGATTCTGTAAAGTGAGTTTTGTCTGGAGGGTCGACGAATGGAGAACATCAATAAAACACGAAAGTTTTTACTAATAACAATAGTGCCGTTGTGATTCGTGCGGAGAAACGTTTACAGATTTCCTCGGTGGAAACGATCCATTAGTTGTACGAATCGTAGAGTGCCGGAGTGGAAAGAAAGCTCAAAAGATGGGCTGCCGAGAAAGTTACAGCCGAAAGTAGTACTATATTGCCAAAGTGGTAGAGCCTGGAACTCTGCAGAAGGGTGACTGCTCGATAACGGGGAAAATTAATAGACGTCCGCGAATAGAGCTTCCATTCATTCGCTGAAGGCATGGCTGGCACACTTCCGTCGCGACACACCTCGAACTTTTTACTCTCGTAGATTTATCCCACATGTGGAGAAAAAAAAAGAAATATAGAGAGAAGAAATTCCGAGTAGAAATGCTGTGCGTGAATCTGGCACTGCAAAGGCCCTTCTCATCGCCCAGTTAAGGCCTGATTTGTGCCTAATGTAACGCTAAAAATTTCTGCTCGAGATGGTAGAAAGTCCATATTTTTTATTATGGGGAAAAAGCGAAGTATCACATATTTCGCTATTTCAAAAATCACAATATAAAGAGAGAAAAATTATGAAGTGTGTGAGTGATGATAAGGTGTGTATATGTATAAAACGGTAGTAGTTTAAATAAGAGTGTCATTTGACTCAGATTGTCCAGCCGGCCGCCATTTGGCCAATCAAGGAACGCGTGGCTACGCTATAGTCAACTGTTTTCCGGCAGTTTGATGCCGGTCCGCGAAAACTCGTCAATTTAATCGATAATATCTATTCGAAATATTCGGTGACATATATTTTTTAAGGGACGTACGTGTTCGTAGCAGTTTTCTCGGTATTTCGAGCTTTTATTTACGGAGGTGTCTGAATTTGAAGAATGGTTATTTCTGTCTCAAAGTGTTCTCAGGGCAATTTCCGTATATAACATGTACTAAATTTTCCAATTTTGCACATTAACTATTATTGTAAATGGTCGGTAAAATGGTTTGAAATTTTACAGACAGCATCCTCTGAACCTATTCTATAGCATATTATAAAATCACTTTTCTCTCTGATCGTGAGGTTTGTGCTCATACTACCTTAAGAGTCGTTGCTTTGCTCTTTTGCTGGGGTTTGACCGAAGGCGACATTTGACAACGGACTTGACAACGAACTAACTTTGCATCACTCGTAAAATCAACAATCAGTCTCGTTTGAGATTTAAGATAAACGACACGAAAAAGGTCACAAGTGAATACACAATAAATTACAAATCGAAATCAACATTAAGGTAAATGTCCCAGTAATCGACAATGTACCAGTAATCGACCAGTCTGTAGTAAAAGAGCGATAAATAAGACTGTGAGTGTTTTTCGACGCTTAAATAAAGTAACAACACTTCCTCCGATTTATATACAATATTATATGAAAATGTGAGGCTTGTAAAATCACAGCAGTGATAATAAGAAAATCGTAAACTTGCAGTGACCTAGCCGAGTGTGATTTCGTCGAAATCCTTGAGATGGAGGTTAAGGTGCGTCTCGTGACATTTAGTTAAATTCTGCGATGCACGAAGACTTTGGCTGAGTAAGTTTAATTTGATATTACATATGAAGAATCTGGTATTGCTAAATGAATATGATTTTATCGTAAAATTATTGTTTGTGCAAAAAATCGCGGAGGTCGATAACTGGTTCAGAAAAACACATAAATGTCCGGGTAATCGACCTACTGTCGATCACTAGGACAAAATTGTGGATAGAAAATTAGTGTAAATCGCGTATTGTTTTTATGAATTAGATGGTAAAAAATAATGTAACAATTCATTCATCGATCGAACTGTACGAAGAGTAGTTATGGACAGGGGTATTGGGCTCTCTATAAATAATTAAGCAGCAAAATAAATCATGTCGATAACTGGGCCATGCATATGTCCATGACTGGGTCATGTCATGTCATGAGTCGATTACTGGGCAAACCGTGACTTTAGTATGTCCATGACTGGGACATTTGCACACCTCAAGTTTTATGTTAATTTTTTATTACAAGAAGATAAGGTAGACTAAAAGTTAAGCGTTCTATTTGTTGACAAGATTATACTGATTCTTTATAACCTACAATGACAGTTATTGACGTCTTAATTTGTAACTTTTCTTAACGTGTCGATTACTAGGACATATAACGGTCGATTACTGGACCAACTATAGCTTTAGTATGTCGATGACTGGTACATTTGCACTTCTGAAGCTTTAGAATAAGTTTTCTCTACAATAAGATAGGTTACGAAAATTTTTGAGGTTGTTATTTTTTCATACGACTATTCTGATTCATTATTACCTAGAATGACCATTTTTGTATCTTAATGTGAAAGTTACGTTTGTATAAAGTCGGGCGATTTGGTTAACGTGTCGATAACTGGGACGTTTACCTTACATGCTTTTTTTTAATACGTATTAATTCTATTCAACTGTTATATTATATATATTAGGGCTGTTAAAAAAAAAAACATAATTTTCTTATAATCGGTTGCTCCTGAAATGCTGTATTGATTATCACAAAAAAAATGTTTTCGCGAAAGCTGGCAGTTGTGCGACGATATTAAGTACTGCCGCATCAAGGCCAAAATTCATGAAAAGCGGCGATTTTTATAAATTTTATTTTTTTACGTGGTGAAGCGCTCATGGAGATTGTGGTTGCTTTCGATAGACTATGAAGTTGAGTAAAGGCAGAAACATGTTCGATAATGTTTAGTACTGCCGCATCGACATTGAAGTTACCAAAATCAAAAAATGAAATCCTTTAAAACATTGAAATATTCGTCTGCTCATCGACTATTTCGTGCGATTTCAAATGAACAAATGGCTCTTGAAACGGGAGTCATGTATGATCATAATCGTGATGATCATAAGCGATTTTCGAATTTTGGGAAACCGCGATATCAATGCGGCAGTACTAAATTTGATCATACAGGACTCCCGTTTCATGAGCCATTTTGTCATTTGAAAACGCACGAAATAGTCAATGAGCAGATGAATATTTCAATGTTTTAAAGGATTTCATTTTTTATTTTGTTAACTTCAATGTCGATGCGGCAGTACTAAACATTATCGAACGTGTTTCTGCCTTTACACAATTTCATAGTTTATCGAAATCAACCACAATCTCCATGAGCGCTGCACCAAGTAAAAAAAAAATTTCTAAAAATCGCCGTTTTTAATGAATTTTGGCCTTGATGCGGCAGTACTTATCATCACACAACTCCCAGCTTTCGCGAAAACATTTTTTTTGTGATAATCAATACAGCATTTCAGGAGCAACCGATTATAAAGAAATTATGTTTTTTTGAACAGCCCTAATATATATTTTCGTGAACAAAATTTCTGGGTCTTTATGTCAGGCTACATAAAATAGTTTAAAACATCGAGAAAAATGGTTTAAAAAAATGTCCGGATGGATGTCTGTATGTGTGAGTGTCTGTGTAGCAGGTTTAGAAAATTTGTATTGCTGTTTCTCAAGAATGGGTTTAACAATCAAGGTGGAATTCGATACCCCGATAGAGTAACCAAGTCCCTTGCTTTGTGTAAATTTACGAAAAAATTTAACCATTTTATCGGATCTTATAAGATTTTGCATTTTTCAAAAACGAGTCTGCACGTTCTCTAGCTGTCGCAACTTTTTGGTTAATGAGCTAAAGTTATTTGGCTAATAAGGCGAACAGGGAAGCAGTGGGAAGAGACAGGAACACAGACAGCAAGATTAAGAGGTCAGAAGGAGACAGAGAAAGGCAGCAGAGAGTAAATGAATAGGAACAAGGAGAACGGATGAGGAAAGAAGAAGAAAAAAAGTAAAGAAGAAATGAGAGATGGAAATTATGGAAAACGAGAAGAGAAAGAAAAACCTGCGGTTCAGAGGAGTGGGGAAAGCAGATGAATTAGATAAGGAGGTGATAGAGGATACGATTTGACAGCATTTGAGGGCGAAAATAGCAGTGAGCAACATTGTGTCATTGGGAATACCAAAAAAAGGGAATACTTCAAAAGAGAATAGAGTTGGGGGAAATGGGGATATGGGCAGAGAAGCACTTGATATGGAGAGAGAGAGAGAGAGGCATACTAGGTACACTGAGAGAAAATTGTGGTATTTGTAACTATAAAGTGACAACTATTCATTTTTAGTTCATACAAGCAATTTTTTAATAGTTGCCACAGCTATCAAATTATTGTTATAACTACCAAATAGTTGCCATAACTATTTTCATAGCTATCGTAATTATGAAAATAGTTGGATGGACTAAAACTTAATAGTTGTCACTTTGTAGTGGACTGTACTACTATGATTTCTCTGAGTGTACAAGATAGCAGAGAGGGCAAGGGAAAAAAAAGAGAATACACTGAGAGAAAAATATGGTAATTAAAAAAAAATATAATTAGATTGACGATAATCTAACTATAAACTATAATTCCCAGGAGGAACGTTTATAGTTTATGGTTATAGCAAATATAAAAACAATAGATGGATGAACCATTAGTATAATTCCCAGGAGAAACGTCTATATTTTATGGTTATAGCAAATATAATTATAGTAGCAATCATCAAAATGATAATGGTTTCAAAAACTATTCTAATAGTTTCCAATAACCTTGCAATTATCGTTTTATGAACCATATTATCATCGCTTCAACCGTAAAATATTGCAAGCCTTCCTATATTCGTTTTATCATGGGAAATCGTTAAATCAACGATATGCTTTTCTCTCAGTGTAGGATGAAAGTAAGATGCGATAATAGAAGAATTTGGATAGAGAGGGTCGTATTAATTTTGAAAAAGGTTGAAAAGTTCTGATAGAAACCGATCGGAATGGACAAAAACCGCATAGATCCTGAATCGTATCCCGTGCAGAAATATAGTTGGGGCTCCAACTTGGCCCTGTCTAGTTTGCCCCAGTTCTATTAGGGGCCCTACTAGGCTAGTCACGCTTGAAGTACGCCGCCTTTCGAGGCTCAATATGGGCGACCCTAGTGAGGGTTCCACATTTAAACCTGATTAGGCCCCGAAGTTTATCGTGGCCGCCTGCGTTGAGCCTAGTAGGGTTCTAGAGTAGATTCCCTATTGTGGATGCCACGTTTATACCTAAAAAGGCCCTTTATTTAATCGCGGCTGTCCGAACTAATCTCTGCACGGGATGTGGATCCATGCGGTTTTAGTGCATTTCTATCGGTTTCTATTAGTAGTTTTCAACCTTTTTCAACAGGGATGACAGAAGAGAAAAATGGCCCTGGTACTGCCTATCCCTAGATATTCTAGTGTTTTCAAGCGGCTGGTCCAACTGGACCTGCAAGGCACCGTTGTATATGCGCCAATCGCTTAATTAGTTGGACCAACTAACTTATATATTAGGACAACCAAGTTCGTTGTAATACAAACAATAACTTCGTTGGGGTAACCAACAACTTGGTGGGGCGAACCAATTAATTGGCTGGCGCATATTTAACCAAGTGTTTTTTTCCGTGTACGCTCCGAGTTGACTTCCAAGAAAAAAATTTGCTTTTAAAAATAAGGTTTGCGACGGTAAATAGTATTCGTTTCTTTATCGATCACTGCCCCGCCAATAATATGCGTTTGATACGTATATAGATTTTCCTACAAGAAAGGGAGAATAGGACGAAAGTAAGATGCAAACCGTATTAAAAAGAGTATGAAAAGTATAATATCTCATGTATGATCTATTGGACTGAATTAATACTAAAAAGTATTAGACCATATTATTAGTTTTCAGGGTCTGGGTCGATATGTCCATAGCTTTCGATGTCCAGATCAATCGGCCCATAGTTTTAGTTGTCCAGGTCAATTGCTCCACAGTTTTAGGTGTCTATACTCATAGTTCTCGGGGTCCAGGTTGATCGATTCACAATTTTAGCTGTGCAGTTATATTCGTTTACAGTTTTCGAGTTGTAGGTTAATTGCGCCTCAATTTTCAGTATCCAGTTCGATATAGATAGTTAAATAACAAGTGGGAGTATATCTAGACATTGGAAACTATAGAAAAATTATCTTGCACATTAAAGCTGCAGCTAAATATATCCAGTCATCGAAAACTATGGAAATATCGATCTGATCATCGAAAACTTTGAGAAAATTGACCTGGACACAGAAAGCTATTGAGATATTGGCTTGGACACCTAAAAGTATTGAGCGATCGACCTGGACACCAAAAACTATTGAGATGTCGACCTGGACATCAGAAACCCTGGAGATATCGACCTGGACACCAAAAACTATGGAGATATCGACCTTGATACCGAAAACCATGGACATATCGATCCCGATCCTGAAAACTTATAATACTGTCTATTACTTTTTAGTATTAATTGAGTCCAGTAGATCATACTTGAGATATTATACTTTTTATACTGTTTTAATACTTTTGTTTTTGCGCGGGTAGAATGAAAGAAGAGAGAAATGGCGTTGGTGCTGTCGATCCCTATATTCTAGTGTTTTTAAGCGACTAGCCCAACGCATTGGGCCTGCAACCCATGTAGATTCTGCCGATAAAACGATTATTGAATTCGCAATCTTAGGCCAATGCTCGGCCGATTATTGACTCGCCAATTGTTGGTTTGTCGATATGAGACCAATGCTCGGCCAAGTATTGACTCATCAATTGTTGGTTTGTTGGTAGGAGACCATTACTCGGCCGATTATTACTCCTCAATTGTTAGTTTGTTGATATGAGAACAATGCTCGATCGATTATTGACTTGCCAATTATTGATTTGCCGATATGAGACCAATGCTCGGCCAGGTATTGACTCACCAATTGTTGGTTTGTCGGTATGAGACCAATACTCGGCCGATTATTGCTCCTCAATTGTTAGTTTGTTGATATGAGAACAATGCTCGATCGATTATTGACTCGCTAATTGTTGATTTGCCAATATGAGTCCAATACTCGACCGATTATTGACTCGTTAATTGTTGATTTGCCGATATGAGACCAATGCTCGGCCAAGTATTGTCTCTCCAATTGTTGGTTTGTCGATATGAGACCCTTTAAGCGACTAGCCCAACGCATTGGGCCTGCAACCCATGTAGATTCTGCCGATAAAACGATTATTGAATTCGCAATCTTAGGCCAATGCTCGGCCGATTGTTGACTCGCCGATTGTTGGTTTGGCGATATGAGACCAATACTCGGCCAAGTATTGACTCACCAATTGTTGGTTTGTCGGTAGGAGACCATTACTCGGCCGATTATTGCTCCTCAATTGTTAGTTTGTTGATATAAGAACAATGCTCGGCCAATTATTGACTTGTCAATCGTTGTTTTTCGATATGAGACCAATGCTCGGCCGAGTATTGAATCGCTAATTGTTGGCTTGTCGATATGAGACCAATGCTCGGCCGAAAATCGACTCGCCGATTGTTGATTTAGGGGCCAATGCCCCAATGACAAGGAGAGGCCCCGGTACCCGGATTTTATTTATTTCATATTCATTTAATTTGCCAAAGCAGTAGCGCACAATACGTTAAGGGTTCTTATTTATCAACTTCACATGTAATTCGATAAAATCTGCATCGCCTAAGAGATATCAATTATTTATTATTATCATCACCAGCAATGGGCGCGCGCTCGCAAAGTGGCTCCGGTAATCTCTACTTGGATGGATGACCGCTTAACTGTTGAACGAGAGGCAGTTTTTCTGAGTTTCTGATGTATTCTCATACAGCAGAAACATACAAGTATGAATTAGGTGTATGTACGAATTAAAAAAAATATATATTTATTATTATTTGTTTATTATTAGATTGTCGTATGTGATGCTCGGCATTTATTCGTACGCGATACTCGGCCGTTTCTTGTACTTCAATATAGGACAATTATTGGCTGCCAATATCAAGTCACACTTATCATCCAAGACTCAGCCCGATGATCGGCCAGTTGTATATGCCAATGTTGGCAATCTCGGCATCGAGCTTGGGCCGAGTATCGGTCATGTCCGACCACCCTTCATATTAACGGCACCCTTTATACACTGAAAAAAAACCTTGGTTGGAACAACCAAGCTCGTAGTTATATCTGCGCCAGCCGCTTAATTGGTTAGACCAACTAACTTATAGATTAGCACAATCAAGCTCCTTGTAATACCAGCAATAACTTCGTTGGGATAACCAACAACTTCGTGGGGCGTACCAATTAATCGACTGGCGCATATTTAACGAACCCTTTTTCCGTCTGCCCTTCCTACGGTCGAAGATGTGGTGATGAGAGTTTCAATACTCGTAGTAGACTTCCAAGAACAAAAGTTGCTTTTAGAAATAAGTTTTGCGACGGTAAATAATAATATCCTTCCGTATCGATCGTTGCCTCGCCAATAACCCGTGCAGAAATATTTCGGGGCATCCCTATGTCCCATCAAATCCCTGACGGGATTTGGTAGGGAATCCCCGGATCGGGATTCCTCATACGATTCCACATGGATCCGTCTTTGCATACGAGTTTATAACGACGCTCAATAGTTGAACAAATGGCGCCTCCTGTTTTCGAGGATTACCGGTTGGATCCCAATCGGGATTTTTCAGGGAAACCCCAGCTCGGGATCACTCATACGATTCCATGTGGATTCCACTTTACATACGCGTTAATAGTGACGGTCAGTAGTTGAAAACTGGCGCCACCTGCTTTCGGGGAGTACCGATTGGATCCCAATCGGAATTTTTCAGGAAAATCCTAGCTCGGGAATTCTCATACGATTTCATGTGGATTCCACTTTACATACGAGTTAATAGCTACGGTCAATTGTCGAAAAAATGGCGCCACCTGCTCTCGGGGCGTACCCGACGGTTTCCGATCAGATGCTCGAAAGCGTTCGTCTTTGGCGTGCGCCAACTCGAGAATGTGCGAGATTTAATACTAACTATTTACTATTGTTATTTAATAAATAATAACACTTTCATCGAATCTTAATATCTTAGTGTTAGATCACTGTTATAAGGTTACGTATTGTGAGACTTACAGATAACAATATATTAAATGCCATAACCTAAAATCGACGATTTGAGGTTAAGTCATTTAATCTTACGTTATTTGACGAAGCATTTGTGCAGAATATATGGCCTAATAAACTACAATAATTCGTTGTTGTTTTGTTCAACACGACGGACGAACGAGTTTGATACAATTTCTCCGCGCATTTAATTATTTGAAGTCTTCACGTCCTATAAAATCCTACCTGGATCCGGAATAGCGTCCCGATCTAATCCAATTTGGAGGTCCTATGAAATCCGATATAGAATCGGTCTAAAGTCCCTACAAGATCCGATCTGGAAGTGGCATTAAATTCGACCCGGAATCAGACTGGAGTCCCGATCCGATCTGGAGGTTCCATTAAATCCGATCTGGAATCGAACAGGAGTCTATGTGGGATCCCATTTAAGGTATCCCGACAGGAATCCAATTTGGAATCATTACATTCCATCATGGAATCTGGTCGGATGCCTGACTGGATCCTGACCTGAAATTAGGGATACTGGATGGAATCCAGCTGGATCCTGAACCCAATTTCTGCACGGGAATACACGTTTAATACGCATATAGATTTTTCTACAACAACCCATTAAATTACAGACCTTTTAGAAATATACATGGGACGGAACTTTTGATTAAGATTGGCGGTACCGCCTTAGGGAGGATAAAGATGGATCCGGAATAGCGTCCCGATCTAATCCAATTTGGAGGTCCTATGAAATCCGATATAGAATCGGTCTAGAGTCCCTACAAGATCCGATCTGGAAGTGGCATTAAATTCGACCCGGAATCAGACTGGAGTCCCGATCCGATCTGGAAGTTCCATTAAATCCGATCTGGAATCGAACAGGAGTCTCTGTGGGATCCCATTTAAGGTATCCCGACAGGAATCCAATTTGAAATCATTACATTCCATCATGGAATCTGGTCGGATGCCTGACTGGATCCTGACCTGAAATTAGGGATACTGGCTGGAATCCAGCTGGATCCTGAACCCAATTTCTGCACGGGAATACACGTTTAATAGGCATATAGATTTTTCTACAACAACCCATTAAATTATAGACCTTTTAGAAATATACATGGGACGGAACTTTTGATTAAGATTGGCGGTACCGCCTTAGGGAGGATAAAGAGAGGATGGAAAAATTCCCATCAATTATTCAGGCGTACCTCGTTATTCACAAGTTGATAAGGAATACCTATCCCCCTGCCAGTGCTGAGTGCTCGTTGAATGCTTTAAGGGCCGAAAGCTTTTCCCTACCAGGTAGGAATTGAAATGTCTCCGATCGGTTTATCACACCGTGAGTTTCAAGGGTTTTCAGCATCATGCTCGGGTACTCGATATGCTCTTGCTGTACTATATAGTATATCTGCTTCGGTACACGTTCAATACCGATCGCGAGTGCTTTTGCGGGTTGCAGAGACGATGGTAGAAGGGGCCACTGAGTGGAGCGAGTGGTAGGAGCGTATAAGAAGCACGGGCGCGAAAGCAATCTTCTTCTGGACTGCCAAAGTAAACTACTAACTTTTCGAATATCTCGCGAACGAGCTCAGGATTCGCGAGAAAGTGGGAAATGGCAGTCGTGGTAGCTCGTGCGATATTCGCCGCAGCACGAAACGCAGTAATCTCGCATGGCTCCTGAACCACGTTTGTTTTTTTTTTTTGTTTTTTTTTTTCTTTTTCTTTTCCTGGCGTATGTTTTTGCCCTTTGGTTCAGAACACGAGTGGACGATTGATCTTAAGCCCTGAATGTATGTAATACGCTTTCACGGGACTTTGGCCTCTTCAAAACGCTTTTAGTTCTTGGGGCTCGATCAAAAAGCCACGAATTATTTTTGTTCCTCCCCAAAGTTCGAAATTGCCTCCGGAGGTTTTTAAAAAGCCCAGTGAAGCAGCAAGCAGCACCTGCAACGACGCTTTAAATCTTCGTTATTAAAGTATATAAATTCGATAATGCAAATGCCCGTGTTTAATTAAGGTTGAATTATCGCAGCACGCCGGTGCTCCCTATTCTCTCCTTTTCTTTCTCTCGAGCTTCCAGAGGTTGGGCAAGACTATATTGCAACTGTATACATATATCTAACTTTCAAGACCAGCTACCAGCATGCCTTCCAGCAATATTCATGGACCAATTTCAATTTTTCCAAAAGGATTATAAAAGAAAAGAGGCGGGTGGAGAAGTGGAAAGAAATCTGCATGCAATGCACTCCAGACGATACAAGGAATTCTAAAGTGGATTACTTACTGGAGGGGAATTAACTTTTGTGTCAATTTATACTTAAAAGTTGCACTTTTGCTGGTACCGATTAAAAGTATGGTGACAAAGCAAAAAATTAATGTAAATATTAAAATACATACATGCACTGACAGTTAATAATAGTTTTGACAGAAAGTTGATAGATTCATAGAAATTTGTACGGTGAAATGTGCTCAAAATATATGCAAACATATTTTTTTTGCATATATCAGTAGAATGTTGATTATCCGAATGATAATTTGATTTAGATTTAGTCATAAAATAGAAGAAACTCCTTGATTTTTTTCCAAGGAAATAGAATCCATTGACCAAATATATAATATATACAAATAATAATAATTTATGCAAACTATTAATTGTTGTTACATATATGTAGCATTCTCTGTCGATCCAGCCACTTTTTTTTCGACTCTCTTCGATTTGCCCTGTCATTGATTATATGAATGTACCACTAAAAGACACTTTATGTGAATTTTTTCAGATTTTTAAAAATAATTTTTCAGAAAATGGCTTTTTTTATTCAAGTGCAAATATCTCAGAATTTTGAAGTTACTGAAAAAAAAATGTCAGCACATAAAAGTTGTCGTTTATTGTTAGCTTTCGAGCGAAATATTCCAAATAATTGTCACGTTCCTGTGAGTATGATTTTTTTCCGAAAAATGGAGGAATTATTTTTTAATTAAAAAAAGGATATTTTTTTTTGACTGAAAAAATTACAGAGTATTCCTACATGACTCTTGATACCACAAAAAAGTCGCCAGAATGGCACCGATCGATCTTCTGATATTAAAAAATGCATTTGTGTGAAAGTTCCGAAAAACGGGGGCATTATTATTTTTTTGATAAAAAAAAGGTTTCTTTTTTTTAGCTAATAAAATTACAGAGTATTCTTGCATGACTCTATATATTGCAAAAAATCATCAGAGTGGCAAGGATCGATCTTACGGTATTAAAAAAAATTATTCGTGTGGAAGTTTCGAAAAACGGGGGAATTATTTTTTTTTATACCGGAAGCTCGATCCGTACCACTCTGATGATTTCTTTGCAATATCTACAGTCATGCAAGAATACTCTGTAATTTTATTATCCAAAAAAGTAACCTTTTTTTATCAAAAAAATAATAATGCCCCCGTGTTTCGGAACTTTCACACAAATGCAATTTTTAATACCAGAAGATCGATCGGTGCCACTCTGGCGATTTTTTAATGACATCAACAGTCATGTAGCAATACTCTGTAATTTTTTCAGTAAAAAAAAATATCCTTTTTTTATTAAAAAATAATTCCTCCATTTTTTGGAAAAAAATCATACTCACAGGAACGTGACAATTATTTGGAATATTCCGGTCGAAAGCTAACAATAAACGACAATTTTCATATGCTGACATTTTTTTTCAGTACCTTCAAAATTCTGAGATATTTGCACTTGAATAAAAAAAAAAGCCATTTTCTGAAAAATTATTTTTAAAAATCTGAAAAAATTCACATAGAGTGTCATTTAGTGGTACATTCATATAATCAATTACAGGGCAAATCGGAGAGGGTCGAAAAAAAAGTGGCTGGATTGACAGAGAATGCTTCATATATATTGTATCATTTTGAGCGTTTCAATGTCACAAACAATTGCTGTTTGGTCATCCAAGTTTTCGATTATGTAAATGGTAATCGATCTTAATTAGTTCGAATAATCGACGTTGTACTATTTTTCACATAGGGGAGATGGGGGCAAAACAGGCAGGGGGGCAAAACGGGCAGGGGGGCAAAACGGGCAGCTCCATTAAAAATCGGGATTGGGGGAAAAACGGGCACCGTCTCAACTTTCGTAAAGACGAATTGTCTCCGTTTTTTACGTTCCTCAGATAAGGAAAGTGCGGAAGATACTTCAAATTGGTGATGAAAAAAATCGATAATCTTCATCAGATCAGAATTTTTTAACCATTCGTTCAGAACGTTTTTTCGAAACTTTGTTGACCAAATTACTTTTTCGGAAAATTTATAATCACATTATTTTTCCGAAAAAAAATGTAGTCAAATGAATTTTTCAAAAAATGTATAATCAAATTAATTCTTTGAAAAAAAAAACGTCGGTATATTATAAAGAAATCAATTAGAACGAAATTCTCATTTTATGATTTGGTGCCAATTTTGACCCCGATACTTATATTTAGCCGAGATGTCTGTTTTGCCTCCCTGCCTGTTTTATTAATATTACCAACTATTTTCCGAAATTTTCAATTAAGAAATGTCGGGAAATTGAAAAAAGTCGTGTTCGAAAAAGTTGAAACGATGCCAGTTTTGCCCCGGTCTCCCCTACGCAAATTTTCATATGAACTTCGGTTTTTATTTTCATCCAAAAATTCGTTACTAATTTGGTAAACAGTGGAACGCCATTGGGAAAGTATTATATATTTTTATAATATGAAAGAAAATAACATTTACACGTAATAATTCAAGAAGTGAATTTTCCAACAATCTCAGTTTTCTATTATTTTTAAATATGTTTTTCAATTCTTCGTCCAGAAAATTGCGTTTTACAAGGAAGCCAAAGCCAATCTTCGTACGCCCTGAGAAAGGCAGTTTTATGAAAGTTGAAGAATAATACGGAAGCAAAGTGCAATTTTCTACTTTGCACGGTTTTTTTATTACATTAACTACCGAATTATTAACACAACTAACTTTGATTAATTGCAACCATAAATAGTCATCTGAACCACAAATTGATAATGGCTGATAATTATTGATAACTTCCATAATTATCAGTAAATTAATAATAATAATATTATTATATTATTTATATATTATAAATAAAATATTATATTATATATAAATAATAATAATATTATTATTATTTATATAATAATAATATTAAGTTCTCAATAATTATGAGTCATTATCAATTTGTGGTTCAGATGACTATTTATAGTTGTAATTAATCAAAGTTAGTTGTGTTAATATTATTATTATCAGTAAATTTTATTATATTATATAAATAATAATAATTATTGAAAACCTCAATAATTATCAGTAGATTCACCACCCCTTTTTTCATGCAAAATAATCTACAAGAAAATTCTAAAGATGCCACAAATTAGCACCGAAATAACCATATTTGCCATCAACTATCTTTCATAATACAAACGATCTCTCACAAAGTCTTAGCACCAGTTTATCCAACCTTATTTAATTATTCGTGGATTGTCGCACCTAGCAGCAATTACGAAAGCTCAGGAAATGCTAATTTCCATTATATTAGCCTGTACAGAGAGGAGAGCGTCAGTCTGAAGATATCCGAGTTACAAAGTTACATGTAATGCATCTATATAGTTAACTATCCAGTGAAACAAGCAGAGAGAGAGAGAGAGAGAGAGAGAGAGAGACAGCGAGTTCAAGACGCCGCCGGAGCTGGAGAGGCAAAGCAGTGGCTATAGTAAAACGATGTCTGGTTTCGGCGCGTGCAAATGCCTCTGCGCAACTCCACGACCAGCGAACGCGATAAGACGTCGTTTACACAGCCGGAAGTACGTTCCCGTGAGAACTAAATTGTATCGTGTGTGCACGTATCTCTTGCTGGACGGTGAAGCTGACTGGGTTGTAGAAAGTTTAGCACTCGATTTCCTGATGGTCAGTCAACTTCACCGTGAGGATATGATAAATGCATATATGCCTCTGGCAGCCTGATCTTCGAACGGATGACGTTATTAACGCTCGTGGAATTGCTCTCGCTGTCCCAATACAAAGTTCACCAGAGTTAGATGACTTCGCTAATATCTAACCCATAATATTCTATGCATAATTTCTCCCTTTCCCCCAAACTCTGTCTTTCTCTCTCTCTCTCTCTCTCTCTCTCTCTCTCTCTCTCTCTCTCTCTCTTTCTCTCTCTCGCTCTCTTTCACCGTTTCATAGTTGGCAGTACTGAAAAGTTAGTTTAACCATCGAATAAATTGATTGGACCAACAATTTTTTGTGGTTTGGTACCAAAGGAACTTCTGGCAAGTCTGTATTTTTTTGTGAGCCCAATTACTATTTAGTTACTATTTTAACTATTAGACAATGCCGGTCACCTTATTTTCCAGTTATACCTATTAGAATAACCGTTTCTCTGTGATCTATATCTTTATAATTATAATTGAGCACCGAAATATAATTGGGCATCTATTCGAATACAGTATGCAAACAATTTCTTACCGATTAAAAACCCGTGAACAAAGTTTTTTCGTCATAATTTTAAAGTGTACAATTAAAAACTATTATTTGAATGTCCGGTAGCAACCTCCAGATTTTATCCGACCTCCACCAGTCCCGTCTATTTTTTCTTCTGAATGATGTGAAGTTTTTTTTAATGGTACCTTATGAAAATTATAATGTAATACGATTGACAAAAAAAATCCCAAAAAAGACCTCCAAATGTTATCTAATCTCGTCCAATCTCCACTATTTGTTCTTCTGAATGATGTGAAGATTTTTGATTGGTGCCTGATCAAAATTATAATGTAATACGATTGGCAAAAACACTAATTACTAATTAACTAATTCAATACTCCGTGCCAATTATACTACGAAAAAATAAACAAATGAAATAATTTTTCGATTATGCACTCTTTTTTATAAGAAAAGCAGTATTTTAAATAAGGGTTTTGCGTAACTTATTGACGTTAAAATCACATCTAACCGTTTTTCATGTATTTTTCGGACTTGTAGCTTCAATTTCCCCATGTTAAAATGTTGATTCTGTAAATAAATATATTGAAATTTGATATAAAGAGTCTTCGCGGCTGTCGGGGTAACGACGGTCACGTGCTCGGGGCAATGGTAGTCGAGGGACGCCAGTGAGTTACCGGCACAATTCGCCGGCGCACGTCAAATGAATTTTTTGCCGTAAACATCACGGTATGTATGCATTAATAATAGAAATTCAGTTCAACTAATGACTTAGTAATAACTTAGAAACGAATAAGAATTGACGATTTGAAAAATATACGTAGAAATGTGTTCAATTTGATGGCGATTTCGGTGTTGACATGAGGCTAGAATTTTTGAGGTTAGATTTTTTATTAAAAGAAACTGATAGTATAGTAAAGTTGCGCTGAGAAAATTAATCTCAGGTTTTGTTATACTTTAAAAGAGACTGTTATATTATTAAATGTTTACGTAAGACAGTATAAAATGAGTTATATTAATACATTTTAAGAGAAGATAGATAACTGTACCAAAAGACTGTGATTTATAATAGCTATATTGATAAGCGTTATATTTTCACGAGGAAATAAAAAAAAATTAAAAACAATTATATTTTCCGTAATATGGTATTGGTTTCTATAAAATCGCCTTCTATAAAAAATAGTTGTCAGCTAAACAACAAAAGCTAACGACCGGATGGCATTGCCCCAAAGGTGACTGTAGATACCCCATAATTGACCGCAGTTCCCCAAAAGACGACCGTGATTACCCAAATTGTCGGATAATGGCAGTCGCTGCACATGTTTTGAAAAAGAATGAAAAATCCATTTATACGATTTTTTTCGTGATTTTCATGCTGTTCATTTTCAATAATAGTTGATGAAGTATCCAACAATCATTATTTTTTGGCAGAAACGACGTTTTATTTACAGAAAAAAGCAAATATTCCTTAGTGACTGCGATTCCCCCGTTCTCCCCTAATTGTATTTAGTAATAATTTTTTTACTAAATACACTACATATGTGATCTATATATAATTTAAACATAAACAAAACTTCACAGGTGGTCTTATATATAACTTCCACAGTTACCGCTAGTAGTTTCTATTGTAACTATTAAATACTTAGCAAGTCCGAGTAAAAAAAATAATATATAAAGTATATAAATAATATGTATAGCTTTAAAAATAAATTTGGCCATGTACAGTCTAAATACACTCCATATGTAATTTATATACAATTTATACATAAACCCAACTTCACAGATGGTCTTATATGTATATATAACTTGCATATATATTGTATATAGAGTTTATACAGACTATATATGCCCAATTCCATGTGTCGGACTAGATATAATTTTTTTACTTGAGAGATCACAGAAAACTTGGATTCTGATAACGAAATAAAGTAACAGCTATTTTATTCAATTACATGCCGTCCATTTTTAATTGTTACAGAAACTATAAAATAGTTACTGTAACTATAAAAATATCGTTGTATATTTAGGACTACCGCGATTTTTTTAACAAATTCGTTGCTGCTGTAACTTTTTAATTTTTAGAAAAAAAAATTGTAAATATATGTACAAAATTACATGAACCAACAATTAATAGTTGCCGCAAAAGTTAGTTTAACTATCCAATAAATTGGTTGGACCAACATTTTTTATGCTCTGGCATCAAAGGAACTTCTGGCAACTGTGCATTTTTTTTCATGCACATTTACCGTTAGTAGTTATTATTTTAACTATTAAAAAGTTTGTATAATCTCGCAGAAGTATCTGGTTCCGGTAACGAAATAAAAAAAAAACAGCTATTTCTTTCAATTACATGCCACACATTTTTAATTATTACGATAACTATACAATGGTCACCGTAACTGTAAAAATATAGTCATAACCAGTTAGTTGCCGTAATTATTAAAAAAAAAAGTTACATAGAATAAAAATGAATGGCTATCATTTTTTTGTAGCCTGAACAAATTAGTAGCTGCTGTAATTTACGAATAAAAAAAAATGGAAATATATTTTTAAAAATTACATGAACCAACAATTAATAGTTGTCACTTTTAGTTGCCAGAACTACCACAATTTTGACCGCAAGTCAGACTTGGGATATATCGAACCAATTTCATGGAAGCTATATATACGAGCGTACGCGACAAGTATTCCGAATAAAGTTTTGGCTATGGCAAATAGTACGTGGGGAGCAAACGAACACGAGAGTGTGGGGAGTTTGTGGTCCGAGTGCTCGTGGAGATCGTGCGGTTCGGATACACATATATTTACCGGTGGGTACAAGTTGTATGGCGTTTAGAAAACAAGATTACAGTTTGGTCGTAGGTCGCTGCTGGTACAGTTTGTGGGAAAGGCGAGTAGCGGAAGCCCAAGCTAAATCCGTTCCACACCTGAACACCCACCGCCAGATGGGAGTAGTAAGGAGTCGTTGAGGGTAGGTCGAGGAGAAGAGGCCAAATGGAGATGCTACTAGAATGTTGGGCCCCAGGTGCTCATCTAACCCCATATCGTGGCCATCTTTATTCAAATGGAAATATTGCATACCTGCATCTATTCAGAAAAATCGTGGTTCTCTTGGCAATTAAAAGGGTCGAGTATAAAATATTTAAAAATGAGTGTAATTAATAAACAAATTGGGTAAATTAAATAAAAAGACTACAAAGTAGAATCTTGCAAATTGCTTCCTCATTATTTTTTGCTTTTTACAAAGCTGCCTCTATGAGAACGTATGTTGACCGATTTTGGCTTCCTCATAGACGAAGCTTTGTTACAGGCGAAAAATAATGAGGAAGCAATTTGCAAACTTCTACTTTGCAGGCTTTCCAAGTAAGAATTGCCGACGCTGGAAATATGGCCCAGCACTGGCACAACGCTGGGTGCCGACCCTTGGCTCGAAACCTCGGGCCGAACGTGGCCGATGTGTTGCGCCAGCGTTGGGCGAAGGCTTAAGGAGGTTGGAGTACTTCACACTAGTCAAATCAGTGCTAAATTTTTAAAAGCGTTTCTACAATTTCAGATGGTTTAATAATCTGTTTCAAGGTGTTAATCACATAGCAGCATTAGTTCTTGATATTCAAATACATTCACAGCTGTGATATCAACAGTAAATCGATCAATATCTGCAAATTTACGATGTTATGTTTTTCCATCCAGTTTTTTAAAAGGGTAAACCGTAATATCAGTCCGATTATGACGACCAATAGCTCATTTTTTTTACTAAAAGATATTCTATCGATTGGCCGCCTATTTGTTTAAATCGTATTAGTAGTTCACAAAATATAACCGTTTGTTTATCTTATCATGACCTAACATCAAGTATACAAATGGCTGTAGCTTTTGAACGCCTGATACTATAGAAAATCCGGACGGTCAATCGATTAAGGATCTTCCACTGAACAAAATGAGCTATGTTTCGTCATAATCGGACTGATATTACGGTTTACCCTTTTACAAAACTGGATGAAAAAACATGACATCGGAAATTTGGAGATATTGGTCGATTTACAGTTCATATGACAGATGTGAATGTATTTGAATATCAAGGACTAATGCTGCTATGTGATTAACACCTTGGAACACATTATTAAACCATCTGAAATTGTAGAAACGCTTTTAAAAATTTAGGACTGATTTGACTAGTGTGAAGCGCTCCAACCTCCTTAAAGCGAGCATCGGGCCAAAGCATGTTGTCGACATTGAAGTCAGTACTGCGTCCGTGCTGACGTATGAATACGGCCGACGTACCCGAGTAGAAATTCAGCTACTGGGAATATCAGGCCCTAGCGTGGTAGCCGGATTTAAATGTGTAACCGATTTTTCTCAAATTTGTACTAAAACCTTGTACCATAGTATATGTCGATCAAATTGGAACCCGGTATCTCATAATTTGCACGAGCCAGCGCGAGAATGAGATTTTTTGGAAAAATTCATAATGCCATAAAATTTAAACGGCTGGACAGATCTGCGTCAAATTTGTACTCAAATGCTTTTCGATGATAGTCCATATATGAACAAAATTTAAGATAAATCTGTGAAAAATTTCAAACATTTTTCTTTTTCGTGACGGCATTTTATTTTATTCACCAAAATCGAAATTTTCCGACATATCGATCGTTTCTTTGACCAAATTCATCATTAATAATCAGTAATCGTGAAATCATGTCGAAAATTGCAGTCGAATATCTCAGAATTTACAGGAGTGAAAGTCTTGGCAGACACTTAAAAAAAATTGGAATTGCAATAAAATTAGAACCAACCTATTGATTCTCACAAAATTTGGTATACATCATGGTTTGATAATAGTCCATTTACGTACAATATTTCAGCCCGATATCTCTTAATTTGCAAAAGTTATAACGTGAAAACGATATTTTCAAAATTTTCTAAATACTATAAAGTTTGAATTTTTCAGCTGATTTGCGTCAACTGATTTGCGTACCAAATTTGGCGAAGATACGCTTGGCTCGAAACCTCGGGCCGAACGCGGCCGATGTGTTGCGCCAGCGTTGGGCGAAGGCTTAAGGAGGTTGGAGTGCTTCACACTAGTCAAATCAGTGCTAAATTTTTAAAAGCGTTTCTACAATTTCAGATGGTTTAATAATCTGTTCCAAGATGTTAATCACATAGCCGCATTAGTTCTTGATATTCAAATACATTCACAGCTGTGATATCAACAGTAAATCGATCAATATCTGCAAATTTCCGATGTTATGTTTTTCCATCCAGTTTTTTAAAAGGGTAAACCGTAATATCAGTCCGATTATGATGACCAATAGCTCATTTTTTTTACTAAAAGATATTCTATCGATTGGCCGCCTATTTGTTGAAATCGTATTAGTAGTTCACAATACACAACCGTTTGTTTATTCTATCATAACCTAACATCACGTATACAAATGGCTGTAACTTTTGAACGCCTGATACTATAGAAAATCCGGACGGTCAATCGATTAAGGATCTTCCACTGATCAAAATGAGCTATGTTTCGTCATAATCGGACTGATATTACGGTTTACCCTTTTACAAAACTGGATGAAAAAACATGACATCGGAAATTTGGAGATATTGGTCGATTTACAGTTCATATGACAGATGCGAATGTATTTGAATATCAAGGACTAATGCTGCTATGTGATTAATACCTTGGAACAGATTATTAAACCATCTGGAATTGTGGAAACGCTTTTAAAAATTTAGCACCCATTTGACTAGTGTGAAGCGCTCCAACCTCCTTAAAGCGAGCATCGGGCCAAAGCATGTTGTCGACATTGAAGTCAGTACTGCGTCCGTGCTGACGTATGAATACGGCCGACGTACCCGAGTAGAAATTCAGCTACTGGGAATATCAGGCCCTAGCGTGGTAGCCGGATTTAAATGTGTAACCGATTTTTCTCAAATTTGTACTAAAACCTTGTACCATAGTAGTCTATATGTCGATCAAATTGGAACCCGGTATCTCATAATTTGCACGAGCCAGCGCGAGAATGAGATTTTTTGGAAAAATTCATAATGCCATAAAATTTAAACGGCTGGACAGATCTGCGTCAAATTTGTACTCAAATGCTTTTCGATGATAGTCCATATATGAACAAAATTTAAGATAAATCTGTGAAAAATTTCAAACATTTTTCTTTTTCGTGACGGCATTTTATTTTATTCACCAAAATCGAAATTTTCCGACATATCGATCGTTTCTTTGACCAAATTCATCATTAATAATCAGTAATCGTGAAATCATGTCGAAAATTGCAGTCGAATATCTCAGAATTTACAGGAGTGAAAGTCTTGGCAGACACTTAAAAACAATTGAAATTGCAATAAAATTAGAACCACCCTATTGATTCTCACAAAATTTGGTATACATCATGGTTTGATGATAGTACATTTACGGACAATATTTCAGCCCGATATCTCTTATTTTGCAAAAGTTATAACGTGAAAACGATATTTTCAAAATTTTCTAAATACTATAAAGTTTGAATTTTTCAGCTGATTTGCGTCAACTATAATCCCAAACGTTGGTATATGCCCACTTGCGTACCAAATTTGGCGAAGATACATCTATAATTACGTCAGTTATCGTGCTTACAAGGAAATCTGCATATACAAACACACACACACATGCAGACATTTTTATCTAATCCATTTTTCACGACGTTTTGGACCATTCTGAGTATCATGACATTAAAATCTCGAAATATTTTTTTTCCCCGAAAACAAAGCTTCCTCTATGAGAACGTATGTTGACCGATTTTAGCTGCCTCACAGAGGAAGCTTTGTAAAAAGCAAAAAATAATAAGAAAGCCATTGCAAGGTCCTACTTTGCAGGTTTTTTGTGGCTCGAGAAACGTTTTTCTAAAAATTCAAAGTGTCATAAAATTTAAACCGCTCGACCGATTCGTGTCAAATTTGTACCTCATTTGTAAGTGTTGTAAGTGTTACAAATTTTTATTTTCGTAATTTTCGTTTTACAAAAAAAAATTGGAAGCGTAACATATTTGTATTTTTGGTCATTTCCGTTTTACAACACAATTTTTGCAGGATTACATATTTTTAATCACTTTTAATTTCATATAAAAATTCAGGAAACACCAAAATATGTTTGTCAAATTGTCGAACCATATTATGCACCCACTGATTTTACGAAATTATTTTACACTAGAGGCATGCGAAACGATATTGATTAAAAAAGCCAATACTGCTCGACATGAATAATATGTAATAATATCACATATCCCTGTTCTATATTTACCAGTAGATAATACTGTTCGTCATTCCAAAACATAATAACGAACTTTTTCAATAATAATTTTAAAACCCGTATTCTCTTCAATATTTGCCGAACATATTATTATCGTCCAATTATAATTCATTACCGAAAATTCTGGATATTACGAAAATTGTGTACTACACTTTTCTACGAAGCACACTTCAGTAAATTTTCAGAAGAAAGTAATTTCTGCTATACAAATAGTAATTTGCACGTTTATATATTGTTGTGGCAACGACAAAAACATCACTGTTACTTTAGTCTAGCGAGTAGCGTGTTCGCCTCCAAAGCAAAGCGCCCCTAGTTCAAAGGTTTGAATTCCGCTACCGTGAAAAAGCGAAAAAAAAGTCCAATAAAAAAGCGATGCAATTAGCTTTTTTCTCATTTCCTATTCCCGACTTTTCGCCAAAGGCGAGAGTCGCTTATGAGTGTTTTACGAAATTAGCAAAGTTTCTTACAGATTCTGAAATAATTAAAAGTCACTAACAAGTTAAGAGTCATTTAAAACACTCCAATATTCACGAAGAAAAAAAATATATATATCCAAGGGGTATTTTTCCCCTGAAAAATCTCCTTTGGAAATGGGTGTTAACTTGTATATATCCCTTGTTCGGGATATTAGCTAGCGACTAGTTAAGGTGACAAAGAGTCAGAGGGTTACAGAAGGGACAGAAGGAAAAAGAACACCACCAACGCTATCGCTTCAATAAGACCAGCACGATAAAAAAAAAAGAAAAAGTTTCAAATCAAACTTTGTCCACGACGAAGGGTGAAATTGCGCGAGCCCAGAAGTAGTAGTATAGCAGCTAGGACGACCAGGATGAAGAGGAGAAAAGTAGAAGAGTGAAAAGAAGAGAAGGAAGAAAAATGAGGACGTGAGAAGGGATGTTGAGAACGGAAGGATGAGAGATGTTGCTCCTTTCTCCAGCATCATCTACCATCCCTTTCCCTTACCTTATCTCTCTTCTTGGTGCTTCCAAAGTGACGAAAGCCCAGGCAGTGTGCAGTACGTCCCTTTTATCTTTCTCTTATTTTATCTCTTTCCCCCATCTCTTCGTTTTCTCAACAAACGAGGCAACGCAAGGAACTAGGATGGCAGGACTATGGGCGCCAGTGTCCACGAAGAGGACTCTCGGTTCGAGCTTTTACGAGCAACAGTAGCGAGAAAGACTGAGAAATAGAGAAGTGAAGAGAAGACCGGGAGACTCGACACCAACTTTTTTCCGAACAGTTCCACCTGCTTTATACGCTTGAAGAAAGTTCACCAGGAAGGACGACGAAGGTACTGGGTGGTCGGTTGGCATGTCTATACTTTCTCGGTTAATGTTTTGTCGCTACGGCGTGCGAAGCGTCGCGTCAAAATCAATTCCTGTCGAATGAAGATTGGATGTATTTTTATAACGCGGGTGGTTTTTCGAGGTGTGAGGATAATAGATGCATTTTCCGAAGCGAATGAAGATCAGGCCATTAAAAATAAAAAAGAAGATTTTTGTTATTAGATGTGTAGAGCATCTGCAAATGAAACACAAGTAAAAAATTGTATGTGGATTACATAAAAAATATATATATATATATATGAGGCATTCCATATGAAGCGGGCCACCCCGGTTTTCAATGTTCGTAGAGTGGGTTCATAATTTTTTACCAGCGTATTTAGAGTTCCCCGAATATATACGAGTTATTTCAGATTTTTTATCCCCATAGTATTTCCACAATAAAATACGCTTTTCTTATTTTTATTTTTTTCCCTTTCGCTGCCGATTTAAAACTATCTATGACACAAGAAAATTGTTCAGGGATAAAATGTAGTATTTCACGTACACTTTTTGATAAAAATGTTTCCGAATTAGCCTGGATACATTTTCAATCACTTTCTAGCATTACAGTCATACCATTTTGCTTCCTCACAGAGGAAGCTTTGTTTTCATGACAATTTTTTTTTTCGAGATTTTCATGTCAGTACACTCAGAATGGGCCAAAACGTCGAGAAAAGTGATTTAGAAAAAATGTCTGTATGTGTGTGTGTGTGTGGGTGTGTGTGTATGTGTGTATGTTACACGATCGAAAAATGTAAACCTTTATAACTCGGGAATGCCTTGAGATATTAAGCTGAAATTTGGACCATAGATAGAGGGATCAAGCCTCATCGTTCATACAGATTTTTGTTAAAATCCACTTCATCGTTAAATTATTACGCGTTTTTTAATTTTTGGAAAAATGTCTGTTTACGCGATAACTCTTTCAATTTTCGAAATATTGATCTTAAAATTGGTATGAATGTGAGCTTTCATACGCCGGTGATCGCTATTGAATTTGGTTAAGATCGGTTGAACCGTTAAAATTTTATGATGTTTTCAATTTTTCAAAAAATTGACATTATCGCTCTATTGTAACTTTTGCAAAACTTAAGACAGCGAGCTCAAATTTTGTATATAAATGAAACAATATTCAGCCATTATATATGTATAATTTACGTTTAAATAACGAACGGTATGAAATTTTTCATTTTATGGAATGTTGAATTATTTTTAAAAATATACATTATCACATTCACTTTCGGAAACGCTCTAATAATCACGAAATAACGTAATAACGGAATAGAAAAAGCGTATCCACAAGATGTATATTTATCCAATTAAAACAAGAATGCAAAGTAGAACCTTCCACATTGCTTCCTCATTATTTTTCGCGTTTTACAAAGCTTCCTCTATGAGGAAGCCAAAAATTGATTAACATACTTCCTCATAGAGGTAGCGTTGCAAAACGAGAAAAATAATGAGGAAGCAATGTGCGAGGTTCTACTTTGCAACCTTGTTTTTCGTTGGGAAAGACCATTTTGATTTTGTTCAAAATTTCACAAAATTTTCATTATTATGTCCACTAATTATACCAAAATTCGCGCGATTATCAATTCATACCTTCATAATGTGAACATGTGAATTGTGTATGATTCAGCAAACAACTGAACCGTACATTGTGAAGATATCGATTTGCCATCGTGCTGATTTTTTGAAATTTTAAATACAATAAAAATGGTCCCTCTCAACGAAAAAAAATGATATGCCATTATTTTGCCAAAAAATGCCTGAAAATTTATCTAGGTTAATTTGGAAACATTTTTATCAAAAGGTATACGCGAAACCCTACATTTTATCCTGGAACAATTTTGTTGTGGCACAGATAGTTTTAAATCGGCAGCGAAAGGAAAACAAATAAAAATAAAAAAAAAAACGTATTTTATTGTAGAAAAACTATGGGGATCAAAAATCTGAAATAACTCGTATGTATTCGCGGAACTCTAAATACGCTGGAAAAAAATTATGAACCCACTCTACGAACATTGAAAATCGAGGTGGCCCGCTTCATATGGAATGCCTCATATAAGTACAAGTAAAAAAATTATATACGAAGTATATAAAAAGTATATATAGTTTTAAATATAGAATTGGACAAATATAATACACCGTTAAAAATATTTTGAAAATTAAGATATGTATTGGAAGTTCTTTTGCAGATACGGTATATTAAATTTAATTTTAATATTCAGATATGTTATAAAATACCAATAATTATACTATAAATCGAACTTTTATAAAGTGTTTAGTATGCTGTATATTTAATTAATTTTTGTATATTAAATTAAATATACCTGTATTCGCAAAAAAACTTCTAATATATTAATTTTCATACAAAAATTTCTAATAGTGTAGTCTACATATGCTTTATACGCAATGTATAAACAATTTATACATAAACCCATCTTCACAGTCGATCTTATATATAAATTGCCTATAGATTGTATATATAATTTATATAGACTATATATGTCCAATTCCATATGGCGGATTATATATAATGATTTACTTGAGTAATGTAATTTTTTACAATTCATTAGAATATTTTCAGAAGCTATTTCATTGTTATCATCACTAGTATTAATTAGTTGTAACTGTTAATGTATTAATTAAATTATAAAACATTAACATGCATTACCAATTAATAATCGTCACTTAAGTAGTTGCCGATCTACAAAAATTTCTCTGAGTCCAACTCAGCTACTTAGTGCAGATTTCACAGCCAAAGCTATTGTTTTGTGAACCATGAATTACTATCCTTGTGATGCTGTAATTTTAAGTAATTATAAAAATAGAGCGATTATAGAAAGGGTTGATATATCTCTGCATGTTAATTCACTCAATTTCTATACGAAAATACATAATTAGGATTTGCGGTCGGCTGCTGACGACAGAACCAACTGCAAAGTTGAGTTAGCTCCTGCTGGTGTCTCACCACTCTCTAATTCCTCTTCCGTTATTCTCGCCTCTGTCATCCACCCTTCTCACATTCCACATTCACCGCAGACATGGTGTTCTCGGTCTGCACAGAGACTTAAACTGGTTTTGTTCTTGATGTTCATTATGCTGTGAGGTTTTCAGTCAAAGAGCCTGAAAAGACCATTCTTTTTTTCTCACTTGTGGTTAAATAAGTGACTGAATAACGGTAAGAGTAAACTGACTGAGCCAATACCTCTAATTTCTATTATATGAAATGGGATATCCCAACTTTATGTATATTATTATTTATTTAACGTATAATAATTACTTCTTCGTATAATACTCATTTAACAAAAAAAAAAAATGTTCTCGTCTGTTATATTTTTTTCAGTGTATTGATAAATGTGATGGAAATATTACATTTGAGGATCAGAATAAAGAATTTTTCCGCCGGTATCAAAAACAATTTGGTTTAGTCGTTCCCTCGTAAATTTAATCTGGACTTGCCCAACACCTGCGCCTGTAATTTAGAACGCTGTACACCGATTAATCAAAAAGTCATTTTTAAAAAGTCAAAGCTCTAGGTTTTAATTTTTGGTGAAGGGTTGCACCTCTTTAAAAAGTTGCTCTTTAAAATTTCGGAAAATCACAAACTCGTCGTGACTCTATCTCCTGAACTTTAGCTTCCAAGAATCCAAAAATATCCGCACGGAGAAAAATAATTTTGTTGTTGCAGCTAGTCTTAGTTTGCTGCAATAGCCTTTCAGTTACCTCATGCAGCAGCTAATTTAGTCTCTCAGCAACTAAGCGTTAGTTGCGCAAACGAAAAATGCATCTCCCAGATTATTTGCGGACCCAACTAATGATTTGTTGGTGGAACTTATACATTTTGCTGGAAAAACAAATTAGTAGAAACAGCTTCGCACCGCTAGCAACTGAATATTTGCTGTAGCAACGGCGTTTCATTTATCGAAATATTTGTGCATATAAACAAACATTTGCTACTACCACAAAAAAAGTTTGGCACTCGAGCGAATTCGTTTAAATTGCTAGCGTAACCAATCGAAGAAAGTTCCGCCAGCAAATGAGTTGCTGCAAAAAAGGCGGGTTGCGCATCCTAAGACGTTATGCGCAGCGCCATTGTTCTGTCACGATCTATTTTCAATACTGCTTTGTTACACGGAAAAAAAGGCTTGGTTGGAACAACCAAGTGCCTTGGTTATATATGCGCCAGACAATTAATTGGTTAGACCAACCAAGTTATTTGTTAAGCTACCAATTTCTTGGTTGGACTAACCAAGTCACTTGGTAAGCTAACCAAGAAATTGGTAGCCTAACAAATGACTTGGTTGGTTTAACCAAGTTATTTGTTACGCGCATATACATAACCAAGGCACTTGGTTGTTCCAACCAAGCCTTTTTTTCCGTGTAGTGCGAAGTTCCTTCATGCCCAGTTCGCATCGTCAGCGTATTCTGTCTTGATGATGGATTTACCAAAAGCGCCAGGATCCGTGCGATCTTTCTTCAAAACGTGAGGCATTAGTAAAGAAGTTATACAAAGAAGTTACAAGTGTAAACTGCTTGAAAAGTTCGAAGTTCAAAATGACAGCTGCAGAAACGACGTGTTTCGTGAAACTGTTCCGGGTGATCATTGGTGATTTAGTTTCGGAAAGTAATCCGTATTGAAAACTTTACGTGTCATTGCGTGAAATACTCGACCTCGTCTATGTTAAACGATTGCCGAAATATGTTAGTCCTCTGTTGTGAGTACTAATACAAGAGCATCTTGAACTGTACGTCAAATTAGGTGGTCCAACCCTGAAACCTAAACATCATATTCTCACGAGCGCGTTCGCGCTCTTAGGCAATCACTATTGCTGCATCATCAAGTTGTTTGTGCTACTAGAAAAATGCTTCTGCTGTAACAGCTGCTGCTTACGCTACCAGCAAACTAATTTTGCTGCAACAGCAAACTGTTTCCGCTGCTAGAAAACTACTTTTGCTGCAACAGCAAACTGTTTGCGCTGCCAGCAAACTGCTTGCGCTGCGAGCAAACTGTTTGCGCTGCCAGCAAACTACTTTTGCTGCAACAGCAAACTGTTTGCGCTGCCAGCAAACTACTTTTGCTGCAACCGCAAACTGTTTGCGCTGCCAGCAAACTACTTTTGCTGCAACAGCAAACTGTTTGCGCTGCCAGCAAACTACTTTTGCTGCAACAGCAAACTGTTTGCGCCACCAGCAAACTACTTTTGCTGCAACAGCAAACTGTTTGCGCTGCCAGCAAACTGGTTGCGCCGCCAGCAAACTACTTTTGCTGCAACAGCAAACTGTTTGCGCTGCCAGCAAACTGTTTGCGCTGCCAGCAAACTACTTTTGCTGCAACAGCAAACTGTTTGCGCTGCCAGCAAACTGTTTGCGCTGCGAGCAAACTGTTTGCGCTGCCGGCAAACTACTTTTGCTGCAACAGCAAAATGTTTGCCCTGCCAGCAAACTACAATGACTGCAACAGCAAACTGCTATTACTGCAATAGAAAATTGCTATTGCTACTGTAGTAAATCAGATACAGTAAATAAATATTGCTGTAAGGCAAGTACTTTTGCTGTCACTATATTTGCTAATGATTTTTGCTGCGGTAGCTAATCTCATGCTGCTGTGACCAATTATTTTTCTCCGTGCGTTACAATGGACGATCTAATATCCACGTTCCCATTAATGACATTTCTGCTAATTCGGCGCTGGTAATAATGCTACTGTTTAGTTTCGTTAGCCTCTACGTAAATCGATTTTCACTTTTTCCCTCAGTCTGCGAGATATATTTTATGCAGTACTGCAAGAGGAAATTGAGTTACTTTAGTGAGCCCACGTTTGAAATTTATTTCGCTTCGTTCTCGTCGTCTTCGTATTCGCAAAGGTGGCGTAAGACCGCGGAGCGTGTACCTTTTAGAAAGGTGCACGAAGTCGTGATTACTTTTCGATCCGTTCTACGTGGATTGAATTTTATATCGTTCTGTAGTTCAGCTGCAGCTCTCGCTTTTTTTCCCTTATACAGTTTATATTGCGCTCGTATTCAGGCCAGAATCACGATAGCAGACGAGAGCCCCTAAGACCCTAAAAAAAAAAACCGGCAGGCATGAACGACGAAGTCATACCATTGTTCCCTCCAAACATCACCAACATAAATACATTCCAAATTGATCATTACCATAAGCGAGACTTTCAAAAACTCCACAGGGAAAACGCATTCGCGACAAATCTGCTGCACAATTTTCCTATCGTCGCTACTGCAACACCCATGAGAATATTCGATTTTCAATAAGCGACGTTATTTATTCACGATTCTAAATGCAAATCATTAATCGTTTAAACGTGTGCAACGGAACGACAAATAAATAATAAAAAACCTCGCTTTACAAATCGTCGCACGTATTCCATGAACTATAACGCAGCTGCACAAGAGGCAAACATTACACGAAAGCAAAGAGAAAGACAGACAGAGAACATAAATAATTTGGTAGATTTAGAAGTCAGGAGAAAATTGAGAGAGAATAAAAGATCAATTGCTGGCGTAGTATTGCAGCACAAAAGTTACTAGATTGATCTGGCGATCGGCAGAGAAGTGTAAAAAAAGTAGGAGGGTGCATTTTACGCAGTCACAGTTGTGTATTGAATGCCGTAGGAATTTACCCGATTAAAAAAGTGGCATATAATAGCCGCAGTAGGAGCAACACACTCGCCCCGTCGATATACGCGAATTTGGCTATTTATCAACCGGCACAACCGGCAGTCGACTGGCACACTCGTTCAGCGACCGTTGCATCCCTCTGTACCTCTCGCTACTTGTACGTTCGTTCGTTTGACGCTGGGGCTTGAAAACGGGTTCGAAAGAGGGCGAAAGGGGGAGGGAAACATATCCACGATCGCGAGAGTTATTAGTGGAACACATGGATTGTGCTGGGAGAGCATGTGACAGGAGAGATTCACGAGGTGGATGACGGAGTTTGGAAAACGGGTTGGTTATCGACAGGCGGATAGGTCGATACATATACATATATACGTACATAAATGTATACACATACATAGATGCAAATGCACATACGCACACATGTGTACTGAAGTGCACCTAGAGAATTGGAGATGAGTATTCTCTCTCAAAAATCTGCATTTTATGGCAACTCCCGTGATCGGGAGAACGTTGACGACACGTTGGACACTTCCAATTCGTTCTGCGTTCGACATACCATCACCCAAACGTTTTCATGCTGTTCTTTTGGTGCTCTTTTGCTTTAGGTGCTACCTCGCACCTTGTCGGTGTATTATCTACCACTACCGACTCACACGTAATGGCTTCTCTGATTAATCACGTCGCTATCGGGCCGTAACCTTTTATAAAGGTATTCGTATCTATGTGAAGCAGGTAGCTCGAATTATTCATAGACCTGAGCTACCGCGGAGGAAGTGGGTTGATGAAGAATGATTTTTGGTTATGTTGGATTTTTTTAAATTGAGCTTAACACCCGGTAGTAGTGCATGTGTAAAAGAAAATGATTACATATTGATCTCCGAAGGATTTAGGAAAGATCTATCTGAAAATACAAGTTCATGAGAAGATTTCTGTACTAATGAAAGACTTTCAATGCTCACATCACAAGTCTCATCAAGTACATCATGTACTAGAGTTTGTCCGAAGTTTCGAAAAATACAGTAGTTTTAATTCTCTTATTTCTCTCTAAGGCTCGCACGTAATGGCTTCTCTGATTAATCACGTCGCTATCGGGCCACTACCGTATAGGTTTCGCCGAAACCTTTTATAAAGGTATTCGAGTGTATGTGAAGCAGGTCGCTCGAATTATTCATAGACCTGAGCTACGGCGTAGGAAGATGAAGAATGATTTTTGGTTATGTTCGACTTTTTAAATCGAGCTTTCCAATCGGCAGCATTGCATGTGTACACCGAGAGAAAAGATTTCGTTGACGCCAAAGAAATGGGTGGATTGATTTCAATGAAATAGTGCATTTGAATTTCAAAGAGAACATTTCATTGCCTGTAAATAAAGATTTACTTAGTGAGCATATAATAAAGAAACAGTTTCATTGTTTTAAAGAGATGTTTTCATTGGTTCAAAGAAACGTTTTCATTGATCTCTCTCTCGCACCTAACCTCACTTTTTTGTTTTCCGGATCTCCCGAACGAACGGCTTCGAGTTTCGAGGAGCCAGAAGCTTAGCCTATTTCTGCCGTACGTCCTTACATACTCACCAAATTTGAGCTCTATCTGCCGCGTACTTCAGGAAAAAATAGGTTTCGAAATTTTGAGCTGATAAGAAGAAGGTTTCATTGAATCAGAGACGATATCTTTGAAATCAATGAAAAAGGTTCATTGGTTTAAAGAAATGTTTCTTCGAATTAATGTTACTACTTTTCGTTGAGTTTGAGATCATTCAAAGAAAACATAGTATTGAAATTCAAGTATTTCATTTCATTGGCAAAGATTTCCGTGAATCAATGAAACTTTTTCTCTCGGTGTAACAGAAAACTGGTATATGAGGATTTCCGAAGGATTTAGGAAAGATCTATCTGAAAATACAGATCATGAGATGATTTCTGTACTAGTGAAGGACTTTCAATGGTCACATCAAAAGTCTCATCAAGTACGGCGTAAATAAATCATGTACTACACGGAAAGAAATAATTGGTTGCCCTAACCAAGTGCCATGGTTAAATACGCTCCAAGCGACGAAATTGGTTGGGAGAACCAACTTTCGGGTGTCACAACCAACTAATCGGGCGTCACAACCAATTGGGTGTGACATCCAATTGTTTGGTTGTGCTATATATCCCAATAGCATATTTAAACATGGCAGTTGGTTAGGGCAACCAATTATTTTTTCCGTGTAGAGTTTGTCCGAAATTTCGAAAAATGCGGTAGTTGTAATTCTCAGGAAATGAAGTCACAATGTCAGAAAAAAATAAACGAACTGATTGATAGTTTAAAATCTTTCCAAAGATATCACAGTACGAATAATACTAAAGAGAAGAGAAAAATTGTCGTACGGAGGCGACATTAATTTCTTTTTTAATACTTGGTGTCGAGACGCTACCGCGTTTCTTGATAATACGAATCAATTTTTACGTATAATAGATTTCAGCTGCATTTGATTAGACTCTGGACAAACTTATGTGAATTATAGACTTTTACTGCATTGAACTAGAATTCGGATCAACTTTTATATACAACAGATTTCCACTACATTTCTCGACACTTCGTACAAATTTTACTGCACAATCACTCTGTAGGATCTGGCCATGAAGAAACTATTTAACTTTGCAACGTTTTAAACTTCACTGACATAAGAGTGCCTTTCAATGTTCATATCAAAAGTTTAGTCAAGTACAGCGTAAGTATATCATGTACTAGAGAGTTTATCCGAAGTCTCGAAAAATGGGCGTAGTTTTACTTCTCAACAAATGAAGTCACAATGTCAGAAAAAAAAGAAACGACCTGATTGTTAGTTTAAAAACTTTCCGAAGACATCAAATTACGAATAATACTAATAATACTTATCAATCTTTATCTACAATAAATTTTATCTGTATTTGACTAGACTTTGCACAAATTTTACTGCATTGAACAAGATATCTTTGCAACATTTTGACCTTCACTAACATAATAGCATAATACTCATGAAATATTTCTGTTTATTAAGAATCCTGAGATATTTATTGTAAAGAGAAAATATTCCACTTACTGTTAGGGCTAACGTATATTGGAGTCCATGTGACTTCCGAATAAACGTGAGGTAAGGCAGCTATGAGAAATCCAGTAATCCACAATCCCCAAAGTGCCATACGCATCGTCCTCTTGCCACACGAATCCCGCAGAGCTTCCGCTCCTCCGAAACCTCTTGCCACTGACATCGTGCTCCCCGTTCGCTGCAGCTTTCAGATAATAATAGTCCAACGGTAAAGGCAGCAGTGCCTCAGTATCATCTTGGCGAATGTATGACTGTCCCCTCTTCTTGAGTACAACCCACCGCAGGATCTCGTCCTTCCGTTTCTTGCTCGCCCGAATGAGCGTCTTCGAGGGTCACGTGGGATTTCCGTGTCTTCGAAGATAGTGGGAGAGACTTGGCCAGCTCTTTACTGAAGGAAGTTCCCGTCACCGGAAGCGGCTCGTCGTCTTCTTGTCGTTCTCATTTTCGTGCTCACTCTTCTGCAAAGTCTTGTGGATAAAACGCTCGATGGGTACCAATACAACGGACCATTTGGCTCGTTATTGGAAAACGATGATAGGCTGCTCGGAACCTCGAAAAAATGTCCACCTGCAACAAAAATTGAGAAAAAACGAATGAGATCAATGAATTTGATTATTTTTCACTGTTAACTATGTAACTAACGATAAAATAACAAAAAGGCTAAAGTAAACTGTACTCATGTACAAATTTCTAATTGAACCAGCCGTTTGATGGTATTGGTATTCGATATTGAATATGCTCACGATGTTTCTTGGCAGAATAATGAATTCTCTCTCTACCCATCAGAAACACGATCGGATAAATATTGATCCTTTTGTTTAGTTTACAAAGGAATTTTCTCCACTTTAACAAGTCAATAGCAGCATTAAATCCCTGCAATTCAATGAAGTCGGTTTCGGCCAATAACGGCACGCAAATTTATATACCTGTTATTCAAAATAAGCACAAAATATACATATGAAACGAAATTATTTGGACACTGAGAGAAAATTATGGTATTATAGTAACTATAACCCGAGTAGAAATTCAGCTACGGGGAATATCAGGCCCTAGCGTGGTAGCTGGATTTAAATCTAAGGTCCCTGCCTGGCAACCTTATACGGGCCTTGCAGGAAAGTAACGCAGCGCATGATCAGGGCCCGATTAAGTTTTCCAGATAAGGGCGGATAGAGGCTGCCCTACTAAGCCCCTACTTATAAAACCAGCAAATAAATTACAAAATTATTATCTGCGCTCATCGAATTCGATTTATTTTGCACTTTCTATTGGATATTCGAGCTTATTTAATTTTCAGTAAGGTACCCAACCATGTACCAGTCTCCAACCACTGACACAAATATTGACTAAAATTAAGAAATTATGAATATGAAATAAATAAATAACTAGTGCTACCATTTTTGCAATTCTTTATGTCTGCATAGGCCAATAATAAAAATAGTCATTAATTTTTTTGTTGACGTTTTTTAAAGATATTGTGCACTGCAGACGCCGCTCAGAGGATCGGCGCATATCTTTTAGCCAGTTCGTTAAGAATTGGCGTAACGTTGTTAAGCTTATGACGCTGTTATTTTCACGATTTCCACAATAATTCGTGGCTTGTTGTATTCGTGAATAAATAGACTTTATAAATCTTCCATTAAAATTTGCGAAAAACCACTGCTAAGTCGTCAATTTCCATGGTTGGCTATTGGGGCGCATCCGCAATATGCTGTACCGATATCCAACCGCGGCCTATTCCCGGCCAACACAAACTCAGCGAACATAACCTCTATGTCAAGTTGATGCCGGTTGCACGTCACGGTGAGCCTTTTTATTAGTTATTATTTATCATAAATTATCCCAAACGTTGCGTGTAATTTAAGAAATAAAATGAAGTTTCAACGAATCGCATAGCCTCGTATCGGCGGGTGGTTGCGTATAGGGGCATGCTTGGTCGGGTATTTAGACAGTACCTGAAATCGGTGGTCGGGTACTAGTCCATCGACTTTCTCAATTCTTTCCTAACTTTAACAAAAAACTATACCCCTGACATGAATTAATGGATGCTTTTCGAAAAGTAGAAAAGCTAAGCTTTGCATTAGTTATGGTTACAATTGTAGAAAGGTCATTTTAGTATAAGAAATATAACTTTACAATTTCCTGATCTCTAAGATGGCCGGCTATTGGGGCGTTTACCTTACATATTAATTGCTGAAAAAAACACATGTAAATTTATTTGCCGTTGGTGGGAATCGAACCTTGATTCTCTGGGTGACAGTTCTACGCCTTAGCCCACTCGGCCATTGACATCTTGGAAAGTTTATATATTTATTGTCTACTTGAAGTATACTTAAAATGAAAACGCGTCAAGACTGTACGTCCATTTATTGTGACTACGACCGAAAAATTCAAAATTCAAACATGATGGGGCGGTCACTCATCCACGTACTGGCGTTTGACGGTCAGTACCTGGATAGATTTCAAAGTAATTCTAGCGGTACAGTCCCATAAAACGTGAGTTTCAGCGAAAATTTCGAATACTTCTCGATAGGATAAAGATGTAGAAAAATCCAGCACACGCAAGGTGCTGAAAAGATTGATTTTGCATAACAATAATTTTTAAATGTTTTTAACGAATGCCGTATCTAGACCTTAGACGAACCTGATAATGTAAATTTACGGCATATTTTAAAAAAACTATGCCATACGAAGACCGTATGCGGATCTGACCAGGGAAAGTAAAGGTAAATTGAATAAAATCTTGGTCCAAATGCCACAGGAAGACCTTATGCGAAACGGATAAGGTCGATGAATGGCATATCTATATGAGGTTACCGTATGTAAAGCCTGACACGGGCCTGATCCGGTGGAAAGACGGCATTTTTAAGGTCGAATGCCATGTCTCGACCTTACATGGACTTGATCAAGTGAACTTACGACGACCCCTAAATAAGGTTACCATATCTAGCCTGACATCAGCCCGATCCGGTGGAAAGACGGCATTATTAAGTACGAATGCCATATCTCAGCCTTACATGGACCTGAGCAGGTGAATTTTCGGCGGCCCCAAATAAGGTTACCGTACCTAAAACTGATCTGGACCTCGTGTGACAGCAGGCACGCCTAATGCAATTTCTACTCGGGAAAGTGACAACTATTCTTTTTTAGTTCGAACGACCAATCTTTTAATCGTTACCGTAACTATGAAAATAGTTGCATGGACTAAAAATGAATAGTTGTCACTTTATCGTTGCCTGTACTAGTACGATTTCTCTGCGTGCACAATATAAATTTCGTAATAGCTAATGTAAAATCAGCGCTGTTATGAGTTCGTAAAAGAGAAAAATCAGAAATCGCTTGAAAAATAACATCAGCATAAAATGGCGTTATGGAATATAGCAACGAGTACAGCGAGCAACGTATGAACACAGATGAATACACATGGGTATACAAGAGAGTAGAAGGATCGTCGAGCTCTGGGGAAAACGGTGAGGAAGCTGCAACAGCTAGATAGGAGATATAGCCTCGTCGAGGGTAAAGCCAAGCAAGGAGTTACCGCTCAGTTGAGCCAATCTCAAAATCAGACGGTGTATGAAGCAGCGAGGAGAGAAGGCGACGTAACACGCAGTTCACAAGCGCGCTGCACAGCGGTGGCCGGGGTGCCGGCGGCGTTAATTATACGATGCAATTATCGCCAGTTCCGTCCCATAAAACAACTTGGGGGATGAGCGGGTACTGGCGCAAAGGGTACGCTTCGCGAGTTGTAGTATAAAGTGGGTAAGAGTGAGCGACTGGTTCTATGCTGTATGTGTGCACACCTGTACTGTTGCGGCGAAACCAACAGAGTCAAAGGGCAGAAGGATGGTTGAGTAAAAGCTTCAGAGACAAAATAGAAGATAAACTTACTGGGTTAGACCGGAAAATGGACCAGCTGCAGATCAACTGATAAAATGGCTGACACGCCCTTTGGTTAGCCCGCTTTTCGCTGGCCACCAGATATGTCCCAACTCTCTCTCTTGAGGTCGAGCTTCTGACCTTAACAAAGACCTTTTTCCTCGACTCGTGTTTGTTCAATGTCGGTCCCTTTTCAAGGCGCGGACAAGCCACAGGTTTATACTCTCTGAACCAGAAACCGAGTTCCACATTCTTCGTTCTAACAAAACAGTTCGTTGGAAAGCTCTGATCAAGACCACAAGGGGTTATATGTATATGTATACTTTGAGTTGATTTCGCAAGTCAGATAACATTCCGGATTAGGGTGCGCGGAAAGAATGATCAAGATTTACACTAGCAGACATTTTGTAATGATACGGTGATATAACGTATAGATGCATGATACAAGATTGAATGCGCTTGCAAGAAATTAGTTTTTTTCACAAAGAAAATTTTTAAAAATAATCATAGTAACCTTCAAAGTAACCAAACCAAACGAATCTGATCATTGCTTTTTCCATGGAGACTAGAGGTAAGGAGTACGAACGACTATGGGTAATGCGGTTCTCAACTGTTCGCCGAATTGGAAAATTCTTTCGGCGCGGACCGAATTGAAGTGAGCGGAAAGTTGGCTGGAATCAATGAAATGACCTCGCGCTAACTTCATCTCGGTCCGCATTGACATTCAGTGGTGCTCAAACCCCTGAAATTTTACACAATTTCGCGAACGTTTTCTCAGCATTGCATTTGTACTCCTTTTCCATTGCTTTTCCATTGCTAAAACCAATAAGTAATAGTTACTGTCATAACGACTTTGATATTGACATTGATTCCAGCGACAGAAAAACGATTTTGGGATTCATTCTGTTTGGGTGTTTGGAAAGTCATTTTCACCATTTCCGAAAGTTTTTTCCGGTGATCAAAATGCAACTTTTATTCATGGTTACCATTTTAGTCATTTTGACAGTTGTTTTAGGGAATAAATGAAAGTTATCGTGTTTGCTAGAAGATCGACGATAACATCGAAATCTTGCGGTATATTCGGGTAATAGAAGTTCGGATAAAATAAATCACGAATGGAACGGACGAAACGAATGCAATTTTCGCAACAAGCCTTTCGCTGCCAACTTGACGGCAAAGCAGGTTGTGATCCACTGTGATGGCAGCCGTGGAATCGAAATAACCTTATTTTTCATATTATTAAATGTTATAACTAAGAGGTAATAAATAAGAAAGTGAAAAATAAAGTATTTAATCGTGAAATAGCATGTGATATATAATTTAATGGTGAAATGTGATGCTTGTCTCAATGCGATAAAAAGTAGTGAATAAAAAATCATTAGACAAATATAAATAAAGCATATGTATTGATTTATCTTTTTTGCAATGTAATTCATCACCCGATAGCTCAGTCTCAAAGTTTATTGCACAATTAATATAGCTAGCGCGCGGTAGTATAATTATAAATTGTTTTATAAAATTATTTAATAAATACATAAATAAATAATTATGTCCCGTCGTTTGAAAAAATGAGAAATTATATTTTTTATGTTATAACCTTCAATAATATGAAAAATAAGGTTATTTCGATTTAACAGCTGTCATCGCAGTGGATCTTAACCTGCTGTGGCATCAAGTTGGCAGCGAAAGGTTCGCTGCATAAATTGCGTTTGTTTCGTCCGTTCCGTTCGTTGCGTTTGTTGCGTCCATCAGTATCAGGATCCCACTCCAGAAGGTAATTCCACGTTACCAATGTCAAGGCTTGAGATGAACAGAAACAAACACTGACAGTTTAATGCTAAGGATCCTATGAAAAGACATGGAGATGACATAAGGAGATGTCTTGTACTTCTGATATATTTATAGAAACGTCACCATGTACACCAGCGTTCCAGGTTTATGTTTTATGTGGATAAGCCCCTGACATGTGCATTTCAGGCTAGTACTTGAAATGAACAAGAAACGGTATTTGGAAACTCTATAAATTTTCACAGAGCTTTGAAAGACACATAGGCTTTGTATAGCAAAACATGTACCCCTGTTATTACAGTGTCGCAGGGTTTACGTTGAAAGGCAGAGTTGTTGCAATACGTAGCTTCCAGTGTGTCACGTTCCGTACGTGCTTTACTTCTGGCGCTGCGGCTGTTTCGGTTGGTTTGAAGCTGTGTATCTCTAATCTCGCTGCGGCTCGAAATCCTGGAGAAAACAGGGAGCATCAGAGACAGGAGGAGAGCAACCCTTATGCTGTACAGTTACAGTGGCACAACTAACCGTTGAAACACCACTGGCTATATTGTTGTATCTATATAGGAATCGTGCATGAAGCAACCGGGCGCGTAAATGCGTGGTTAAGTTTACCAAACACGGCCGCGGGACTGTTTCAAGATAATTAGTCCAGTTCGTCGAGCAACGGGCACACACTGCGCTACTGCTGCTGCCACCGACTGTTACAGTTTCTGCTTCTGTATGACCTTTGCAGGTATTCCTGTATCGCTGGGTGCTAGAGTATTGTACTGCGATCTAACTGCACAGCTCTCGTGTTTCTCTTCAGGGTCCGTGTGTGCTAGAACTCCACCCGGTCACTCCTTCTATTTTCCAGTGACGTACCTCGCTAAATACTCCAGCTTCTCGTAATTTAAGCTTTGAAATAAATTGCATTCCTGCATGTACATCATGGTCGACAGTAATTACAAGCTATGGCATATTTAATCCAAGTATTCTGGGTGCCCTAAAATTGGGAATAAATTTTCGTTGGGTTCTCACTTAACCTTTTACGTGGTTTTTCCTAATTTTAAGAATTGTGCTTTCATCTAGTTCCGGGCATCTGGTTCTGGCTTGGGGTATTTTCGGGCATTGAAAGAATGGGGTTTTGTCCAGTATTTTCAGGATACTTGGGATCTGGAGAATATTTGTAAGTTTATTTGTCAAATAATTAGCTGTTTGATTTTAAATGCGTTTTTCTTAAGATTGTTTATTTTCGTAGATGGGAAATGGCAAAATGTTTGTAACAAGACTCTATACAGTTTTACATAGAATTTTAACAACTGGGAAATTACATTTTCAATAAGTATGACATGGACGCTGCAGCGCGCAGATTCTGTAGTATTATTAACGATGTAATGATTATTAAATCGGCAGTATGAAAATCGAGTATTCATGCACTTTCGATCTGCACATCGTTCGCAAGTACTAAATTGTACCTTGGAAATGACTCCCGATTTTCCCGGAATTATCATGGCGCCATTATGTCAGATACCACAGCGTGCTGCAATGATTACGGTGACGTCGTCTTATAAACCATATCATTACAGAATGAAATGAACAAAATGCCAATTCCATTAATAGTCCTGTTTTTTTAAATGATTTTTTAAGTTCTAACGTAAACATGGCATTAAATGCCGCTTTTTGATATTTTATTTTATTACACGCATGCGTGCTCCCTTAAATATCGACTCACTTGCAATTTTTTAACCTACCAAATCTTAAGCTAGCATTGATTTTCATTCTTACAAAATATCGTTGAAAACTGTAAGCAAGTTTAAAAGATATCCCTTAAACTGTCCCATTCACGTAACCGTTCGGCCGTAGGCCGAACAGCTCGCACGCTATTGGTGCGTCGGTCGGTCCTGTCTCGTCGCCTATAAAAAGGAACCCAAAGCTTTAATATTGGCATTAGCAATCCAGCCAAACAACCGAGCGCATCCCTATACCAAATTTTTATAATTCCCTTAATTAAAAATCTTCCTTAGCCAAGAAACGAATCTGATAATTTATTTTAGAACTTCCTTGTCCTTTCTTCGTGGGAAGTTGGATGCGATATTTCTGTTAAAAATTACTTCATTTAATTCCCTTTTAAGTTTGGCCTTCGAAAATTTTCAAGAAAAGAGAAAAAGAGTTCGTAATTATAATATAAATGTATATTAAATGTAAAAACCTTTTAAAATCAAAAACTAAAGACATCCCCATGTCCTAGTATATCCGAGTATATATATACTAGGATTTTACTGGAGCTCGCGCGCTACCCGCGCTCGCAATCTCCCCCGCCGAACTCAGAATATTCACGGCAGCTGAATATGCTACTGCTCGGTCGGTTAGCCCCCCTCCTCTACCCCCGCAGGCCATTAAGGGACTTAGCAAAAGTCCGGGCTTGGGGGGTCGACATCGCCCCCTCCCCTATCCCCAGGGCCATTGAGAGACTTAGAAAAATTCGGGCTTGCGGGTCGAAATCCTCCCGCCCCTCACCGCCAACAAGTGGTTTGCTCGGAATTTTTCTAAGTCCCTAAATTCGGGCTTTTGTCGACCCGAATTTTTCTAAGTTCCTAAATTCGGGCTTTTGACGGCCCGAATTTTTCTAAGTACCTAAATTCGGGTTTTGACGGCCCGAACTTTCTAAATATCTAAATTCTTGACACGGCGGTGGCGGCCAAATCTTTTTATAATATAGAGTGATATATATATATGTATAAAGTCACTCTTCATGGTCCGCACTCGGCCATATGTCTCCACCAAACCAAGGTACAAATTATACACTGAGACAAAAATCTGATAATTCAAAAAAGAATATAGTTAGACCGACGACAATACAACTATAAACTATAATTCCCAAGAGGCACGTCTATATTTTATGTTTATAGCAAATATAAGAAAATATTTGGATGAACCATTAATATAATTCCCAAGAGGAACGTCTTTATTTTATGGTTATAGCAAATATAATTATAGTAGCAATCATCAAAATGATAATAGTTTCAAAAACTATTATAATAGTTTCAAATATGCCGTTTCGTTGCATCTACGATTTCAACGTTTCCAATAACCTTGCAAGTATCATTTATTGAACCATATTATCATTGCTTCAACCATAAAACATTGCAAGCCTTCCTAAATTCGTTTTATCATGTGAAATCGTTAAATCAACGATATGCTTTTCTCTCAGTGTAATTGAAGTGTCAACCCATCACTCACCCAGTGACCACATCTTACCAAATCAAATAGATCACCGCAAAAGTTTCATTTACACTTATAAATTGAAACCCTCAACGTCTCGTAAATCAGTTTACCCCGCGACGTCGAGAGGGGACATCGCCATTCTTCATCACACGAAAAAAAAGGCTTGGTTGGAACAACCAAGTTCTTTGGTTATATATGCGCCAGACAATTAATTGGTTAGACCAACTAAGTTATTTGTTAGGCTACCAATTTCTTGGTTGGTCTAACCAAGTCACTCGGTTAGCTTACCAAGTGAAAAAAGGCTTGGTTGGAACAACCAAGTACCTTGGTTATATATGCGTCAGACAATTAATTGGTTAGACGAACTAAGTTATTTGTTAGGCTACCAATTTCTTGGTTGGTCTAACCAAGTCACTCGGTTAGCTTACCAAGTGAAAAAAGGCTTGGTTGGAACAACCAAGTGCCTTGGTTATATATGCGCCAGACAATTAATTGGTTAGACCAACTAAGTTCTTTGTTAGGCTACCAATTTCTTAGTTGGACTAGCCAAGTCACTCGGTTAGCTTACCAAGTGAAAAAAAGGCTTGGTTGGAACAACCAAGTGCCTTGGTTATATATGCGTCAGACAATTAATTGGTTAGACCAACTAAGTTATTTGTTATGCTACCAATTTCTTAGTTGGTCTAACCAAGTCACTCGGTTAGCTTACCAAGTGACTTGGTTAGCTTACCAAGTGAAAAAAGGCTTGGTTGGAACAACCAAGTGCCTTGGTTATATATGCGCCAGATAATTAATTGGTTAGACCAACTAAGTTCTTTGTTAGGCTACCAATTTCTTAGTTAGTCTAACCAAGTCACTCGGTTAGCTTACCAACTAAGTTCTTTGTTAGGCTACCAATTACTTAGTTGGTCTAACCGAGTCACTTGGTTAGCTTACCAAGTGTCTTGGTTAGCTTACCAAGTGAAAAAAGGCTTGGTTGGAACAACCAAGTGCCTTGGTTATATATGCGCCAGACAATTAATTGGTTAGACCAACTAAGTTCTTTGTTAGGCTACCAATTTCTTAGTTGGTCTAACCAAGTCACTCGGTTAGCTTACCAACTAAGTTCTTTGTTAGGCTACCAATTTCTTAGTTGGTCTAACCAAGTCACTCGGTTAGCTTACCAAGTGACTTGGTTAGTCCAACCAAGAAATTGGTAGCCTAACAAACAACTTGGTTGGTCTAACCAATTAATTGTCTGGCGCATATATAACCAAGGCACTTGGTTGTTCCAACCAAGCCTTTTTTTCCATGCACCAGAATACTTGTCATATTTCTTCTCCACCCATTGTTGACACAGTAAGCGTCAATGTATTCAATCCATTCCAAAAATATAACAAAAATGTCAAATTCTGGAATTATACCGTCAGCGGTATAAATTGTGCGTGCTTTGCAAGCGGATTATGTTGTCTCGTGTTAACTGATGACTTTGAGGATCCGTTGTACAGGTGTCATATGAGGATTCGCGTGCCGACGAGTGATGCGAGACCATGCGGTTATTAATCGGTTGCAGGCATCAATTAGACCGGGCTATTGATTAATTACACGTTCATCTTTCTCTCTCATGGCAACGTCAATATATGTATATATACGTATATACATAGAATGCGACTATGAGAGAGTGAGAGAGTTACGGGGACCGCAAACTTCGATTGGTGCCAGGATCGACGAGGATCGAACGACGCCGTTGCTGTTGATGCTGCTGCTGCTGCTGCTGCTGCTGCTGCTGCTGCTGCTGCTAATAGTTCTGATGCGACTGGCGCACTGTTGGTGCACTGGCCGACCCCATCGCTGCACATGGAATAATTAATGGGACCGTTGATGGGTGTCGGGTGCCCGCGACAATTATACTCAACTCGTTCGACGAGGAACGTACGTCTGGTCCAATGATATCGGTGTAACGTCGATAATTTTTCATTTCCCGTATTTCGATCAATATGACGTAACCCCGACGAATTAATCTGCCGTAAAGCCTCAAGGGACAGTTCGTACTCCGTGTATCCGTTGCAGTAACGTGATGATGCGGAGTAACCAAGCGCAAATGTATCATTGGTTATTGAATTTCAACGAAATTAGTTACGCCGATCGTCTCTCAAATAAAGCCAAAGCCCAAAGCTGAAGCTTATTAATAGTTGGTATACATACGTTTTAGTGATGAGTTATCATTGCACTTAATCATATGGAATATGATGAAGCGGCGATGGATGACGTAGAATCAATAATTGTGATGATCAAATTGTTGGTATATTTGTAGGGTCGACGAAATTGCCATTGAATTGAATATATGTCTAAGATTTCAACACTGAATAATGTCATATCAATTTGTGCATTCTATTTATTTCTACAATGAGTGATTCTTAATTAGTACATATAAAATCTGAACGTGGATTGTTAAAAATGATGTACATTTTTTTTTGTACAGCAAATATGAAAAATTATTTTATGATATCAGTATTTTACATTTCAGTAAAAATCAACTTCGGATTTTAATGATATGTCGATGCTACATTGAACAACAATATCGAAAATATTTTTAATTTACTATACAATTATGAAGGAAACACGACTTTTTAAAAAGTATTCAATATACCGTCCACATCCGATGTAACATCATGTTTGCATAACAAATTTAATATATGCGTTATCTGCACAACAGCTTTCGGCTATTATTACAATTCAATTAATAATAAATTACAATACAATTATGACGTTATGTAGAAAAGGGATTTATAACAATTTAATGAAAATAATGTTAAAAGTAAGGGTTTGATTATCTCCGACAATTTCTGACCTATGGATACACGTTAAATGTACATTTTAATTCTGGAAACTGATAAAATTGTACCAAATGCATATGTTATGATTATGTACCTAGTAAAAGAAATCAACGGAGGCAAAGTCAATAGTGGATAAAACGAGGGTTTTATATAACGTTCCCACGAGCATAATTTATGAGATGCGAAATTGTTATAAAACAAATAAATCCAGTTTCTCGTTAGAATAATTTATGAGTTGTAATCAAGTTCTCTGGAACGATTAAAAAGGTATACCTTTTTTTACTAGTAAAACATTCATTGTTTATCGACTGTCGACATCTTTTTATTCCGTCGCTGCTTCATTCCGCCACGACGATTGAGTAATTACATTTCTTGATCCTCTCCTTTATGCAATTTAATCTCCTTGATTAAATTGCACAAAACCTTGTCAAAGATGAGAAATGAATTAAATCGACCTTAATAAATAGCTATTTTCCAACAACTCTATTTCAAACTGGATTCATAAATACTGGAAAAAAATGAAAAGCAGTCGGATTTAATTAAAAATGCAATTTACATTTGATTTAATAAAATTTAAAAATATCCTCACGTCAAATTAAAAAAAAAAGTGTATTTCTTATAGATGCTTTTATTAACTTCTTTTTTGCTTTTGATATATATTTTTTTAAATTTTTTACATCAAGATTTAAGAAAAATGATTTATAACAAAAGAAACGTGAAGGCTTAACTTGATACGCTATAAATTTAATTACATTAAGTGTATACAACTATTTATCTTTTCCGTTGTGCTCACGTTTTTACATATTTAAAGTGTATAATTTCCAAGTGCTGTTCTACGTAAAGATAATACACGATAATCGTATAAATAATCACTGTAATGGAAAATGTAGAGGAGAATAAACTTTTGGAACACACCTTGATTAACAATATAGGTTGATGAAATATAACCGAAGATAAGCAACGATAATCACTCACAGAAATGAACTGGATGCTAAATATATAAAATATATATCTCATATTTATATTACATGATACATTTTTATGATAAACTGTATATCTTGGATATATTTTAAGATGTATACAGAATGCAAGCAAAATATATACTTAATGATGCATAAACTTTAGTCCCCATGGAAAATGAAATATATCCAAAAATATATCTGATATAAACAACTTTTCGTCAGATAATACATTTTTTATTTATATTTTATATACCTCAGATATATGTTTTTCGCTTGCATATACTTTGCATATATCCGATATATACTGTAACGCCGCAAAATTGCGTGTTACAGTAATTTATATCGTTCTCCTCACTCTTCGACTCAAGGGTGATCTCGCAGGGTCAAAATAGAAATTTTAGGATGTTTATTAATTATTTTTTGATCATAATTTTTTTTATGTACGACGACGAGAGAGAGACCAAACGACGAATGAGAAAGAGAAATTGTGTTTTGACGTGCTACGCCCGTCTCGTCGGCTTCCCAAAAGAAATCTGCGGACCTTGCGAGCTCACAGCTTACTTTACAACACTACAGCCTCCACCGGGGAAGTTTGGTCATATTTTCGACGCCTAATAGGGAAGGCATTCGCCTTTGATCATCGTCTGCATCTCATAATATCAGCGCAATATTCGAGCTTACGCGCTCGAAAAGGGCCTAGCGCATGGTAGCGTAGCGAACTACCGAACCTTGATGCGCACCGATATCAGCTACGCTAATTTGTCAATTCGCCTAGCGAGGCGCCAGGACCCGCACGAAGAGAAATGGATCCCCGAATATAGCTGCCACTCGCAGAAAATATGGTACAGCAGTGACACATGGGCCCTATTGTAAAAGCTCATATAAGCAACTTACAGCTTAGAATACGTATAATAATCGTCCCAAATTTGCTTGATTACAACAATGACTTATTCCTTAACAGTATAGTAATCCGTTGTATTTGTACCTTTTTGAAAGTTGAAAACATTGGATTAATCTTCATTTACATGGGACCTATTACCGTCGATCAGTATTAATTTCCTATACTGCTTTGGGATTATCAACATGTAGGGATTTTTTAGATTCGCAAATAAGAACATGGTTAATGATGACGTCACGAATTTATTCATCCACTACATATGTAGAATTTTCCTAACAGCATACGTTTGTTGTTTGAGGTTTTTTAAAAGTCTTTCTTTTCTTCAAAAGCGCTGGGTCGTTACTATTTTATAACGACCCGAAAAAAGCGACAAAAAATCGATATATTGCACTGCGGTATAATGTCACAGGAAGAATCGGCATGAAACCTCCTCGCTTATATGCGCCTCCGTAGTCACTTCCATTTACGAGAATCGGTACACGAATTCGCCATCTAGCGACATCACAAATAAGTAGAACTGTGAATCTAGAGTGTATAAGAAATGTTATAATTACTATACACCATAAGAAACATTGACTTGTCATATTTATATAGTAAACAAACCTAGAGAACATTTAGTGAGTTTTCAGCCGCTAGATGGCGAATAACCACGACTTTTCTCGTAAACGAAAAGATCTACGGCGGTGCATATAAAGAGCAGTCTTTTCGCCCAAAAGTGTCTTTCATGGGACATCGAAGACATGGCAATGAAGCTGCCCAATATTTGTATTTTTGGTCGAGTTGTCATATGATAAGTTACAACTCTGACTTATCGACCTACTTTGGCTAACGTGTTGGAGTTTCAACACAACAGTGAAAGAAACAAAATTAAATTACAAAATATGATGGCGTCTTTAAAAATGTTCGTATTTTTGATACACTAACTTGCAAAGCATATTAAACCCATTTCCCCTTCCTTCCCTTAAATACATTTAAGGGAACGCATAGAAAATCCTTCCATCATTAATTCCAGTATCATGTAGAAAATAGTACCAAAAATTTACTAATTGTTCCTATACACGAAAAGAAATGTTTGGTTGTGGCAACTACGTTTTCAATTTGCTGTACACGATGTCTAAAAAATTAGTTGCCTCAACCATATCGAATAGTAACCGGAACTATTCACGATTAGTTCTCGCGAGATTAAGTTAGGTTAACTGATCCAATCGTTGGGACCCCCACTCGAATCGTCGGTATTATCATTCGCATCATCGGTATTACCATTCGAATCATTGGTATTACCATTTGAGTCGTAAGATAAATAGAATAATCGATTGGTTGTGACAACTCATTTCTTGGTTATGGCAGCTAATCTTTTTTTTCCGTGTATAAAAAGGGAATACTGTCGTACGTATACGTATAAGTAAAATTTCGGTTGGAAACATTAATATCGGAATAATGAGCATGGTACTAAAGCAAAATCGGAAATATTACAATACACATTGTGAAAGCTTCTACGTGTATAGGAACAACTTTGATAAAGTCTTTGTGTGACCGCGGTATGCAAGTTATAGTAATTAACAACAGAAACCTGCGTAGCTACACACAGCCTTTTCTCTCTGTGCGTCTCTGCGTGAGAGCGCTTCAGTGCTTTCCCCCGATTAGGGCAATTTTGAATATCTAAGGGTGGAGAGCAAAGTTCGCGAGCGAGATCGATCGCGATCACTCAAGGCTTTTTCGCGGATATCGTCGAGCGAGGAGGACAGTACGCAAATTATTAATTGTCACGAGGAAGTGCGTTGAACCTCCGTTGAGGAAAACTGTCCGAGGAGTAACTCAACCGTCGTCTCTCGTCCCGGCGAGCTCCATATATTTATTTTATTATTTTTCTGGTCTCTTAATTGTATTAGTTTTTTTAATTTAATCGCGAGGGCTATCATTGTAAAATAGAGTTTGGTCGTGTTTCACGTGGAGAATAATTTCGTTGAAGATATTTGTAGTCTGTAGTTGTTTTATAACGAATTTTCTCTAAACGTGTCTGTGCTTCGCTTAAGGCTTCGAGCCATTTTTAACGTAAAATTATTATGTGAAACTTAGAGTCTCCATGAATAATTATTTCTAGTATAATCAGACGTGTGTGCGAATCGCCCTTAAGCCATCGTCGTAGCAAGGGTTTTCCTGCGTTGGGTAAAATTCTCATTTCAATACAATTCTGCGGCGCAAATATATTTAGTATAAAAATGATATATTTCCGAATGTACTTTACTTTCAAGAGGCACAAAAAGTTCTAAATACCAATAAATTAACATTACTGGTAAACAAAAAAACTCCGTCAAATTCGATAGTGGTTATAATCACCATCGGTTCGATATTCTGATTAAGATAATTTATAATCCAAGATATTGTCGATGATAATGGAAATAAATCCCGTTCATTGATTAAACAATTTATGAGTAACAATAAAGTTCTCAGTCTCGATTAAAAAGTTATATCAATTAAAATATTAATTGTTCATCAACTCAGGGCAGTTATTTTTTTTATTCCGACGGTTCTTCATCCGACTACGACGATTGAGTAATTACATTTCTTCCTCTCAGCAGACTTGCGCAGTCTTCTCTCATCGCGACTCAACACTCCGAATAGACGGGTATAAAATTTCTCCTCGTTGAGAGAGCGCGAAGTACCGGCTCTTTCTCTCTGTAGCTTCTGTTGGCTTAATGCCTCGCTACTATGGTCTCTTTTGCGAGGCGAAGGAACGAGAGCGTTGCTGGGCGGTTATCGGACGTGTAATTATCGTCGCGCGCGTTCGTGTAATCAGTCAGCGGAACGATGTTGCCGGGGTGCTACTAGCGCCATGAAAGTAACGAGTCTGAGGGGATGAGGATGGAGGTTGTCGCTCCCATGAGTCTCCCGATTCTCACGGCGACACTCCGACGAAGCATATTCAGTTTCTAATTGATTTCATTGTCAACGGTACGTTCCCCTTCTACGTCACATCCTCGAGGGCTCATCGGCGGCAATGAGAATCCCGTTGGGTACTCAGGGATTCCGCACTCATAGATATCACTCTCAACAGCGTTAGGTACGTACAGATAGAGGTGCCTTGTATAATCAATGAGAAAATCCGCCGGAAGATGCGGCTTTTCTAAAGAAGATAATCGATTCTCAATGTTGACGTAGGTCCGCACTTATTTTATTTTATTTTATTTTTTTCTTACATTCCTTCCTCGAAACCTACGATTTGTGAGATGGTCGGATGTTGGTGAATTTTGCAGAAGAGGATTTCACCGAGTATGCCTAATTTCTTTATGGCACTTCGCTACTTGGGAATCCGCATAAAAATAATTATGGCAAATTGACATCACAAATCGACATATGTCAAAATGTGCCTTTTTGAGATGTCTTAAGATGAAATGTTTTAGAAAATTTCAAAGCGATTTTGAGATCGATTTGATATCACGTTTACTGAATAATTTGAACGAAATTTGTGACTTGATTTTAGCAACTTTTTAAGACGATTTTGTGGTGGATCGAAAATCTTACGATTTTACTAATGTGAGCGGTTTTTGAGATGTTTGTTGTTTTTTGTTTTTATTTTTTATTTTGAGGCGACTTTGTGACAATTTTGTGAATATTTTTTCATTCGATTTTATAAGATATACGATGAGTTGTAGATATAGATATCAATTTATTGTTATTAGAGTACTTTCAAAAGTTGTTAAGAGTGAGTCACAAATTGCGCTCAAATTAGTAAAAAAAACTTGGTGTCAAATCGATCTCAAAATCGCTTTGACCTTTTCAAAGATTTTTCGTCCCAACGCGTCTCAAAAGTTGCACTTTTTGAGATATGTCAATTTATGATCACAATTTGCTATAATTATTATTACGCAGGAGAAGTCACGTAATTCTAAACGTCAATGCCTTAATTGTGAATCGAGTCTTTAGGATTTATATACGAAAGTATGCGAGCTTAAAAACAGAGATCACCAAGTCTGCTAACCAAATGTTAAGACACCCTTGCACGTGGGCCAAGCTTATAGACACTTTTAGAAAGTTTTCTATGAAAATTAATATAAACTATTGAAATTTTTTTTCCGGATACGCGGATATTAAATTTAATATACAAATATTAATTAATATAAAAAAAGTGTTGTATTATTAATATACAGTATACTAAGCACTTCATAAAAGTTGTGTTTATAATATAATTATTGGAATTTTACAACATAAACTTTAATTACCGTATTTGCAAAAGAAATTCCAATACATATATCAATTTTCAAAATATTTTTACAGTGGTAATAAAGAATTATTCTTATCTGGTGAACCGTCTTTGGGTGACGCTGAAGTATATTTTTACAACTAAATGCAGTAAGAATAATATGGTATCTTGATAACGAATAATAATTATCTAATCGTTTCGCGTAGCATAAACGCGACAATCTTTAACATCGATTAGGTCTCATGCGATGGAACAGGTTTTTTTGTCCAGTATTTTCAGGATACTTGGAATCTGGAGATTATTTGTAAGTTTATATTAATATTCGCGTTATTAACAATCAACAGCAACGTTCTCCTTCTTCGTTACATCCTCGAGGGCTCATCGGCGGCAATGAGGATACCGTTGGGTACTCAAGGATTTTGTACTCATAGATATCACTCTCAATAGTGTTAGGTACGTACAGATACCCGTGCAAAAATTGGGTTCAGGATCCAGCTGGATTCCAGCCAGTATCCCTAATTTTAGGTCAGGATCCAGTCAGGCATCCGACTAGATTCCATAATGGAATGTAATGATTTCAAATTGGATTCCCGTCGGGATACCTTAAATGGAATCCCACAGGATCCTGTCCGATTCCAGATCGGATTTAATGGAACCTCCAGATCGGATCGCGCAGGGCCTCCAGTCTGAATCCGGGTCGAATTTAATGCCACTTCCAGATCGGATCTTGTAGGGACTCTAGACCGATTCTATATCGGATTTCATAGGACCTCCAAATTGGATTTTATAGGACGTGAAGACTTCAAATAATTAAATGCGCGGAGAAATTGTATCAAATTCGTTCGTCCAGCGTGTTGAACAAAACAACAACGAATTATTGTAGCTTATTAGGTCATATATTCTGCACAAATGCTTCGTCAAATAACTATGTATAAATTAAATGACTTAACCTCAAATCGTCGATTTTAGGTTATGGCATTTAATATATTGTTACCTGTAAGTCTCACAACACGTAACCTTATAACAGTGATCTAACACTAAGATATTAAGATTCGATGAAAGTGTTATTATTTATTAAATGACAATAGTAAATAGTTAGTATTAAATCTCGCACATTCTCGAGTTGGCGCACGCCACAGACGAACGCTTTCGAGCATGTGATTGGAAACCGTCAGGTACGCCCCGAGAGCAGGTGGCGCCATTTTTTTCGACAATTGACCGTAGCTGTTAACTCGTATGTAAAGTGGAATCCACATGAAATCGTATGAGAATTCCTGAGCTGGGATTTTCCTGAAAAATTCCGATTGGGATCCAACCGGTACTCCCCGAAAGCAGGTGGCGCCAGTTTTTCAACTACTGACCGTCACTATTAACGCGTATGTAAAGTGGAATCCACATGGAATCGTATGAGAGTTCCCGAGCTGGGGTTTCCCTGAAAAATCCCGATTGGCATTCAACCGGTAATCCCCGAAAACAGGTGGCGCAATTTGTTCAACTATTGAGCGTCGTTATAAACTCGTATGCAAAGACGGATCCATGTGGAATCGTATGAGGTATACCGATCCGGGGATTCCCTACCAAATCCCAACAGGGATTTGATGGGACATAGGGATGCCCCGAAATATTTCTGCACGGGTAGGTGCCTTGTATGTTCAATGAGAAAATTCGCCAGAAGATGGGGCGAATCTTTCTAAAGAAGATAATCGATTCTCAATGTTGACGTAGGACCGCACGTCATTTTTATTTTATTTTTTCTTACATTCCTTCCTCTCAACTCCGATTTGCGAGAGTGGTAGGATGTTGGTGAATTTTGCAGAAGAGGATTTCACCGAGTCCGGCAGCTGGTTTTCCACCTCGTTCTCTCGCTTATCCCCGGAGATATTTTACTCGGCACCACAGAGAGATATAGAGAGAAAGCCGGAGAAGGCACTCGTTCGGGCTCGCGTACCCTCGACCGACGGATAGCACACCAGGGAAATTATATTTTCACTCGTCTCGTATACTTTACGGTGCGGGGAGTTGACGCACATTATTTCGTTCTAATGAGAGGATTTGTTCCATCGCGCACGAATTACTATGAACCGGGCATTTATTTATTTTATTTTCAGGAAAATGGCTTTTCTGTAGAGCGAATACGCAGAAAAAATATTTGGTAATATTAATTAAAATGATCTATTCAACATTTAATTATTTCAATGAACGAAAATTTACTTTTCCTCCAACAAATATGTATTTTATTGAATTTTTCAGTTTTGTTATTTCCAACATATTTATTTGTTTGAATCAACTTTCACTGTGCAACGGACACTAAAAAAATATTTTTTTTATTGCTACTAAATACTTTTTTAATCCGGAAAAAAGATCTAGTTAAAACGACCAAATACATGTATTAGATATTTTTAAATAAAATCAATTAGAACTATCTTATAATCCAATATATATTTATTTCCTTTCATCATTGGAGTTTATTATTATCAACGTGCAACATTTATCGATTTGATTTAATTCTTGTCGTATATTTATATCAAAATTATATATTCTTTAAATCGGCAGCAGTGGACGCGCGGTCGGTGTGTGGCTCAACGGTCCCCAGATTTAAGCAGCATTATTTGCGGTCGTAACTTGGATGGGTGACCGCTCAGCCGCGCACTGGTTTGCGGGCCAACTGCTGAGCGGGAGGCAGTTTCTGAGCTTCTAAGAGATAGTGAGGAATATCCCAATCAAATATATACATATATATATTTTTTATCAATATTTATATAACTGCCGACCCGAATAAATATTTCTTAGATTTGAATATATTTACTATTCAATAAGTATATTAATTACAAATAAAAAAATTTATTTGACGTGAATGGAAGTCTAGTAGGTCAGCATCCAAATAAGAAATTTAATTTTAGATGAGTAGATTCTAGTCCCGTTAACAAGATCTTTTTTCTGGGTGAATAAAATGTAGTAAGTTAATTAGTCGTAGTTGTATTACAGCAAACACTCTCTATTACGCCGGAAGGGAAAGATTCTTACGCTGGAATCCTCTGCGCGCGCATTTGCGCATTGTCGCGTGCCGATTACACGCGTGTTTTCTTTAGGGCTTTGACAATTATGCTCTACACAAACACAAAGTAAATACTACCAAATCGAAATTTAATGAATTTAACCCCTCGTGGTCACACTTCGAAATTTAATCACGGTGGTCACACTGGGTCGATTCTACCCAGTCAGTTTTCAAAAAGTTGTTGTGACACAACTATCCGTCCGAAGTGGTTCAAAAAATTACGAAACATGCTTTAAACATTCTAGATGATGTACGAAAAAAGTGTTTAAAAGAAATAAAATGGCGACATGTTTCAAAAAAATCATAAAGAGGCGAAAAGACTTTTTTTCAATCAAATAATCATAGTTTCGTGAATTTTCAATATTTGAACCTGAAATTAGGACGTGATACACATTAGATATGCTACTATTGAGGAAAAAATAGTAGCGTAGTGCTCATTCCAAAAAAAGTATTTATTCCGACATTTAATCGATTTTGACGTAGGAAAAATTGTCGAATTATGCAAAAATATGGTTTTCTCCCGACTCCGCTAAAATAACCCCATTTCGGGTCCGCAACGCGGACCGTAAATCGCTCATTTTTTACAAATGACTTACGCTTGCGCAGTCCGCGTTCAATACCTCCCTTGGGAGGTAATGAGTTCATTCCTGCCCGGCAAGAGTAATAAAAATCGTACTACGCATGCGTGTCATCAATTGTTCAAAATGAGCTTATCTCCGTTCTTGTTGCACACACGAAATGTGGTTATTTTTTAGCGAAATCGGGAGAAAAGTATAGTACGTTACATGGTAGGAGTGCAACTTGTAACGTAATGTACATTTTTATTCGCAAAAAAAAGTGATCCTTGATCGCTGTACTCAGCTCAGGGTTGGAATTATGAAAAATTCTAAAATAATCTTGCGTTATGTATAAAATGTTTGCGCAACAACCGACCATAAACTGACACATAGTTTAATTTGTTTTTCATTTATAACGGCTTTAAACAAAAAGTTCGCTCAAAACTTGTCGTAAATGATGACAAGGCGATGTAGATTTTAACGAGGAGAATTTTTTCTCCCTCGCTTTCGTTTATTTGTACAGGCGCATTCCGTAGTCGAGAACTAATATGTTCTCGACTAGTTTCTTTTCGTTAACTTTTATTAATATATAAAAGTTAACGAAAAGAAACTGAGTTTTTGGTTTTAAAGACGGCGAGAACGTTTCTGGGGCAAACAATCCTCCTTGGACAGTAATAGGTTCATGCAAAACTGTTATATATTTTACTTATGGTCACTAAATGGTTTGGGAGGACACTATACGTTAAAAAGAGTATTTTATTTTATTTTATATATATTTTTTATATCTATATCTTTTTAAAAAAAAATAAATTTAAAGAGAAGTCCAGGCTTATGGTCAGCGAGGAGAATCTGAAAGAAAAGAAATCGCTTAAGCAGCAACCTCGGATTATTATATTTACTTACGAGCAGTAAATAGGACAAAAATTGGAAATGGTATGTAGGCAGCACAACTCCCGGATCCTTACTCTCGTGCAGTCGTTCCACTGGGAGAAACGGGCAGGAAAGTTTCGGACGAAAAAGCTATGAATATTCGCTGCTTATATTCACGGCCGGGTCTCTATTCTCTTGCGAGAAAAACCGCATCGTCGTGGCCATCTGTCGGCCGAACGAGAACTACGGTAGCTTTCGCGGGCTCAGGCGCGGATCGCCAACTCGGGGGGCCCGGGCGGTTAGGGAAATTTTATTTCAGTTTAGGACGGGGTTTTGGGATTTGCGCGTTACGGTTATGAAACATAGCCGTAACCTCAGTTATTAGTGTCAGTTTTTTTTGTGAAAAGTGTTTTCAGCATATTTCGTGTGGGTTTTCAGGTAAGTATAGAGGTATGAGGTAAGTTTTCTGTGTATTTTTTATGTTTATTTAATCTTTGTTAATTATTTGTATTAACTTGTTTTTTTATGTTTCAGATTTTGGAGTTTATTGCTTCGGAGGAACTGGTTTGGTTCCTCTACGCAATCCACCAAAGGTAATAGGTATCGCAGGTAGGTTTTTTTAAAACATGTAATTGTAACTTTCAATTACTATATGTTTTTATTTTACAGAAAGGAAAAAACTGCAAGCCAGGAGGCAACAGTTTGGTCGCTTGCAGACAACAAACTGTTAAGGGGATGCCGGAGTAGATTTTGATGCCGACTTTGGACGGTAAGTTTCCCGATTAGGACATAGGTGGCGCCGAGTAGTCTGCTTACTTTTGGCAAAAGATACCGAAAGCAAAATGGCCGCACGCCATATGTCGACAGACCTTTGCTGTAAGATATAATTGTTTCTGGAAATTAGATATGTAAAATCAGACCGGACGTCAATTCTGTGATGATTTCCAAATATTCCAAAACCATCAGAATGTGAACTACCATAGCCAAATCCATATATAGTGTATACTACGGTCGCATTGCAGAGTCTTGGAGCTTTTGCCAAAAGTAAACAGCGTCACCTGTCTTCTAATGTCGGAACTATATTCATGCTCTTTACCAGCTCTGAGCCTGTGCGAAAAGAAAACAGTCTTTGCAATCGTAGTATACACTATTCGTGGATTTGGTTCGTGTAATCGACATTCCGAAGGTTTTGAAAGGTTGAGGAATAATCAAAGAATGGGTGTCCGGTCTGATTTAACACATCTGAGTTCCAGAAACGTTTATATCTTACCACAAAGGACCTGTTGACATTTCGAGCGGCCATATTGGTTTTTGAGAGGTTCATTAATATACAATTTCTTACATTTCTTGTATGTTTTGAACGGTAATTCGACCGGACACCCAAGCATGAATGTTTTTATTACATCCCTAGAAAATTTGACGTATATTTGTAGCCTATTTTCGATGAATAGTGTATACTACGAAATCGCCTATTTTTACCGACCAAAGTCGGTAAAAAAATCTACTCCAGCATCCCCTTAATATGTAATACAGGATTTCTGAGAAAAATTTCAAATTTTTTAATCGTGTTGAAAAATATAAATTAAAAGAATTGAGAAAAATGAAGTTTTAGGAAACCAAAAGTTTTTAAAATTAAAAAGTGTTATTTCGAGCACATAAAATAGTATAAAAAATTATGAAGCGAATTGGAAGGGGTCGGGTTTGAACGTTTACTGAATTGGCCAAAAATACCTCATACTTTTTGGCATCTCCGTCAATAAGAAATCAGAAAATGTATAAGTAAAAATAAACTGTAATATTCAGTATGTGCAGATTCAATAAGGATTACCCATTGCCTGTTTTTAAAATCTTGGTATCTCTCTGTAAAAGATATCTCATTTTAAAATCAAATAAATAATAAATTGGCCACCGGCTTTCCGCCAATAAAATTTTCGTATCATGTCCCGTTGTCGAACATTTTCGTAAGTATCTCCATTTGCGTTCTGAGACTCGTATTTTTCTTCTGTAGTGAAAGAAGACACACACGTGGCTACTCGGATCAATACCCAGTGTCTACCGTTCACAGTAACTACAACCGTTCACTTTTATCGCCATGTGCGAATAATTCTGGACTCCTCGGTGGCATAGAAGCATCTGTGGAAGATCGAGAGGAAGACAGTCATTCAGTAGAAACGCGGCTATGACACGTTCCATTGGATCACAACCTCGACCTCGCTTTCTCTCCCCAATTCCACAGGGCCTATCGCAATTTTCCCTCATTTCATCGAATCTACAGTCGCACGATTTCTGTCAAAGTGTTTTCTATTTTTGTCCACGTTCACATGCTAGTAACAATTTATCGAAGTAAATATTCGACTTTGTTCAAAGTTGTTCATGGAAAAAGATAAATGCATCGCAGTACATAAAATGCAAATGAACGATATTCTCTCCAGGTAGAACGTTTCAGTTCCTTGGTGTTTTTTCTTTTTGTTTTTGTTGTTTTTTATCATTTTTTTGTTTATTTTTGTTTTTTGTTTTGGGAGCCAACCAATGTGGAGGAAAGACCAGAGTGCAAATTTTCACGAAACGTGGTATACACACCAGGAACTTCTACCATACGAATAAAAATGTGACGCGCATATTTTTCTTTTATTTACTACCCAACAGTGGAGCCCATAGCTGCATACCTTTACGGACGAGATATTTCTGTACGTACATGATGTTGGGGGGCCAGAGAAACGGAGCCAGGAGGCTTCTGGATTTTTACAGCCTGTAAACCTTTTACGCCGGTAAAACCAGCAGCGAGAAGAGCCAGTGCTTTGGCTGCCTTTTCTACACGAATAGTAGGAAAGATCTCAGAATGGTAAGAGCCGTATCTACTCGCTCATCTATTTCCGGGACGACTCATAGCCCACACACAGACAAGCACACACACACACGAACAGTGTTTTCTTCTCTTCCCCTGCAAAAATTCGTTCTTCGTAAAAATCTTCGCTCGCATTTGCGTTCCCAATGTTTCCACAGTCTTCTATAAAAACTTTTATGGGAAATTCGTCATTATTGTATCCTTTCGTAGAAGTCGAGGAATAGGGACATCGATGTGGAAAGATAAATCGAAAGTTCTGATAGTAACGAGAGTTCGGGTGAAATCCGTAAATTCCAACGTCCAAAACCTGCAGGATATGTCCGAGGAAAGTTTTTCATTTTTCTGGATTTTTCAAGCTTCATATCTACCAGTATTATATCATCAAAGCGTCCTTTGGTCTGGCTAACATTTTTCAAGAGACGAGTCGACTTTGTCTCGCAACGGAATTACGTTTCTTCAATTTGTTTTTCAAAGATTTTCCTTTTGATAACATTTTCATACGATAGAATATACATTTTATCAAATTAGAAAGGGAATGTATGAAAATGTTATCAAAAGGAATATCTTTGCACATAAAATCGTTGAAAAACACTACTAAAACAAAGGATGTTGGAAACAAATGGCTGGTTACTTTTTTCATGAAGTTGATTTTCGTGAGTTTTTTAATCAAAGTTTTAAGGGAAAATCTGTTTATGTTTTTGATTAAATGTGTTAACGTAAACGTAGGAGTGTTACTAATTCATATGCGTGCTGAATTTCAACTTCACTGATAAAACACTTTTTAAATTACAGAGGTGTAAAATTGCAAATTTGATATACGCACATTTCAGGATGTAAAAAAAATATTTCGCAATATCTTGTGAAATTCAGACCATGTTTGGCTCGAATTTGGCATGTCTGGTCCCAAACTGGTCCCAATGAAACAATGAAACGTCTATAAAAAATCCACCACCAGCTGAGACGATCGTAGAATGAAATGTAAATATTACAGTCTGCACACGATGCCCAGTTTAGGTAAATTTTGATATACTTACAAGTCCAACTTTCAATGAAAAAAAAAATAATTCAGTTCTACATAGACTGGATCTAGATATTTTTTGCAGTCACAAAATTTACAATTCAATCTACGATTGTCCCTATTGGTAGACTTTTTATAGGCATGCCTTCGTAAATCAATGTAATTTAGATCAATACGAAATATTTTTCAGCCAGAAATATCCAGACCTTGATTGACTATTGAAAGAGAATAAATTTCTAAGTGTGTTCAATCAACTTTCTTTGACATTTTGGACAATTTTAGATATCCAGAAACAAAAAACTCTAAATCCATTTTTTTAATGACAATAAATGTTTATATATAAGGAAGCAAAGTAATTACATGACGCTAAATTATGTACAGTATAAATCCGTACACTTCATCGTCCTAAAGCTGTACAACTTGTCCCAGTTGACATTTTCATTCTCCAGGTCTTCAAAGCTTGACGTCCACGTGTACAACATAACTGAAACGACCTTCGTCGTCCAGCCAGCATCTTTCAAACGAAGAGTATTAACTTTCTGTCGCGAGAAAATTACGTCCAGATTTTCCTACGCTGAAAGTACTTTAGGTAACTTTCATGTGCCGGGCGAATAGAAAGGTGAGACTGCTGAAAGTGATGACAACTAGTCACACAGGGTGAAGGTTGTGTTGCAAGAAGGAAATTTCATCACTGTCTGGATCTTCAAGTGTAGAGTTACTCTACACTCTAGCGATGTCTATACTCTCCTGCCAAAACTTTAGTAAAAGCCTAAAGAGATTTTTCTAACGCTATTGGTGGTATTCTGGAGGCCCAAACATCTTTAACACCACTGGAGAGCTTACAGCTTTCACCAGAAATTTCATCGAAGCGCGCAACAGACTTTGGAATGGTGGGAGAGCAAGTAAAAAATTTCTAATTACCACTCTAACCCTCTTGATGGAGCGGCGTGTATCGAGTTTGCGAAAGTGCATCCGCGCACTTACAGTATATATATATATATATATATACGAATAGTTTTCGGGTGAGTTTCAAGAAACGTGGTGTGGTTAGGAGGAGAGAAATGAGAGGACTTAGGAGGGACTTTCCGAAGGGCTCAGAGTTGATCGAAGCGAAAGGCTTTCCAATGAACAAGGTGGAAAAAAAACCTCAAGTTTTTAGGACTACACAACTTTTCATATTATCAATATTGGAAAACTCGCATAGATAAGAATAGCGAATCACTTCTCGTACAATTCACTTAGAATCATGGAGATGGAAGCAATTTTTTTCAATTAGCTCCCTCCCTCATCTTGCAGCGCTTCATTTGGCGACATTCAGAATCCACTTCGAGGGAGCCGAGGCATGATATAAGAAATAATGCCGCAATCAAGATTAGCCATGATTAGGAAAAATATCTTGAAGGCTATGCCGAAAGATCATAGATATACTACTACTGCGAGGGAGAAAAAGAAGTGAGACGCTTTTATCGTTTACACTCTTTTTCACCACCTACGCTTTTCGTCTTCTTTACCATTTGCCCCTACCCTTCTTTTTTGTCCCAGCTATGTTGACGCGAAGTGTTTGCCCCCAAGGGGCAAACTCTCGCCCTGGTTGGACCCTCGTGTAACAACTCGCCGTTCTCACTTCTCCTTGCCTTAATTACCCTGTCCCCGGTGACTTTTCCTGTACCCTATTCGGAACTTGCTTTGCTCCCCTGTGAGCTAACTGACTCTCAGACTCATACTAATTTTGTAACGCAATTATACGACGATCCTGATTACCTTACAGTGAATCGAAGTCTGTTACCAAGTGTGTTCTTATTATACTGCATTTCTACTGACTTTATAATGAACATAGTAGTAAGAGAACTAATGTTGAAAAATATATATACGATCATTTCTATGTATAGTTCAGCAAAAAAAAAAGTATCCAAAGTAGAACCTTGCACATTGCTGCCTCATTCTTTTTCGCTTTTTACAAAGCCGCCTCTATGAGCAAGTTTCTTTATTTTATTTTTGGCTTCCTCATGGAGGAAGCTTTGCGAACGATGAAAAGTATTGACGAAGATGATGATTTCCGTCATTTTACGAAATCCAGAGTGACACCAATTAATTTTTAAAAAATTCAAAAACACGTAAAATCCGAACCGCTTTACCGATGATCACCGAATTTGGTACGCAGTAGGGTTGAATGTTATTTTTCCCGTGCAGAAAATGTCAGTCAATTAGTTGAAATTTTACCTGAATTGGAGGAAAACGAAGTTTTCGAAAAATTCAAAATCCCATAAAAACCGAACCGCTTCACCGATTTGGCCCAAATTCAATACCAACGATCGTATCACTTCCCATGTAGGAATTGCCAGTACACTGCCAGAGCTGCCCACACGCCCATATTGTGGCCCAGAATTCATGCTAGTACTTAACCAGCACCAACCTATCTGTACGGTGCCAACGCCCGCCCCAATCAAAATCTTTACAAGACCAGTATTGGGATGATAAACAGGCAAACAGTGTTGGTTCTGTATCCGAAAAATATATTGTGTCAAATGACATTTTCTACTGATTGCCAAGAGTCGTGGCGGTACTTGATGTGTACTGGGGCGACACGTGGCAAATTATTGGGGATCGATGTTGGCTCAAGTACCGAAAACACATCGGCCCAATTATGTCTACTGCTGGGTGCATTTTTTTCTAGAGGCAAATTACCGGTATGGTGTTGAGACATCTTTATTTTATTTCTTAATATTTTATCTAAATAAAGCTAACACTGGGCGCGGCCTGGGTCAATGGCTACCGAGGCTCTATATTCTCTTTGTCTAATTAAATCATTTAGGGTGCCAATTAGTTTTCAAAATCTAATAACTTGTCTAATAACAGCTAGCTCTACAGAGATGGACATCCACAGGGAGGGTAATGTAAAGACCCAAGGAAGTAAAATGCAGAGTCAGAACAGAAATCTGGTCGGAAGCGTGAAATATAAATAATTGTACTCACGGAATTTATCCATCTCGAATTTATTGATTATTTAACAACAATTTCGTCTCCTTGTCTCTTGTCAAATTTCCTCAATCCTTTTTATCTTTTTGCCTAATTGCCACTGATGTACAATACCACCAACACTTGTCAATTGTCTCGATATAATTCTGATTTCGAGGGGCTACAATAAGCCGGAACTATATCCGTCACCTCGAGCGCTGACTTCCTCACTCGGTCTCTACGGATCGAGAAGTGTTGTATAGATTCCGTTCAATGTGGCCCTTCAACGGAATCGTAAGAAAATTAATAATTTGGTGCGTGCGCTGTGGACTTCTATTCTTTCCGTCTAGTCAGGACGCGTGTTGCTGGTGTGTTCTTTTGAACCGAGGTTTTGACAATTCGGGATACTATAATCTTTGACAATTAATCCCAATTATAATTAACAATAGTCGCAGAATCATAGTCTTATACATTGTACGCTATTTCGGTATTATTTTATTTCGCAATTAGCCCTCGAGGTGAGTCTGGCGTGTGACGTCGAGAAAAAACTATAAATATAAATTCTCCTGTCACAGTGTTCTGGATCAGTCTTTTGGCTAAAAGATGTAACATTCCTGTTCTCATGATGCGGTCGTAGGTTCATTGGCGGTCACCTATCTAAGTATTAACTTTTAGAGTCATCCCGGTGGTCACTTATCCAACTACTGACCATCAGTCAGCCAGGTAGTCACCTATCCTAGTACTGATCCTCAGGTCAGTCAGACGGTCATCTACCCAAATAATAATAAACTAATTGGCGTAAACAATGAAACAACCAACTTCGTAGAATATGTTTATAGATTGCGAAAACGATACAATGTACCATTTTCAATATAACCGATTGTAGTGAAAAATAACTGAATGTTTTTTTTTATTTTACCACTTCAGACACAATCATATAAATCTATAAAGTTTTGACTATACTGTACTAATTTCATTTTATATTTCATATTACCGATATTTAAATAGACAAAAAATTGTATAATCATATGATCTGAATGGCCGAGTGGGCTAAAGCGCAGCGCAACAACACCATCCGGAGGGTCCCAGGTTTGATTCCCGTCAATGTCAAAAAAAAATTTAATATGTTTTTTCAGCGATTAATATGTACCATCAAGTAGAGGAAGACGTAATATCTAATAAAAATGCAGAATTACTCGATTGAGTAAGCTCAAATTAATATTTTACAATTAATATTCTTTATTATTTTACCCGTAACTGGGACTTAACTGTTACCGAAACTGGCCCGACATTGACTATCCACATTGGGCCATATCTAATAGTCAGTAATGGTTCGAAGTCGGCGCCAAGACTCGGTCAGGTGTTATCAAAACGTTATTAACACGGTACAGATTTAGATTTGACCGCACACTGGCACCGAATTATTTGCCAATATTGGCAGTTCTGGCAATGGTACTACCAGAGTAGAAATTTCATCAGGCATGTCTGCTGTCACATGAGGTCCAGATCAGTTTTAGGTACGGTAACTTTATCTGGGGCCGCCGCAAATTCACCTGCTCAGGTCCATATAAGGCTGAGATATGGCATTCGTACTTAATAATGCCGTCTTTCCACCGGATCAGGCTGATGTCAGGCTAGATATGGTAACCTTATTTAGGGGTCGTCGTAAGTTCACCTGATCAGGTCCATGTAAGGCCGAGATATCGCATTCTACCTTAAAAATGCCGTCTTTCCACCGGATCAGGCCCATATCAGGCTTTACATACGGTAACCTCATATAGATATGCCATTCATCGACCTTATCCGTTTCGCATAAGGTCTTCCTGTGGCATTTGGACCAAGATTTTGTCCAATTTACCTTTACTTTCCCTGGTCAGATCCGCATATGGTCTTCGTATGGCATAGTTTTTTTAAAACATGCCGTAAATTTACATTATCAAGTTCGTGTAAGGGCTAGATACGGCATTCGTTAAAAACATTAAAAAATTATTGTTATGCAAAATCAATCTTTTCAGCACCTTGCGTGTGCTGGATTTTTTCACATCTTTATCCAATCGAGAAGTATTTGAAATTTTCGCTGAAACTCACGTTTTACGGGAATGTACCGCTAGAATTACTTTGAAATCTATCCAGGTACTGACCATCAAACGCCAGTACCTGGATGGGTGACCGCCCCATTATCTTTGAATTTTGAATATTTCGGTCGTAGTCACAATAAATGGATGTACAGTCTTGACGTGTCTTCATTTTAAGTATATTTCAAATAGACAATAAATATATAAACTTTCTAAGATGTCAATGGCCGAGTGGGCTAAGGCGCAGAACTGTCACCCAGAGGATCCAGGTTCGATTCCCACCAACGGCAAATAAATTTACATGTGTTTTTTTTCAGCAATTAATATGTACTGAAAACTAAATATGCTCGAATATCCAATAGAAAATGCAAAATAAATCGAATTCGATGAGCGCAGATAATTATTTTGCAATTTATTTGCCGTTTTTATAAGTAGGGGCTTAGTAGGGCAGCCTCTATCCGGCCCTTATCTGGAAAACTTAATCTGGCCCTGATCATGCGCTGCATTACTTTCGTGCAAGGCCCGTATAAGGTTGCCAGGCCTTAGATTTTAATCCACGCTAGGGTCTGATATTCCCCGTAGCTGAATTTCCACTCGGGTAAGCCAGTACTGAGCCTCATAGCAATTCCTGCATGGGTGGGAATACCAGGCAGGATCCAGCTGGAAATCCAGGAATCCTGCCGAAATTTTCGCATGCTTTTATTCATTTATTTAAACTTTTATTTCAATATTTTTCAAAACATGGATTGCCCATCGCAAAGCGATAAAACTAATAAGGTATATCCAGGTATGGTAGCAAATGGAGCCAAAGGGAAAGTTGCAAAAATATGAATATTCTAATACAACCCGAGACCGAGATCGGATGTACATAGTACGACTACTAGCTGTGGTGCAATTCGTGCTCTAGCTACTGCACACGTGAATCCATCGAGAACGATATTTCAATCGAGCGTACAGTAAGCGCTATGAGCATTGCGGTATCGGGGCGAGGTTTCTCGATATCCCACGTACGTGCTGGATCGAAGGAAATGTAGCGAATCCTCGAATGCATGCGAAAGAGAAAAGAGGGAATAAGAGGAGAGAGAGAGAGAGAGAGAGAAAGGAGAGAGAGCCAGTCGTGGAACGAGCAAAATCAATGGCTCGTTCACGTGTCGATTTATCTTGCCACTCATAGCTTCATATCTGTAGATACATATGCATACTTTGAACGTACGTGGTGGTTCGGGGTTCGGCAGTTTGCAAACTGGACTTTGCCTATGCATAATATCGAGCACTATCGACCAGAATAAAAAAAAAACACCAAACTAAAACGATTTTTCTACCTCTTCCAATTTTACGAAACTCTGATAATTCTGCTATTATTTTTCAACCGGATAAGAGGATACCTGACCCAGCTTAGGTGCTAAGCTTTCGAGCAATCCCTTGAATCGAGGGGGAAAAAAAGAAGAAGTTATTTTATACGAGTCTATGATGGTGACCATTTTGCGCGAGAATTCTGCAAATGTCCACCACGTCCGAAAATCCTCTCAGTCCTGATTTTCCACGAATTACCAAAGTTACCTCTTCGCTGAATTAATAATAATTACAATTCGGGTGACAAGCCTCGAAATTGAAGGAATTGGTCGGAAATAAAAAAAGCAGTATTATGATTAGTCCGTGATTGTTTTTTCGTGCTTTCGAGAATTTTATGAAAATTCATTCAATTTTTTTGATTTTTCTTCTTTGTTAACGTATATATTTGGTACCTGGGCACGAGTAAGTAACGAATGAGGGAACAGATATTGGATCATTGGATTACTTTTTTATATCCTCCCTCCCACTTCTATCTACATAATAATCCTTTTGCCTGCCAACGGGAGCTTCAGCCCTCTTGCTCTTTCCTTCGTAATACCCACCGCCAAAGGATCCGTAAAAGCAATTTAGAGATTACGTATCTTTAAACACGAGAGTGAGAGGGAGAGCTTTGGGAGCTGAGACAGGCTCTCTTTTCTCTTTACCTCTTTATTACTGTCGTTATCCGATTTCCCTTGCAAAGGTCGGCACGACTCGAGGAACGCGTATACCTCCACCGAGAAGATATCAGTACTGGCAAAAGTGTAGTGAGAAAGAAAGAGAAACGCTGAGAGAAAACGTAAGAGGGAAAGAGTGAACAAGGGATAGAGTATAATAGTCGGAAGGGGTGTTCCTTTTGCACGAGTGTGTATAATCCAAGGCGTGCAGTGTCGCGTGAAACGCTCGTAAAACTCGGCTCTCGAGAGCAAGGAACGAGAGAGTAAGAACGGTATAGATACTGTGGTGCTATATCGATTAAAGAGAGATATCACGTTAGCTAAAGGCGCGCGTGGTCTTGGGTATTCGCAAATCCTCAATTTCTCTTTCTCTCTCTCAAGGGTTTTCCCATTGCATCGTCGCAAAGAGATACCTTATCGCTACTTTACCCTCGACGCTATGGTACTTGAAGTTTTCTCGTAATGAATGAATCGAAAGTTCGAGTTGAAGTGAGAAGTTTCGGAATGGAGAGAATATGGTTGGGCTCTAATTAATCGGCCCCATAAATCCCTTGTTCAAAGGGGATGCTATAAATACGGAATTGAACATGATTAGCTATCGTAAGTTTGAAATATATATTTTTTTCTTTTGCTTCCTCATAGAGGAAGCTATGTTTTCATGAAAAATTTTTTTTTTCGAGATTTTCATGTCAAGACACTTAGAATTGTCCAAAACGTCCAGAAAAGTGATCTAGAAAAAAATGTCCATATGTATGTGTGTGTGTGTGTGTGTGTGTGTGTGTGTGTGTGTGTGTGTGTGTGTGTGTGTGTGTGTGTGTGTGTGTGTGTGTGTGTATGTATACAAACCCGAAAATTCGAACACCGATAACTCAAGAACGGTTTTGTACATCGCGCTCAAATTTGGCACACTAGTATAGCAGCAGACCCTCTTCAACTGTAGCAATTTTCGACAAAATCTGTGCGAAAATCTCGATTTTATGCCGTTTTGAATTTTTTGAAAAAAGTACGTGGGCGCTGTAACTTTCGTAAAATTTAGTCTATTTTGCTAAATAGTTGGTTATAAGAGTAGGTGCACTCAATGCTGTTTGGTATTGAATTTGACTCGAATCGGTAAAGTGGTTCAGATTTTATGGAATTTTGAATTTTTTTAAAAATTGACATTATCGCTCTATTGTAACTTTTGCAAAACTTAAAATAGCAAGCTTAAATTTTGTATATAAATGAAAACATATTCGGCCATTATATATGTATAGTTTAGTGACAAACGGTATGAAATTTGTGATTTTATGGAATTTTGAATTATTTTTAATAATATACGTTATCACATTTACTTTCGAAAACGCTTTAATAATAACGAAATAACGGAATAACGAAATAGAAAAAGCGAATTCACAACATGTTTTATTTCAAATGAAGACAATTTTGATAATAATGTATTTCCAAAATGGGGACTGTGGTAGTGATTCTTTTAATATTTTTACAATTTTTAATGGGTCTAAGTGACAAGAGAAATTTTTCTATGAACCAAAAGCGGTTCTGTTTGTTTATTTATTTATTACATATATAATGTTGTGGTAATCTTTTAGTGAAAATAAATTTATCTTTTTTAATTTGGGAACGAATGGGTCTATCAAGCTGAAATTTGGCGCACAGGTGCAGCAATTGCTACCATTTTATTGTGGTAAATTTAAGTGAAATGCGTTGTGGTGTTCATATTTTACAACCGTTTAAGTTTATTCTTAAAAGCAAAACTACGTAAACTAACTTGTTAACTCGTTCAAATTTATAGTCACCGATTCGGAAGTTTCTCTACACTTGCACTCACGACCAAGATTAATGTGTATTACATTTGGGCGAAATTCATAAAGCGGTTAAAAAGTTAGGATATTTTTTTGGAAATTTGCGGCATTTGATTCAATTTATGGAATTATGCTGAAACTTGATCAACATTGTTCTACCAAAAAGTGAATTTGTGAAAACTGGTTAATAATGACAACATGCCCATTAATGTGCAAGATTCTATTCAGCATAAGGTAAATGTTCCAGTAATCGACCAGTCTGTGGTAAAAGAGCGATAAATAAGACTGTGAGTGCTTTTCGACGCTTAAATAAATTAACAACACTTCCTCCGATTTATGTACAATATTATATAAAAATTTGAGGCTTGTAAAATCACAACAGTGATAATAAGAAAATCGTAAACTTGCAGTGACCGAGCCGAGCGTGATTTCGTCGAAACCCTTGATATGGAGGTTAAGGTGCGTCTCGTAACATTTAGTTAAATTCTGCGATGCACGAAGACTTTGGCTGAGTAAGTTTAATTTGATATTACATATGAAGAATGTGGTATTACTAAATGAATATAATTTTATCGTAAAATTGTTGTTTGTGCAAAAAATCGCGGAGGTCGATAACTGGTTCAGAAAAACACATAAATGTCCGGGTAATCGACGTACTGTCGATCACTAGAACAAAATTGTGGATAGAAAATTAGTGTAAATCGCGTATTGTTTTTATGAATCAGATGATAAAAAATAATGTAACAATTCATTCATCGATCGAACTGTACGAGGAGTAGTTATGGACAGGTGTATTGGGCTCTATATAAATAATTAAGCAGAAAAATAAATCATGTCGATAACTGGGCCATGCATATTTTCATGACTGGGTCATGTCATGTCATGGGTCGATTACTGGGCAAACCGTGAATTTAGTATGTCCATGACTGGGACATTTGCACACCTCAAGTTTTATGTTAATTTTTTATTACAAGAAGATAAGGTAGACCAAAAGTTAAGCGTTCTATTTGTTGACAAGATTATACTGATTCTTTATAACCTACAATGACAGTTATTAACGTCTTAATTTGTGATTTTTCTTAACGTGTCGATTACTAGGACATATAACGGTCGATTACTGGACCAACTATAACTTTAGTATGTCGATGACTGGTACATTTGCACTTCTGAAGCTTTAGAATAAGTTTTCTCTACAATAAGATAAGTTACAAAAATTTTTGAGGTTGTTATTTTTTCATACGACTATTCTAATTCATTATTACCTAGAATGACCATTTTTTGTATCTTAATGTGAAAGTTACGTTTTTATAAAGTCGGGCAATTTGGTTAACGTGTCGATCACTGGGACGTTTACCTTATTCTACCATGATGATAATAAAATGTGCAAACAGTTTATTAAAATCATATTAGATTTCCATGATTGGTTGACATAATTTGACAATTATTGGACCAATCAACTGATTAGTTCATCTCGCCAATACGTTAACAGGCCCAACCAACAAAATAAATTATTTAAAAAAAAAACAATTTCTGGGCCGTGTCCACCAATTATTAATCTCCCCGTACACCATCAGAATTTATTTTCCGTCCGTTTGGAAGCATTTTAAGAATACCTTTAGTTTCTGGCGAGAAATATATAGGCGTGAAAAAATGTGGCAACGTCGTTGTTACGTCCGGGTGGCAAACTTTCCAGAGTTACACGATAGGAAATCGTAACTCTTCGAGTCAACTCTTTGACTCTTTCGAGTCAAGGCGTTGACCCTTTACATCAGTGACGGGGATCTCGCCATGTACTACCGTAGACTTATGAGTGCGACGGAGACTCAACGATAGACTGAGGCAAAGTTGACCAGCGTGCAGAGTAAATGATTTGTTCGTGAAACGATACGTACTCAAAATGATTGAACTTTATTTCGATGCTGTTTGTTGCTGGTGTACAATTTCTTACAGATGTTGCGAAGTTTTAGCCTCACAGGGCCAAGGTATAGTTTCGTTGAAGAGCTTTGCGCGCTCTCGTAGCAGCAAGATGTTCATGTGAAAAATAACTGATTTCTCTTAAAAAATCTTACGCTTATTCAATAAATCCATCGTTTGCGGGTTGTCAAAAACAAGCGTTATCAACTCCATTTGAATTCTAATTCCTCCAATTCCATACGAGATCGTAACAATAACTCTGAAATAAGCAAAATGTACACGGAAAAAAAGGCTTGGTTGAAACAACCAAGTGCTATGGTTATGTATGCGCCAGACAATTAATTGGTTAGACCGACCAATTTCTGGGTTAGGCTACCAATTTCTTGGTTAGACTAACCAAGTGACTTGGCAAGCTAACCAAGTGACTTGGTTAGACCAACCAAGAAATTGGTAGCCTAACAAATACCTTGGTTGGTCTAACCAATTAATTGTCTGGCGCATATATAACCAAGGCACTTGGTTGTTTCAACCAAGCCTTTTTTCCGTGTAGTGATGCGGACAAGCGAGACGAGCGAGAAAAAGTCGAGATCAAGACTAAGCTCGGAATTTGACAGCTTGATTGTCATTTCAATTCGAGATTATCGACATAGCAAGATTTTTCTCTTGTTCTCGTTTTGAATTTCGCTCGAAATGTCGTCTTGACAGCCGGATATTGTTTTTCTTTATTTCCCTACTAACTTCGCTATTTTTAAATTATTTCCAATGATATTAATGTTTCAGAAAATCGATAACGCTGAGAAGAATAGAGTAAATTGTGAAATTATTTATATCAAATATCTGATGCTGTTATTGTAGCTTTGAATCAATTGAATTATTAAATCATTGGAGTACATCCACCGCTACATTAAAGATGAAAGTCACGTTTTTTGTTCAACATTAAAGAAAGTTTTTTCGCTAACTTTCTGAGTTTTCAGGATGATGGTTTCTTAATGATAGACGTTTAGATCAGTTTTTAGCTAGACCTCATTACGTACAGGACACCTTTTTAGATCTAAGTCAGTTTTCAAGGACGATTTCATGTCTACGATGATATCCAGAATTTCAGAACAATCCAAAGACATCCGTATTTCTCGTGTAATTCGAGACTCAAATCCATTTTAACGTAGTTGTCGTATATAAACTCGACCTGAACCTTGGAATCTATGGAGACGATGTATCAGAACGTCGTTCTGATACGTATTTAATTTCGTTGGCAAAGATTTCCGTGATTCATCGAAACTTTTTCTCGGTGTAATCCTTTTACACTAGACAATCAACGTTTAAAGCCCTTGGAAATCGACATGGATACTTCCATGTCGACATTTCGGGAAGCTGTAAGGCACACAATTTCATTTTCGTGGTCGGTGGCAGAACCTAACGGTGCGTATCCTATCATATCGTGCGATACTGTCGCATTCAGAACCATAACATAGGCTCTATTTTGTTGACAGTTTATCTGTCATAAGTTTCAAGATCTCGCTCGATCTCGTTTGTTATTTTAAGCAAGATCGAGCGAGACTATGATTTTTTTTCATACCGCGAGCTCGAGAAGAGAACTTCAGACAAATGACAAACTCAAGAAAAAACGAGCGAGATTCGAGATAATCTCGTCTCGAGCCGCATCACAAGCAAAATGATATTTTATTATTTTTATGTTAAATGGGATTGAACGAATAAGAACTAGAGTTAATTTAAAAAATACTTCTTTTGGCAGCCCGCAAACGATGGATTGATTGAATCAATGACATTTTTTTTTCAGTGTACACGGAAAAAACGGCTTGGTTGGAACAACCAAGTGCCTTGGTTATATATGCGCCAGACAATTAATTGGTTAGACTAACCAAGTTATTTGTTAGGCTACCAATTTCTTGGTTGGACTAACCAAGTCACTTGGTTAGACCAACGAAGAAATTGGTAGCCTAACAAATAACCAATTAATTGTCTGGCGCATATATAACCAAGGCACTTGGTTGTTCCAACCAAGCCTTTTTTTTCCGTGTAGGGGATCTATTAAAATGGTTACTGGTACATGTATAGTATACGCGTCGAGAAGAATGTCGTTTAGTGCGGGTGATGATGTTATTCGGACTTTAAACGCGTGCCTTCGTAGATCTCAAGAGAGCCCCGGAAGCTAGCCGTTTGTGTAAACATATGCACTCTAGCGTTCAGTGGGTGCATGCAGCGGGGTCAACGCATTAGTAGTGGTTACGGTGGGTACGGTGTGTAGTGCGTATATGGGTATAGTGTAGCTTTGAATTCTTTTTTTAAGTATTTCGTTTCAATATGTGGAAGGTTACGTGAGACATAACACCGTTAATCTCAACCGTAGCGCGACTATCCGTGCAGAAATTAGTTCGGGCAGCCGCGATTAAATAAGGGGCCTTTTTAGGTATAAACGTGGCATCCACAATAGGGAATCTACTACTAGGCTCAACAGAGGCGGCCACGACAAACTTCGGGGCCTAATCAGGCTTAAATATGGAACCCTCACTAGGGTCGCCCATATTGAGCCTCTAAAGGCCCCGTACTTCTAGCGTGACTAGCCTAGTAGGGCCCGTAATGGAACTGGGGCAAACTAGAAAGGGCCAAGTTAGAGCCCCAACTATTTTTCTACACGGGTAGTGGTTGCTGAGTATAGCATCTTGCGATCGGAAGATTTATAATTTATAGCGTACAACGATTCGAGTTTATGTAGATTGTTGACATCTGATTTTCCCTTGGTATGAATCTTCCTGAGCGTGGACCGAAAGGTTTATTTAAAAAAAAAGGGTGCTGCGGCGAATTGTAAAAGGGTTGCAAAAACTGCCAGAGCTACGAAGAAACAAAAAAGAGAAATTATAGATCCACCAGCACCCCCGGCACCGACGGTTCACGGTGTGCAATTACGGCCGTAGCTGTTCAAATACCGCGGTATTTATATTAAGCGTGGTGGGGGCACGGCGTTGCCACATTTTCACGTGACGCGATTGAAGGCCTGAACGATGTGAATAACCCAAATGTATTTTATTGTCCGACCATCGAGCCAATATTTTCTTTTACCAATATATTCGGAAAAATCCACTCTACATTATATTCGCTTTATATTCAGATCGAACAGAAATTGCCTGAGGAAATGGATTTATTGCGAATTTCAGACCGGATGCCCTATCCAATCCGTGTTAAATTATCCAGTTTTGAGAAGAAATATCTCAAAAACTAGACCGTGAAACTAATTTTGAAATACGCCCGCGTACAAAAAAAGAATCTTAAAAAAAGTCTTGAAAGAATCCTTGAAAGAATCTTTAAAGGAATCTTGAAAAGAATCACGTATAGGATCCGGAGCAAGATTCTTTGTATCGAAAAGCGTTCTGAGAATCTTTCAAAGAATCTTCGAAAGAATCTTGAAAAGCGTCTTTAAGAGAATCGTAAAAAGATTCCGTCCATTAAACAGAAAAATCGTTGAAAGAATCTTAATGAAAATTTTCAGAGGAATCGAGCGAAACCTGTTGTTGCTTTCCCTTGGTGTTGAGACAGTACATTTCGATACGTCAACGAAGGGTAAACCCCTCGTGTATAGTCGAACTCAGGACAGCTTTGCAGTCTTATATACGTTCAGGCTTCAAGTCACTTGCGAGAAACGCTTCGACCGCTCGCCATCTAGCGGAGTATTGTCCACCAGTGTTTCGTATGATGTCACTAGGTGGCGAACGGACGGAGCGTTTCTCGCAAGTGGTTTGAAGCCTCAGCGTATATATAAGACTGGAAAGCTTTTCTGAGTTCGATTACACACGAGGGGTTTACCTTTCGTTGACGTACCGAAATATACTGTCTCGACACCAAGGGAAAGCCACAACAGGCTTTGCTCGATTCCTCTGAAGAATTTCATTAAAATTCTTTCAACGATTTTTCTGTTTAATGGACGGAATCTTTTCATAATTCTTTTAAAGACGCTTTTCAAGATTCTTCGTCAGATTCTCAGAACTCTTTCGGATAGAAAGAATCTTGAAAAGAATCCTGGAAAGAATCTTGCTCCGGATCCTATACGTGATTCCTTTAAAGATTCTTTCAAGACTTTTTTAAAGATTCTTCACAAGATTCTTTTTTTCTACGCGAGCGGTTATCGATAAAACTCACTTTTCTGTACTCTCTGTAAAAATTTCATCAAAATATAACAGAAACGACTTTTGGTTCGTATATCCTGAAAGGTGGCATATAAAGGATTTAATGTATATTTGAAACCTCGTTGGTTACTGCTCCAAACTAATTATTATAAATGATATACAAAACAATGGAGTATTGTTTGTTTATGTGTAACTTTATGCTTTCCATCTATAAATTCATAATCCCGTTCACACACAGTACTAATGTACTTTAACCTCGTTTTCTCTATCCGGTAGGCAAACGAGCAATAAAGGTATGTTCGAATGAAGGATGTGCGGCAGACCCGAAGGTCTCCTTGGTACTCTGGCAGGCCATTACGGTGCTCGTAAGCGCAGTACCAACATAATCATAAGTATATATCTTAATTCAGTCGCCAAGCATTACAAGAAGAGGACATTTGTCACGGTTGCCTAGGGCCACGGCAGTAGCAGACTGTACGCGAATGAGTGAGCAAGACAACACGGTAGAGATAGTAATCGCAAGGGTGCGACACTGGTAGGCTGGTTAAGGGCGGCGGAAGGTGGAGGAGGAACGAGAAGACCTCGTGAATTCCGTATGCGGCATGGGATCGTGGAATGCTCACTGGCCTGTTCTGTCCTGGTCTCTTCTCGCTTCTCTGGCAACTTGTCCTACGCTTCCCTGGCTCGGAATACTCTGGTGTCTAGTCCGAATTCGTGTGCACCGAGGAGATTATAACTGTCGACCCGTGTTACCAGATCTCTTTAAAGCGAGTATGCAAGCCAACCACTGGTTCTATCCATCTCCGTTCCTCTTCAACTCTCTGAAAATGTTCTACAATAAGAGTAAGAGAGATTGAGGGCCAAGTGGAAAATGCGGGGAGTGTTACGCGAACTTCATTTAAACGCTTCCTATATTCGTACACTAAGAGTGAGCTGCAAGAAGAAGAAGAAGAAGGAGCTAGAGGGTAGGAAAAGCTCGCCTCGTTGAAGTGCATCTCTGCATCTAACCGTCTGAAATTTTATCATTCAGCCTCAACTTCCATAATACGACCATCATTCCGAACTGAACAAAGGCAAATCTGAAATACTTTCTGACATGGACCGAACGGAGTGTATAACCGGAGTAAAGTTTTCGCCTAGTCGAGTCAAAGTGGAACTCTGTGTACGTTACCAAATCTAAAACGGCTGAGCCCTCGCTCCATCCATCAACGAGAAATTTGATGACGAGGGAGTGTTTGAACTACTGCAGCTAGGCGACTCCTTCTTAGCCGACCTACTTTCCACTTGGTTCATAACTCTTGAAAGTTTTACCAAAGTATGCAGTTGCGACATATATCAATTAGTACGTTCCATGGTAGAGACTTTGGATTCTAAATTGGCTCAATCTAAGACGGGTGATAACATATTTTGCATGGTTGTAGAGGTCATAAAGTATGAATGCGATAGCGTGACGTGGCCAGTGAGTGAAATTAGTCAGTTATTCCTACATTCAATTACCCTCGTCATCCCCATGAGGCATATGTGATAAATAATTATTTAACAGGTACTTTAAGTAGAGCTTTCAAACTGGTATGACTGCCTGATGTGAATCCCAGCGGTGCTTTCATGAACCAAGAGAGCCAACATGTTCCACTCGCCGCATGTAGGTAAGTCGGGAAATTCTGACTGTTCACATACAGCAGGAGAGACTCCAGTGCTCTTATGTCGTCTCATAACGTTTTCAGCAAAATGGAAATGGAAGATATACTACCATGCCATAGAGATTCCCAACAGGTGAATGTGGAGAATGTACGTCATCAGCTAGTTGGGCAAATGGTTCAAGTAGGCCAGCTTTAATTATAATTCATGGTTATGGAGCCCACCGTGTTCAATTCTTGTACTTGCGGTAATAATCTTTTTTGTTGAAATGCTGTTATGGCACATTGAATAGCAAGTGAGCGAGATCCTATAGCCGTTTGATCAAATTGGATGCACAATTTTCGGGGTGAGCCAGCGGGGTGTTAGGGTATAGTCTAAACCGGAGCCAATGCCCTTTGCCAAGCTTTCGGTACTGGTTCTGCGCTGGCCAAGAGTGGAGTGCCAATACTGGGAGCGACCGGCTGTTGTACGTGACACGTCATTTAACACTAAGCCTATATAAAACAGACATTACTGTTCTAACAAGTTTCAATTCAAATAAAATAAAAAAAACCTAAATTGGTTTTGCGACGTCTATTAGACTTTGGCCTCAAGCTGAATCGAAAATCGATACAGCCGCCTGTGTTGAGAGTGTCTTCTTAGAAGAGGCGATTCGAACTTAGACTCGAAGGACAAATAGTTTTCCAACGATTTCCGGACTTCTGTATTTGCTGCGTTTTAAATGAATCCTTTGCACTCAAATCACCTTATTTGCGTTGGCGAATAGGTAATCAGTAATAATGGATTGGATGCGAAAGCTACGAAATGACATTAAAAGATACCGTTTGCGGAAAATTAACTAGGAATGATCAACACTGATTCTTTTGTTATTGATTAAATTGTTCGATTATGTTAGACTAATGGATAATAATCGGACATCGACAGAACTTGTTTAATTAGGTAGACACAATGACATCACCGGTTTTGAAACGCTGAAAAAGCAATCTCGAAATAATTGGAAACATTTTTCTTCCTAACTTGACCTTGAATGCGAACATTTCAACGCTAGCAGTTACAGTTGATCCAAAGTTCGTTCGTTTCTTCAAGAGTACCCGACTGTGGGTATTCAACTTTTCCAAAGCATTTCTTTCGCTACGGTGCTAAGTTCCTGCTGAAAGTTTCAACAAAGTTTGGACGAAAACAGTCCTTCCAACGTGATCCTGGAATGTCTACCTTACATTGCAATTTTTCTGACTGTAACGAAAGTCACCAATGTGGAGGTGAGTCGGTCATAATGAAAAATTAGTCTCTGAAAAAGCAGACCCGGAATCATTGGAAACATTTTACATTTCTCGACCAACTTCTCAACGTAACAATTTGATTCTGGTATTCACCGTTGGTTCAAAGTTGGTCCGTTACCTCAGCAAATCCTGAGCTTGGGTATTCATATTTTCTAATACATTTCATTTTTTATTATGCTCAGTTCCTGCTAGGAAATTGGACATCCCCGTCGGGATTTGGTAGGGAATCCCCGGATCGGGATTCCACATGGATCCGTCTTTGCATACGAGTTTATAACGACGCTCAATAGTTGAACAAATGGCGTCACCTGTTTTCGGGGATTACCGGTTGGATCCAATCGGGATTTTTCAGGGAAACCCCAGCTCGGGAACTCTCATACGATTCCATGTGGATTCCACTTTACATACGCGTTAATAGTGACGGTCAGTAGTTGAAAAACTGGCGCAACCTGCTTTCGGGGAGTACCGGTTGGATCCAAATCGGAATTTTTCAGGAAAATCCCAGCTCAGGTATTCTCATACGATTTCATGTGGATTCCACTTTACATACGAGTTAATAGCTACGGTCAATTGTCGAAAAAATGGCGCCAACTGCTCTCGGGGCGTACCCGACGGTTTCCGATCAGATGCTCGAAAGCGTTCGTCTGTGGCGTGCGCCAACTCGAGAATGTGCGAGATTTAATACTAACTATTTACTATTGTAGTTTAATAAATAATAACACTTTCATCGAATCTTAATATCTTAGTGTTAGATCACTGTTATAAGGTTACGTGTTGTGAGACTTACAGGTAACAATATATTAAATGCCATAACCTAAAATCGACGATTTGAAGTTAAGACATTTAATCTTACGTTATTTGACGAAGCATTTGTGCAGAATATATGGCCTAATAAACTACAATAATTCGTTCTTGTTTTGTTCAACACGATGGACGAACGAGTTTGATACAATTTCTCCGCGCATTTAATTATTTGAAGTCCTCACGTCCTATAAAATCCAATTTGGAGGTCCTATGAAATCCGATATAGAATCAGTCTAGAGTCCCTACAAGATCCGATCTGGAAGTGGCATTAAATTCGACCCGGAATCAGACTGGAGTCCCGATCCGATCTGCAGGTTCCATTAAATCCGATCTGGAATTGGACAGGAGTCTCTGTGGGATCCCATTTAAGGTACCCCGACAGGAATCCAATTTGAAATCATTACATTCCATCATGGAATCTGGTCGGATGCCTGACTGGATCCTGACCTGAAATGAGGGATACTGGCTGGAATCCAGCTGGATCCTGAACCCAATTTCTGCACGGGAATCTCTCTGGCATAATTCTGTCATCACTACTTTGCATTACAATTTGTCCGATTGTTACGAAAATCATCGTGGTGGTGAAAAGTCGGTCACTGAGTCCCATTACTATATTTGAATGTAGTGGTCGATTCATTAATCATATTAAACAAAGTCGGTTGATAGTTAAAATAACTCTGGAATCAATTAAATGATACGAATAAATGTTATCAAAGAAACACGCAGCGTGTTATTTCGGATATGCGTGATGTATTGGAGGTTGACAAAACAACACTGCACGCGAATGCGTTCCAGCCTGGATGGATTTTCGAATCCACCCCTGCATTCGCACTTCCTCTCCCGGTTTAGAGCTCCAGCTCGTTGCACCCCTGCTGTTTTGCATGCATGCTGTGCTTTTATACCCTCTTGCCATCCGTTATAATTAACTTGTCCGGGAATATTTACTTGTCAGTGCAGTACCAACAGGGTAGATGAGCTTCGACTCTATACGACGGACATTAACGCTTATGGGCCGCGTGGACAGCCTGTTGCTTCATTAAAATGCTGTCGGAAGAAAATTGTACTATTTTTTGTGCTCTTCCGTTTTTTTTTTGCGTTAAAATTGAATCTATTGCAGCGATAGGTTTATTTCTTTTTGCAGTGCACTCGTAAATTCTGATCTTCTCGACGTATTTTCGATCAAATGCCTCTTACAACGCTCTTCTCGTATCACGCAATGGCATGTGGATGCCAAAATCCAACGGTGCGTTCTGGTTCGGTCCTCGATAGTATCGAGAGGGTCGTATTGCTGCAACATACCTCGTATCTGCGAGAGCGAGAAATGGACAGTGCGCATGTTATCTCCATGTTGCCCTGACTCTCTGTTTCTCTCTTACTCTCACGAAGGACAATCCCCTCGTACCAAAGGGTACTTTGACATCGCAACCCTAGAGCACAGTCGAAGCCATGGATGTTGGCCTCGATGACACTCGATAATCGATGCGAAAAACACAACCTATAGGCAAATACACGCACGCTCTGTGCTTTCATCTCGTTCACAATATCTGCGTGTAAAGTGGCAACCGTAGTGCTCATGTGTAATTGCTGAAACCGGACATGCCGCGAGACTCAAACTGCGTCGATCCAAAACTATACAGGTGTAATTTTGATATTCCAGTGCTGTTCCTTTCAATCCGGGATTGCGTTACTTTTTGTCGTGGATCCACTAAAATAACATGATTATCATTTTTGTAATTCGTCGTAATACAGCAATTGTTTTCCCTGTAAGTCCTAAAACTCGAACTGTGTCGATCCAAAACTATACAGGTGTAATTTTGATATTCCAGTGCTGTTCCTTTCAATGCGAGATTGCGTTACTTTGTGTCATGGTTCCACTAAAATAACATGATAATCATTCTTGTAATTCGTCGTAATACAGTAATTGTTTTCCCTGTAAGTCCTAAAACACAAATTGTGTCGATCCAAAACTATACAAGTGTAATTTTGATATTCCAGTGTTGTTCCTTTCAATGCGAGATTGCGTTACTTTGTGTCATGGTTCCACCAAAATAACACGATAATCATTCTTGTAATTCGTCGTAATACGGCAATTTTTTTTCCCTGTAAGTCCTAAAACTCAAACGGTGTCGATCCAAAACTATACAGGTGTAATTTTGATATTCCAGTGTTGTTCCTTTCAATGCGAGATTGCGTTACTTTGTGTCATGGTTCCACTAAAATAACATGATAATCATTCTTGTAATTCGTCGTAATACAGTAATTGTTTTCCCTGTAAGTCCTAAAACTCAAATTGTGTCGATCCAAAACTGTACAGGTGTAATTTTGATATTCCAGTGCTGTTCCTTTCAATGCGAGATTGCGTTACTTTGTGTCATGGTTCCACTAAAATAACATGATAATCATTCTTGTAATTCGTCGTAATACGGCAATTTTTTTTCCCTGTAAGTCCTAAAACTCAAACTGTGTCGATCCAAAACTATACAAGTGTAATTTTGATATTCCAGTGTTGTTCCTTTCAATGCGAGATTGCGTTACTTTGTGTCATGGTTCCACCAAAATAACACGATAATCATTCTTGTAATTCGTCGTAATACGGCAATTTTTTTTCCCTGTAAGTCCTAAAACTCAAACGGTGTCGATCCAAAACTATACAGGTGTAATTTTGATATTCCAGCGTTGTTCCTTTCAATGCGAGATTGCGTTACTTTGTGTCATGGTTCCACTAAAATAACATGATAATCATTCTTGTAATTCGTCGTAATACAGTAATTGTTTTCCCTGTAAGTCCTAAAACTCAAATTGTGTCGATCCAAAACTGTACAGGTGTAATTTTGATATTCCAGTGCTGTTCCTTTCAATGCGAGATTGCGTTACTTTGTGTCATGGTTCCACTAAAATAACATGATAATCATTCTTGTAATTCGTCGTAATACGGCAATTTTTTTTCCCTGTAAGTCCTAAAACTCAAACTGTGTCGATCCAAAACTATACAAGTGTAATTTTGATATTCCAGTGCTGTTCTTTTCAATGCGAGATTGCGTTACTTTGTGTCATGGATCCACTAAAATAACATGATAATCATTTTTGCTATTCGTCGTAATACAGCAATTATTTTTTCCTGTAAGTCCTAAAATTCAAACTGTGTCGATCCAAATCTATACAGGTGTAATTTTGATATTCCAGTGCTGTTCCTTTCAATGCAAGATTGCGTTGCTTTATGTCATGGATCGACTAAAATAACATGATAATCATTCTTGTAGATCGTCATAATACGCCATTTTTTTACTGTAAGTCCTAAAATTCAAACTGTGTCGATCCAAAACTATACAGGTGTAATTTTGATTTTTCAGTGTTGTTCCTTTCAATCCGGGTTTGCGTTACTTTTTGTCGTGGATCCACTAGATCGTAATACGGCATTTTTTTCCTATATGATATCATTAAAAAATGATATTATCAATTAACTTTATTGGTGTAGTCTAACTTGGACCAGAAGTGGCCTGTTATGAAATAGTATTTGGGATTAAATTTGGTGTCAATCCGTTAAGGAGTTCACAATTTATGGCATTTAAAAGTTTTTCGACATTTTTTGTTCGTGCTCTAACTTTCGCAATTTTTAAGATATCGGGCTCAAATTTGGTCCACAAGTGGACTGTTATTAAATAAAGTTTGGGAGTGAATGTTACGTCAATCCGTTAAGGGGTTTAAAATTTATGGCATTTTGAATTTTTTGGTCGCGCTCTAACTTCCGCAATTTTTAAGATATCGGGCTCAAATTTGGTCCACAAGTAGAGTGTGGGTAAACTAAGCATCAGTTCGAATCTGGCGAGAATCTGTCAAGGGATTCAACACTAATACCATTTAAACATTTTTTAAACAAGGCTGCAAAGTAGAACTTTGCAAATTGCTTCCTCATTATTGTTGGATTTTTACAAAGCTTCCTCTATGAGGAAGCCAAAATAGATTAACATGTTTACTCATAAAGATAGATTTGTAAAAATCCAACAGTAATTAGGAAGCAATTTGCAAAGTTCTACTTTGCAGCCTTTTTTCATTCGACAGCAATTAATATTTTTTAAAAATTGAAAAAGTAAAGTTTGTTCCACTGATTGACGAGAAGTGAACGAGTATTCGATGCAAAACATCTCTTTCATCCCGCAACCCTCTACTAAGTATCCGAATGCATTGTAGTCTGATAGTGGAACGAAAGAAGCTCTTGAAGATCTTTATTATAAGAGATGAGGGACATATTACATGCTGTACACATTCCTCTGAAGCATTCCCCATCCATAACAATTCATGTCTGACGTGCATGTTCTTTTTCCTTTTGATTCCACCTTTCCTTTGCTTTCTTTCTTTCTTTGTCGTCACCCGTTTCCATTTTCTCATTTGGTAGTCGTATACTTGCATGTGTATCTCACAAACATTTTTTTCACGTCTGTCAAGATTTTAATTCCGTCCTATTTATCCATGAAAGTCATTCGCAAAGCCTCTGAACCCTCTTCTCTCAAATCCCTTTATACCTTTTCCAATCTAAATAATTTTCAGCCACGCCGCTTTTGATATAAAAAATTTGAATGACTTACAAAACGATGACAACGGTGATCATACAACAGTAAATACTTCAGAGGTTACATACTAATTTTGAAAAATATATTAAAAAATTAAGAGCTAAATTCCAAATGACATACGTGAAGAAAAATCACTTTTTCGAATACATAGCCGGAAAAATCGGGTTTAGCGACATGGGATTTTTTCAAAATCTTTCAGAAGTTAATTTTACATAAATACTGATAATTTTATCTCGATGATATTTTTCGAACGTTTTTGAAATACGCTCTTTTAAAAAAAATTAATTTTTAATAAATCAGCAATTTAAAGAAAATTAGTAGCTTGAAAAATATTCATTGACAAAATCTTTAAAAAATGAAGTTACCTCATGGGTTACTTCCAGAGTTGTAAATGCCTAATACTTATAGAAATAATAATGATGATACGATCAGCTCTATAATTATGATTTTATAATAATGACATGTAGCGATTGTAATACGATGATTAAACTTTGGAATGGCTGTAAAAATTATTATTTTTCAATAAAAATTCACGGTAACCCTTTTGAAAAAATGGAAAAAAATAAGTAATGCATTACTTATTTCTTCCATTTTTCCACCATTTCTTGCAAAATTAAAGCGAAAATTAGTTTTTTCTTCAGCTATTCAAATGTTTAGACTCTATTTTATAATCACTACATATTATTATTATGAAATCATAATTACAAAACAAATTGTACTGTAAACTATATCTCATGAATTAATGGGGATTTACAAGACTGGTTACTACTTCGATATAAAAAATTGAGAACAGTATGCGAAGAGCTGTGGATGAACGTGAGTCGAAATGAGCTAAAATGCTCCATATGGAAAAGTGAAGCAAGATACCGTACTCGAGTATATTGTTTCAGTTAATTCAATATGATTTTGGATTTTCATTTTCCGTATATTATTTCAAGCTGTAGAAAACGTACACCACAAAAATTAGTTTAATTTAATAACAATTTTTCATACGTCAAACGAAAAGAATTCAGCCAACAGAAAATAATTTTTTTTCTGGTCAATGCCGTTTTTTTCATCCTACTGTCATAGTAAATAATGCATACAACGACTTCCTGAATCCATTGGTAAAATATAAGCCGCGCTCAATAAATTATTACCGCCGTAGAGTTTTTTTAAGCCTTATCCAATTCATCCACCAGCCCGATACATCCACCTGTACCCTATAAATAAATGTGATTAAAGATATCCCTTGGCTCACTCACCCGACAGAGAAGGATCGATCTGAATGTGCATTATTTCCCAGATGAAAATTAATAATACACATTTTGATAATTTATGCACGTCATGTGTGGCATGTTTGGCTTCCCTGTATTTCCATTATACATGGGGGGGGGGTTCAAGTGACTTGTTGCAAGGGATGCCCGGACCGAATTTTCGCTTGATAAATAATGTATTGATTAGCATAGTTTTCGGTGTCCGTGCTGCATTAATAGGCTGAAGAGAAACCCTTCCAGAGAGAGAGAGAGAGAGGAAGATGGGGTGAAGATAAGCGTCCGTTTGAGTACCGGTTGTCAAAGGGGGTTCTACCCTTCGACGGGATGCGACCCTCCGTCGTTCCCTCGGCGTCAGCATATATATCCTTTTCTCGCCTTTGCTCTCCGACAGGACGACCACTGTTGTATGCTCTGCTCTGTGATTCGACCTATTACAATCGCCCCTTCGAAACCCGGAAGCTTTAATCCGCACTTGCAGGTACCTATGGTTCACTCCATACAAAGTGGGCCAAGCATGGTCGCAAAAAGTGTTCATAATTTTTTCAAAAAGGATGCAAAGTAGAACTTTGCACATTGTTTACTCATTAATTTTCATCTTTTGCAACGCCACCTCTATGAGGAAGTTTCTTCATTTTATTTTTGGCTTCCTCATAGAGAAAGCTTTGTGAAAGATGAAAATTATTGACGAAACAACCCGCGTAGAAAAAAAGAATCTCAGCGAGATTCTCAGCGAGAATCGAGATTCTTTTTAAATCTATCTGAGAATCTCGCTGAGATTCTAGAGAATCTCGGCCAGTTTCTTACTGAGATTCTTTAATGGGTAGCTGGAAATAAAAAGAATCTCTATCAGAATCTCTGATAGAATCTGGCCGAGATTCTCAAGAATCTCAGCGAGAATCGAGATTCTTTTTAAATCTATCTGAGAATCTCGCAGAGATTCTAGAGAATCTCGGCCAGCTTCTTACCGAGATTCTTTAATGGGTAGCTGGAAATAAAAAGAATCTCTATCAGAATCTCGCCGAGATTCTAGAGAATCTCAGCCAGCTTCTTAGCGAGATTCTTCTCATTTTCATTTTCATTGAAAATGAAAATTGAAAATATATTGTATGCAAATATATTTTATCGAATATGCACGAATATCGTGCAATTTCTCGAGGTGCGACAAGAAGATTTAAACAAACTACGAGCGCAGTATTCGCGAATCGAGAAAGTACATTGACATACATAAATTATTTCAAAATTTTAGCACCTATGGGGTTTTCCCAATATTTAATAACGATTTTTTTTATTTAATTTTTTGCAATTCGCTGTATTGTTATAATTACCGAGGATACAAAAAAAGTATTACCGTATAAAATGTAAGTTTTTCAATGTATTTTTAATTTAAAAAATTTCCATAGCCCTTAAAAAACAATTTTCGTAATTTTTTGACAAAATAAATTAATCATTTTATTTTTTTTGTCGAGACAGACCATTCCGATTTTTTTCAAAATTTCACAGAATTTCTATTATTATGCTTACAAACTACAGACGTGATGGTAAATGAATGGCCCACTTGATATGAAATGACCCCTATTGCTTGTTTCCTCGCCTTCCTTACTCTCCTCGATCCTCTTTGTCGTCCACTTGTCCACGGCATTCGACGTTGAGGGCTGAAATACCGTTTGCACAAGGAGTTTGAGCTCGTTTACATGTTGAATCGGAACAGACCTGCAGTAATACCGGATGTAGCGAGACTAGAGAATAGAATAGAACGGAGAATTAGCGTGCACGCGTGTACCATACCTCAATGTGACACTGGCGAACGCAGAGTTGGGCACTGGAAAGTCCCGTATACTATCTAGTAAGTGGATCCTTTCGTGTTCCATAATTGTTAATTCGTAATTATGCTGGAGATTTAACATCGAATGTGAAGGTATTAACTATGTTCATAAATAGGCAGCGAGAGTAAAGTTATAATCCCCCGCTAAATGGATATGGGATAATGAGATAAATGAGTTTTATGAATTAGTTTGAATCAAACAGGGGATTTATCTGAGTGAAATAACATTTTATTTGCTTCAAATAAATAGACATAAGAAAATAAATTCTGTAGACGATACTCTTCTTCTAAAAATGATTACATGAAAACTTTATTAAGGGATCTTTCCAGTGTAAAAAAAAATCGATTTTTTTTGTCTTATCGATTAGTAAGGTAAATGTCCCAGTAATCGACCAGTCTGTGGTAAAAGAGCGATAAATAAGACTGTGAGTGCTTTTCGACGCTTAAATAAATTAACAACACTTCCTCCGATTTATGTACAATATTATATGAAAATTTGAGGCTTGTAAAATCACAACAGTGGTAATAAGAAAATCGTAAACTTGTAGTGATCGAGCCGAGCGTGATTTCGTCGAAATCCTTGATATGGAGGTTAAGGTGCTTCTCGTGACATTTAGTTAAATTCTGCGATGCACGAAGACTTTGGCTGAGTAAGTTTAATTTGATATTACATATGAAGAATCTGGTATTACTAAATGAATATGATTTTATCGTAAAATTGTTGTTTGTGCAAAAAATCGCCGAGGTCGATAACTGGTTCAGAAAAACACATAAATGTTCGGATAATCGACCTACTGTCCATCACTAGGACAAAATTGTGGATAGAAAATTAGTGTAAATCGCGTATTGTTTTTATGAATTAGATGATAAAAATAATGTAACAATTCATTCATCGATCGAACTGTACGAGGAGTAGTTATGGACAGGGGTATTGGGCTCTCTATAAATAATTAAGCAGCAAAATAAATCATGTCGATAACTGGGCCATGCATATGTCCATGACTGGGTCATGTCATGTCATGGGTCGATTACTGGGCAAACCGTTACTTTAGTATGTCCATGACTGGGACATTTGCTCACCTCAAGTTTTATGTTAATTTTTTATTACAAGAAGATAAGGTAGACCAAAAGTTAAGCGTTCTATTTGTTGACAAGATTATACTGATTCTTTATAACCTACAATGACAGTTATTGACGTCTTAATTTGTGACTTTTCTTAACGTGTCGATTACTAGGACATATAACGGTCGATTACTGGACCAACTATAACTTTAGTATGTCGATGACTGGTACATTTGCACTTCTGAAGCTTTAGAATAAGTTTTCTCTACAATAAGATAACTTATGAAAATTTTTGAGGTTGTTATTTTTTCATACGACTATTCTGATTCATTATTACCTAGAATGACCATGTTTTGTATCTTAATGTGAAAGTTACGTTTTTATAAAGTCGGGCAATTTGGTTAACGTGTCGATCACTGGGACATTTACCTTATTACGGTCAAAAACATCCCCTCAAACTTTTAAAGCGAAATTCGAAATACTTCGCTGGCATACTTTATGGACCTGGCATCGCCGATTAGTCGTAAGTATAGAATTTAGGTATATGAAATTTCTACACTCGAACTTTAAACGCGTTTTTCCCAGAACGACATTTTTCAAAACGGTGGACATTCTCCAGGGAACAGTTTTCAAGCGATCGTTTTCAAATTTTAGGAGAACATTCTTCACGCTACTCTCTATCGTGCTATAGAAGCTTTTTTTTTTTAAATCTTCCCATTTTTTTAAAAGAAAAACTGTCGAAAAAACGGCTAAATTCGGTACTTTTTGTTAAAACCGCCGCCATTTTGTCAATCTTGATTTTAAAAAAAGCCTCCATAGCGCGATAGCCAATCGCATAGTAATTAATAATCCTTTGGGTTTTTTTTAGATAAAATTTGCGACCCCTAAGATGTCCACCATGAGGCTATCTTTTTTATCAACATTATTTTCAACAATTAAAAAAATATATTTAAACAATAAAAAACGTCTTATAAAAAATCATTTTCTGTCATTCATGATTACCTTAATATGACGCATAAAATAATACATTGAACACTAAAATTTTTCTACCGCTATGGGCTGAAAGCTTCGAATAGTTAAAAATTTCACTCACCATTCTGATGCACTGTATGTATTTACAAAATTGCAGAATTAAGGCACTTGATATGTACACTGAAAAAATAGTATATTGCGATACAAGTGCGAGGCAGCGATCATTATACGCAGGTTGTGAAGTTGCCAACTTCACAACCGTCGGATGATGGTCGCTGTCCCGCACGCGTATCGCATACTGTTTTATGTAAAAAATGTATGAGAAATACACTTCGAGTGGCGTCGAAGGGAGGGGTGGGCGTACGGGCGGGCGGGGTCCAGGGGCGCAGCCCCGGTGGGGGGTTGGGGGGGGCGAAGTCCCCCGACAGGAAGCAATATAATATTTTTATGTTTCAGTTACCTAAAACCTACAAAATATTGAAAAATGGGTCGAACATTAAATTAAAAAACCACCAGTGCAATAAAAACACATGAAAGTATTTATTTGATGACACAGAATATTTTATCTTTTAATACTGTCATCATTTGAACACATTTATTTCTTAGCAGTCTAAACTAGGAACTGCGAGAATGTTGCACATTCTGCGATTGCAATTTTGCAATCAGCACAGCACAGCGCAAAATTGATTCGTCAATATCGCAGTTAAAACACAAATAAAAACACAAAACAAGTAAAATCACGGTGACAGTAGTCGTATCGAACGCCTAGTAGAGTCTGAACATCACTACGGTTTTCGGGTTATGTACGCTAGGCTCACGACGGTCTCCGATCAGGCGTGGGGCGCCCGAGCGGAGCGTGCATGAACTGCGTGCGAGAAGAAAGCACTAGTGCGAGAAGTGCGTACGAGAAGAAAGCACTAGTGCAAGAAGTGCGTGCGAGAAGAAAGCACTAGTGCGAGAAGTGCGTGCGAGAAGAAAGCACTAGTGCGAGAAGTGCGTGCGAGAAGAAAGCACTAGTGCGAGAAGTGCGTGCGAGAAGAAAGCACTAGTGCGAGAAGTGCGTGCGAGAAGAAAGCACTAGTGCGAGAAGTGCGTGCGAGAAGAAAGCACTAGTGCGAGAAGTGCGTGCGAGAAGAAAGCACTAGTGCGAGAAGTGCGTGCGAGAAGTAAAATTGGGCCGATTTGCGCATGCGCGACATTTTTATCGTATCCTTGGCTATAAAACGCAGTTTAAGCAACTGGTGACAGCCACGAGAAGTAGCATTTCTCATGCATGTATTACATAAAAATCTATTGCGGGCTGCCAAAAAGAAGTATTTTTGAATAAACTCTAGTTCTTATTCGTTCAATTCCATTTAACATTGAAATAGTAAAATATTATTTTGCTTATTTTAGAGTTATTGTTTCGATCTCGTATGGAATTGGAGGAATTAGAATTCAAATTAAGTTGATAACGCTTGTTTTTGGCAGCCCGCAAACGATGGATTTATTGAATCAATGACATTTTTTTCAGTATAGTTGATGAGGTTTAAATGTAAGATTTTTTAGAAGAATTTATTAATATACGACATTAATATACGAAGTTTCAAGAAATACATTTATTTAATAATTGTTAATTCGTAATTATGCTGGAGATTTAACATCGAATGTGAAGGGGTTAACGAAGGGATTTGGATGTTCATAAATAGGCAGCCAGGGCAAAGCTATAATCCTTCGATAAATGGGTTTAATGGATTACTTAGTTTGAATCAAATACGGGATCTATCTGAGAGGAATAACATTTTAGTTGCTTAAATAAATAAATAAATAATAAATAAAATAAATAAATAAATAATAAATAAAATAAATAAATAAATGATTTTTTATCTAGATGAAATCCCATTAATCCCGTGTTTAAAGAAATACATTTATTCAATAAATATTTGTATACTTCAAATTTTATAAATTTAAACAATATTTGAATGAAATTTTGTTTCATATAAACAGAACATGTTTACAATAACTCGGCTGTTTTTTTTTCTTTTTTCTTTCGAAAAAAAGATAGCAGAAGGGAAATACACGTTTAATGCTTATTTATAATTGATGAATCATTGAATAAAAAAATATAAAATCAATTAAGGAATATGTATTTATGTATATTTTTACTTTTATTACAAAGTAAGCTAAATTTATTATTTAATAAAAATAATGAAATGATTGTTCTTTGATCAGTCGGACACCTTAAATATTACCTATAACGTTACAGTGTAAAATCTTATTCCTACATTGAATATTTATTCGAGCACTAAAATAGATAAACTTAAAGTTGCTTTCGGATAGAAATTCATATGTCGAATTGTTTTTACTATCCCTTTAGATAGAATTTAACTCAGATTCCGCGTAAGCCTAAGATCAAAATAGAGTCAAGTTATACAGCCAAGCACTTCAACAGATGTAAAAAGTTTAAGCATTTCGACAGACTCGCCTTAACTTTCTCATCTCGAGTTGTGATTAAAGCTGATTAAAAGTTCAAGTAGAGACGAAAGAGGATTGGATGCATGAAACCTCTCCGTATACAACGATGCATCTTTTGATCTAAAACTGTGTACCTTTTGAATCTTTTCATCGCACATAACCTGCAGACGGTTCTTCTAAAATACAACTTCAACTTCGTTAACTGTGAGTTGTTTGACTGAAAGAATTTTGCTGGGATACAAGCACGTAATCGATACTCCCGAGTATAAGGAGACGAGGGTGATAGCTTGGTGAAAAGAGAGAGAAAGAGAAAGAGAGAGAGAGTAATAGTAAGAGTGAGAGTTAAAGAGGGTTGAGTTGCACTCCAGTCTGCGCGTTCCGGAAGAGTTAAGGTTGAATCGCCGAGGGAACGAAATATAATAGAAGCAGCAGTTCTTTCTCGTCTTCCCTCTCTCCTCCGACCTCCACTTCAATGTTATACTGCAGTATATTGCAATGTGTGACTGTACCCAACGCCCTAAGAGGGGCAGAGTGGAAACGTGTTAGGGTGAATACAAAATGAATAAACTCCTCTCGAGACCTCCGCACCCCTTCAACAAATCGATACTAAGCATTTTAAATCCATGCTGCAAGCAAACTAAAGGGTTACCCGCAGAATGACGCATATGGTTTTAATTTTTACGAATGGCAATCACGCGAACTCTCATGATTCATCGTTTCAGGTATTCTCACTTCAGACTCACTCTATTTGATTATTTATTCCGCCAGAAATCTGATGTATCGGATGTCGCACGTTGTGTATTGCTTCTTCTTTATTTTTTTGCTTATGCTTCCTCATAGAGGAAGATTTGTTTTCGTGCGAAATTTTTTTTTCGCACTTTCAAAAAATGTGGATGGATGCGCGTGTGTCACTCAAAATTCAAACTTACGTTTCTCAAGAACTGCTTTAACAATTGGGCTGAAATTTGGCAAACATGTGAAGCAGGTTGACGCCTTTGATTGTGGTAATTTTCAACCAAATTCAACAATATGTTCAAATTTTATTTGATATTGCAATTTTCGAAAAATCTCTACGCTCTCTAGCATCCGCAAATTTTTAGCTATTGAGCTAAATAATTTTTTATGAATAAAAATATGTTAAAGCAGGATTGGTATTGAATTTGAAATGAATCTGTAAAATAGTTTGGTTTTTATGGGATTTTGAATTTTTCAAAAAAATATTCGTTTTAACTCACGTCAAATCTCACCGAATCAACTGAAATTTTCTACAGATGAAAAATAACATTCAGCGCTGCTGACTACCAAATTTGGGCGTAATTGGTAAAGCGGTTTGGATTTTACTTGTATACGACCGAATATGACGGCACCGTAACGGCATGCCGTGACGTCACCGTGCAGTCACGTCGTGCGTTCAAAATTTTTTGATATTGCACGTCATGCCGTCACCGTGCCGTCACCGCGCCGTCGCCGTGCCGTCACCGTGCAGTCACGTCGTGCGTTCAAAATTTTTCTATATTGCACGCCATGCCGTCGACGTGTAGTCACGGCATGCTATCACGGTGACGGCATAGCGTGCCATATCGAAAATGTTTTGATCGCACGGCATGACTGCACGGTGACGGCAAGGCGTGCCATATCGAAACATTTTTAACGCACGGCATGACTGCAAGGTGACGGCATGACTGCACGGTGACGGCATGACGTGCCATATAAAAAAATTTTGAACGCACGGCATGACTGCAAGGTGACGGCATGGCGTGCCATATCGAAAAATTTTGAACGCACGGCATGACTGCAAGGTGACGGCATGACTGCAAGGTGACGGCATGGCGTGCCATATCGAAAAATTTTGAACGCACGGCATGACTGCAAGGTGACGGCATGGTGACGGCATGATGACGGCATGGTGACGGCATGGCGTGCCATATCGAAAAATTTTGAATGCACGGCATGACTGCAAGGTGACGGCAGGATGACGGCATGGCGTGCCATATCGAAACATTTTGAACGCACGAAGTGACTGCACGGTGACAGCATGGTGAAGGCATGACATGTCGTTTTAGTTTTATTAATTCTTTCAGATCCGAAATTCCGTGTTGAGGAAAAAAGACAGACTGCCAGCGTTTCTTTTCATCAAAGGAATACAAAAATTAATACCAAGGAGCATCACCTTCAGATGATAGCTCCCTCAAGTGCAGTCAAAACCTAAAAATCTTCGCAGTTTTATAAACACTTTGGCTGCAAATCGCTTGCGAGAAACGCCTTAGCCATTTGCCATCTAGCGGAATTATGCCAAACGCTGATGCGCCGTCACTTGTATCGTACATTTACGAAAGATACAGCTCCCGTGTATAGCGTCGATCGTTCAACGTTCGCCGTCATAGCCTCAAAGTTGCCCGGAAATTCCCAAACGTTTCGCGAGCTCCCTTCCGCGTGTATCGCGTTTCTATTCACTGTATAAGTAAACATTTCCAAATTTCCAAGATGGATCCCATTTACTATGTTGTCTGAGTTTTTTTACCAAACTATTTTCGATGTCTTAACTATATTTTTCTCTCGGTGGAGGCATTTCTCATACATTGTAAATATATTTACAATGTATGAGATATTTACAATGTATATTTATCTACGTCACTACACTTGTATAATAAAATAAAAAAATGTAAATAATCCATCTGCTATTTTATTTGAGAAAATGATTTTTTTTTTTCGCAACAAACCTCACATGATTCACACACATTAAGGGGGGTCATATTTCTGTGTGGTATATTGGTGTAGGGCGTGATCATCGAGGGTCTGATCAAGGACAAGAAGGTATCGTAGTTTTAGGTTCTCCGTCTCCTTCTCCCTCGCTTTCCAATTTGCGAAATTGCCCGTGAAATCGACCGTTTATGAGCCGAGATAAACGCTGGTCTGAGCAATGCTGAGGGGTCGGTGGTATGGTTCATATCTCTATACGAACCTGCTCGTCTGCCTGGATTCTCTCCACAGGGCAGTACCAAGGTATACCCAGAAGCTAGAAGGGTATTGCACGCAGCTCATGCCTCGCTGTCCGCTATCAAAATGCTTCATGCTGGACTTTCCGTATGAGTCACTGACCGCACCTATGCGCGGATTCTCTGAATAGCCGATCCTGTGGAATGGATTAGGTTTATGGTGATGGCTATGTTCGCCTATTCGTGCGGTTAACGACGTCGCTCTCACGGCGGCATTAAACTATTTACGCCTTCAATTTTCTTTGTCCACAATTTTTCTGTAGCCTCAATACCATCAATAAGATGAATATCCTAATTCCGTGCTACACTGAGAAAAAAAATTATCTACCGAATGTATTTATTTGGTGGCCAAATAAATATTTCATTATCTGAAAGAAATAATATTCACTATTTAGAAAAGACTGGAAATTTTGATGCATAAATTCGTCATCTAAATTGAATGTGCAATTGTGTTTTACACCGAGAGAAAGAGTTTCATTGATTCACGAAAATCTTTGCCAATGAAATGAAATACTTGAATTTCAATACTATCTTTTCTTTGAATGATCTCAAACTCAATGAAAAGTAGTGACATTGATTCGAAGAAACATTTCTTTAAGCCAATGAACCTTTTTCATTGACTTCAAAGATATCGTCTCTGATTCAATGAAACCTTCTTCTCACCAGCTCAAAATTTCGAAACCTGTTTTTTCCTAAAGTACGCGGCAGATAAAGCTCAAATTTTGTGAGTATGTAAGGAAGTACGGCAGAAATAGGCTAAGCTTCTGGCTTCTCAAAACTCGAAGCCGGGAGTTCGAGAGAACCGGAAAACAAAAAAGTGAGGTTAGGTGTGAGAGAGAGATCAATGAAAACGTGTCTTTGAACCAATTAAAACGTCTCTTTAAAACAATGAAACTGTTTCTTTATTATATGCTCACTAAGTAAATCTTTATTTACAGGCAATGAAATGTTCTCTTTGAAATTCAAATGCACTATTTCATTGAAATCAATGAAAAAAATCAGTCTACCCATTTCTTTGGCGTCAATGAAATTTTTTTTCTCGGTGTAAAATTAATGTAATTTTTTGGCAAAATTAAAGCAAGTTATTAAAATTCAAATACTTTTACTGTAAAATTTAAGTACATTATTGAATTTGCTGTACCATACATTAATTTTACATCATCATTGTATATTAAATTTAATATACCAGTTTATGCATAAAAACTTCTCGTACTTGTAAGTTAAATTTCACGTAGATTTTTTTAGTGTTTATTGTGAAGGAAAATTCGATTCGACTCTTCGTTGTTTTGTTCAAACTGTAAAAAATGTTCAGGAAATTCATATATATTTATTGGACGTTGTTATGCATAAAACGGTATATTAAATTTGACATTCAATTATATACATTATTGTTACAGTATTTTTATATTATACATGACTTTTTGAATGGCTTTAATATACCGTGTACTAATTTTACATTATTCTTGTATATTAAATTTAATATACCAGTTTATACATTAAAACTTCCAATAAATAAATATTATTTTTAATTAATTTAAATTAATGTAAATAAAAATTCGCCTGTTTTCAAAAACGTAGAAATTAAATTTTTGATTACTTATGGATTTATACCTATTTAGCATTATTATTATCCAAAAAAAGTAAAAAAAAATCGTACTCTTAATAACGTCGGTTTTTTTAAGGGGGGAAATAGTGGCCATTTATTTATTCTTTATTAACTGTTTAATAACGTTTCTCGAAAATCGTCGTTTATAAACACTAAAACTTCCAATAAATGAATATTATTTAAAATTAATTTAAATTAATGTAAATAAAAATTCGCCTGTTTTCAAAAACGAAGAAACAAAAAATTTTATTACTTATGGATTGATACCTATTTAGCATTATTATTATCCAAAAAAAGTTAAAAAATTTCGTACTCTTAATAACGTCGGTTTTTTTAAGGGGGGAAATAGTGCCCATTTATTTATTCTTTATTAACTGTTTAATAACGTTTCTCGAAAATCGTCGTTTATAAACACTAAAACTTCCAATAAATGAATATTATTTAAAATTAATTTAAATTAATGTAAATAAAAATTCGCCTGTTTTCAAAAACGTAGAAACTAAATTTTTGATTACTTATGGATTGATACCTATTTAGCATTATTATTATCCAAAAAAAGTAAAAAAATTTCGTACTCTTAATAACGTCAGTTTTTTAAGAGGGGAAACAGTGGCCATTTATTTATTATTTATTAATTGTTTAATAACGTTTCTCGAAAATCGTCATTTATTCGAATGGTGTGAAGTAATTCATTCAATCGTTTATCAATAATTTGATGAAATATAGGAAATGACAGTATGTATCGGAAAATAATTTTCATTATTGAAAATGCTAATTAATTGGTGACGAAATTAAGGTAATTATTTAAATATAGCATGAAATTGCTTAATGTTGCTAGGAAATCCGATAAAGACATTATTCAAACACTTATAATTCTACGATAATATTTAGTCTAATGCTAAAATCGTATTTAACATATCCCTGAGTTTTATTATGCAGTTCGCGGTGCATTGGTTCGAGAGGGCGAGTGAGCGGCGCGGCAGACCGTTGATGGCTGAACAATTTGTTAAATCGACACAGCAGCAAAATGGTTAACTGCATACATCGCTTTCCACTAGTCGCTTCTGGAATTTATATCGTACCGGTCTCGTTCATTCCATACTCTCTGCTGTTTCGGTGTTGTACCGAAAACCTAGCCAAACTGTGTGTTATCACCCGGTTATTTCGTTTCGAGAGGTGCCGCGAGTCGAGCGTCGGAGCATCGAGTCCCAAGCGCCACATGACTTCGTAATTTGTTAATAGAAGTGCTTGATAACGAGTTCGTGAGCCGATTCCGCAATGTCGAACGAATAGTGGACGTTCGGGGAGTCGTGTCAGCATCGAGTCGCCAGCTGGCAACAAATGTGCGTATGTCGACTGCTATTTCCAATTTTAGCAATTGCCGGACACGTCGATCGCTCAAAAAGAAAATCGTTTTACTGAACTCGCGCGAGAGAGATTCAAAAGCTACCTCGATACATTGTCGACAAAAAAAGAAAAAAAAAGAAAATAAATATTCGTGGTGCAACGATTTTTTAATTTATATATACAATTTCTCTCCGTTTCTCATCCAGCGTAAAAAAAAATTCACTCCGAGAGAAACAATTGTTTTCCTAGCCAACTAAGTTCGCTGGGTTATCCAATTTTTCGGTTGCTCCAACAAATTAGTTGGTTGTGAAATCAAATTTGTTAGTTGCCAATCAATTTGTTTGCTTGATTTGTCGCCCTAACTAACTGATTTGTTTCTGTAATCAACTAGTTTATTTTCCTAACTAACTTTATCGCTTGGAGCTTATTCAAGTAATTTTTTTCGTGCTGTATGGAATCCAGAGTAGAATCTAGGATATAATCTGGGCTGTCCAAGATGGATTCTGGACAGTGCAGGATAGAGTCCAAGATGGACAATGGGATCTGATCAAATCCGATTTTCCATCCTACCCAGACTTCATCCTGGACCCATAATTTTTATGTAGCATAATTTGTGACCATTTAAAGGAAGAGTAAAAAAGGCGTCATTGCTTTTGCTTTTTCTTTAATTTCTTTTTCCATAATAAAAATTATATCCCATGTTCAACCCGAATGAACTTGATTGTTCGTAACCCGAAGTTGTGAATCCCTAATTATTTTAGAAATAAAATTGATGGAACAATTGCCTTTGTAATTATAGTTTTATAGTTATGTTATGTTATGTTATGTTTTTATATTTTATCTACGGCTACAATTTTCAACATTCAGACCGATTTATTATTTTTTTTTCTCATGATCGGAATTCCGTTATAATCAATCAACCGTATGAAATCTTTTAGACAATTGTTTTACGTATAATAAAAATCTTAGTTATTTATTGTTTTTGCTTCCTCAAACAGGACGCTTTGATTCATGAAAAATTTGTTGAGATTTTCATGCCAGTATGCTTAGAATTGTCCAAAACGTCGAGAAAAGTGGTTTAGAAAAAATGTCCGTATGTGTGTTTGTGTGTGTGTGTGTCCTGGGCTCCGAAAATTCGATGAATTATTACTCATTAACTGTTCGAGCGATATGGCTCAAATTTGGCACGCAAGTGGAGTAGTTGCCCCGCTTTGAATGTTGAGATTTTTGAAAAAACTAAATCAGCCATTTTGATTTTATGATACTTTTAATTTTCTGAAAAAAGGGCGTGGTCGCTCTAACTTTCGTAAAAATTAGACGATTTTGCTAAATAGTTGTTTATATATAAATATACGTTCAATGTTGTTTGGTATTGCATTTGGGCGAAATCGGCAAAGCGGTTCAGATTTGATAGATGTTTGAATTTTTCGAAAAAAATCATTTTTTTTATAAATCACGTCGAATTTCACCAATTTAACCGAAATGTTTTACAGATGAAAAGGAATATGCCGCTATGCCACGTACCAAATTTGACGATGATCGGTAAAGTGGTTCAGATTTTACGACATTTTGAAATTTACAAAAAAAAAACGATTTTCGCTCTAGCATCAGCAAAAGTTGATAATGCGAGACAAAAGTTTGTTCTCAATGGAAATAAGAATGCAAAGTAGAACTTTACACATTGCTTCATATATAATTTTTATTTTTTTTTAATTTATAATGACCGCTTGTCTCAAAATAGAATTGCTCATAACTCTCGAACGGCGTGACGAATCGAGATGAAAATTTACACAAAAGAGGAGGATAAACTCCGTTTTCGTTATTTCGATTAAGGTAGTGCTTGCGCATTAAGCTGAGGTCAAATAAGTTTTCGAAAAATGGGAAGGAATTGCAAACACTTTTCGCCAATATAAGCAAGGCTGCAAAGTAGAATTTTGCAAATTGCTTCCTCATTATTGTTGGATTTTTACAAAGCTTCCTCTATGAGGAAGCCAAAATAGATTAACATGCTTCCTCATAGAGGTAGATTTGTAAAAATCCAACAATAATGAGGAAGCATTTTGCAAAGATCTACTTTGCAGCCTTGTTTTTTTAAATATTTCTAACGGCGTGTCTGGACCTTAAAAAGTCTTTAGTATATTGAGATTCTTTACTATAAATAACTTTGATAACTTTTATTAATTACAACAACAATGCATGCATGCATGATTCACTTTTGCTTCCTTATAGAGGAAGCTTTGTTTGCATGAAAATTGGTTTTTCGACATTTTCATGTCACGTCACTCAGAATGGTCCAAAACGTCGAGAAAAGTGGTCTAGAAAAAATGTCTATCTATACAGATATCTGTGTGTAAGTATGTGTGTGGATATATGCAACTTCAAAAACTCAATCGCCTATAACAAAATAACGATTTAAGCTACCGAGCTGAAATTCGGTACACAAGTGAAGCAGCAGCACTTTTTTGATTATGGCATCTTTAATGTTATATTTTTGACAAATTCTAAACACAAGTTTCTATTTTATGCCTTTTTGAATTTTTGAAAAATAATGTGGTCGCTCTAACATTTATAAAAATTAATCCATTTCGCTAAATAGTTCTTTATGAGACTTAATGTTACTTGGTATTTAGTTAGCACTTAATGTTGTTTCGTATTAAATTTGGCTGAAATCGGTAAAGTGATTCAGATTTTATGGAATTCTGAATTTTTCAATAAATTAACGTTATCGTATTAATTTTTGCAAAACTTGACATAACGACCCCAAATTTGGTATATAAACAACATAATATTCAGCCATTATATATAAATATTTTAGTATTTTATGGAATTCCGATTTCTGCTTTTTATTGACGTTATTGGATTTATTTAAATTTGATTGTGAAAACGTTCGTTATCGCATCGAGAGAAGTAAAATATTTTTTAAATTTTCCACTCCTCTAATGTAGCGAATATTATTCGTTAAAAGGTTAACCCTGTTTTTTTTTTGTGTTAACCTTTTAACTGTCCGTCTTTTATTTCAACTCTTATATTTTATTGAAATACGTCAGGAAGGAAATTATAATAGTATTTGATAGCACGATGAATATCACATTTCCTTGTGCTATGTTTATTCTTAAAGCTTCGAAGAATTCTCAGCTGAAGAAAAGAAACAGTCGAGGGGCTTCCGTCGGATGGTACTGCGACTACAACCGTGAATCAGAAAATCAAATGAAGCCTTGGGATAACTTTTTATTCTCAAGTTACTCGACGTACGTCTGTAACATGGAAAGGGTCGACGATCTCCCTCTATACTAGGAACAGCCCCAGAGAAATTGCGTGCGGTGAGAGCCAGACCGAACAACGCATAGGTACGTGTCGAAACTCAACTTATTTGGCTTCCATGTTCAGCTGTAATCATATCGCAGAGGAATGTGAAGTTTAACGATGAATTTCCGGAAGAGCTGCAACTGAAATATCAGAATTGCAATAAAAATTTGTAAATTTAATATTTCTCATTATATCCAGCAAAAATAACAGACCATCATGAAATTGATGGAACAATGGATGGAAAAAAAATTGGCATTATTTAAAACTCAACTTATTTCGCTTCTAATTTCTGCTGTAATCATATCGCAGAGAAATGTGAAGTTTAACGATGAATTTCCGGAAGAACTGCAACTGAAATATCAGAATTGCAATGAAATTTTTTAAACTTAATATTTCTCATTATATCGAGCAAAAAATAACAGACCATCATGAAATTGATAGAACAATTGATGGAAAAAAAATTGGTATTTTTTTAAATTCAACTTATTTGGCTTCTAATTTCTGCTGTAATCATATCGCAGAGGAATGTGAAGTTTAACGATGAATTTTAGGAAGAACTGCAACTGAAATATTAGAATTGCAATGAAATTTTTTAAACTTAATATTTCTCATTATATCTAGCAAAAAATAACAGACCATCATGAAATTTATGGAACAATTGATGGAAAAAAAATTGGCATTTTTTTAAATTCAACTTATTTGGCTTCTAATTTCTGCTGTAATCATATCGCAGAGGAATGTGAAGTTTAACGATGAATTTCCGGAAGAACTGCAACTAAAATATCAGAATTGCAATGAAATTTTTAAAAATTAATATTTCTCATTATATCTAGCAAAAAATATTAGACCATTTTGAAACTGACGGAACAATTGATGGAAAAAAAATTGGCATTTTTTTAAATTCAACTTATTTGGCTTCTAATTTCTGCTGTAATCATATCGCAGAGGAATGTGAAGTTTAACGATGAATTTTCGGAAGAACTGCAACTGAAATATTAGAATTGCAATGAAATTTTTTAAACTTAATATTTCTCATTATATCTAGCAAAAATAACAGACCATTTTGAAATTGATGGAACAATTGATGGAAAAAAAATTGGCATTTTTTTAAATTCAACTTATTTGGCTTCTAATTTCTGCTGTAATCATATCGCAGAGGAATGTGAAGTTTAACGATGAATTTTAGGAAGAACTGCAACTGAAATATTAGAATTGCAATGAAATTTTTTAAACTTAATATTTCTCATTATATCTAGCAAAAAATAACAGACCAATTTGAAATTGATGGAACAATGGATGGAAAAAAATTTGGCATTTTTTAAAATTCAACTTATTTGGCTTCTAATTTCTGCTGTAATCATATCGCAGAGGAATGTGAAGTTTAACGATGAATTTCCGGAAGAGCTGCAACTGAAATATCAGAATTGCAATGAAATTTTTTAAACTTAACATTTCTCATTATATCTAGCAAAAATAACAGAACATCTTGAAATTGATGGAACAATTGATGGAAAAAAAAAATGGCATTTTTTTAAATTCAACTTATTTGGTTTCTAATTTCTGCTGTAATCATATCGCAGAGAAATGTGAAGTTTAACGATTAATTTCAGGAAGAATTGCAACTGAAACATCAGAATTCCAATGACACTTTTTAAAGATACTAGCAGCGGATGCGCGCGTCGCGCGCTAACCATCAGACTTCGGTGTTAAAATTTTTATTAGTGTACTGTGACTTTTACAGATTATCGTGGCTAAAATAACTTGCATTTTCGATATAAGAATTTGTGCCATTTTATTAGTTTTGTGAATTCTGAAATCAGAAACGGAAAAAAAGGTTCGATTTTTTAAATCATGGTAAAAAGGCATGTAACCGCCCGCGTAGAAACAAAGTATCTTGCGAAGAATCATTTAAAGAATCTTGAAAGGATCTTTTACGAAATCTTGAAAAGAATCACGATAGGATCCGGAGCAAGATTCGTTCTAGGATTCTCTTCAAGATTCATTCTATTGCGAAGCATTCTACGAATCTTCGTAAGTAAAGAATCTTGAAAAGTTTCTTTGAGAGAACCGTGAAAAGACTCCGTCAATTTAAGAAAAAAATCTTTGAATGAATCTTTGTAAATGTCTTTAAAAGTTTCAAGCAGAACCTGTTGTTTCTTTCTAGGATTCTTTTCGAGATTTTTTTTCTTCGGCAGCGTGAAGTGTATCTTTGCAAGAATGTTTCAAATAATCCTGAAAAGTGTCTTTCAGAGAATCGTAAAATGATTTCGTCAGTTTTAGAAGAAAATCGTTGAAAGAATCGTGATGAAAGTCTTTGAAAGAATCTTGCGAAGAATCATTTAGAGAATCTTGAAAGAAATCTGTCAAGAATCTTTGACAGCATCTTTAAAAGATATAAAAGATTATATAGGATTCGGATCAAGATGTCAGATAATCTGTCCCAGATTCTGTACGAGATGTCAGACAATTTATGCTAGATTCTTTTTCAGATTCTCTCAAAGGTCTAATACAATCTATACCAGATTTTTTCCGAGATTCTCATTTAATTATCATATAATGAATAAAACAATACAAATAAAAATGATTGAATCCAAGGAAAAAATTGAAAAAGAAGAAATATTACAGAAATCGGTTTTCTGGGCCAAATTTACGTTCAGTGCGCAAAGTTAAACCCTATAGTAAATTTTAAGTGAATTTCATTGGGTTTTATATAGGCGTATATAATATAAAAAATAGGGTGTATAAAAAATAAACGTATAGAATCTATTCTAGATTCTCTGAGATCTCCAACAGAATCTGGGATAGATTCTCTGACATCTCGTACAGAGTCTGAGACAGATTTTCTGACATCTTGCTCCGCATCTTATACGTAATTCTATTGTAGATTCTTTTGAAAATTCTTTTAAAGATACTTGAAAGATTTATTTCAAGATTCTTTAAAAGATGCTTTTAACGGTGTTCTTCTAAGATTGACGGAATCATTTTACGACTCTCTCAAGGACCCTTTTTTTTAAAGATTCTTTCAAAGATTCTCTTCACGCTGTCGAAGAAAATGTAGCTTGAAAAAAATCCGAGAAAGAAACAACAGGTTCAGCTTGATCCTCTTAAAGATTTTTATAAAGATTCTTTCAAAGATTTTCTTCTTAAATTGACGGAATCTTTTCACGATTCTCTCAAAGACACTTTTCAAAATTCTTTACACGGTTCTTACAAAGATTCGTAGAACGCTTCCCAATAGAAAGAATCTTGAAGAGAATCCTGGAAAGAATCTTGCTCCGGATCCTATACGTGATTCTTTTCAAGATACCTTCAAAGATTATTTGAAAGATTGTTTCAAGATTATTTTCAAGATTCTTTAAAAGATTCTTTTTTTCCACGCAGGCGGTACTTTCTGAAATACAATATGCGACTTGAGATCGATAGTGAATGCCAAAATTTGATATCTTGAAGAAAAAAAATAGGGTTCTTTAGGTTGGACTTTCCGACCAAAAGTCTGATCTCTGAATTCTGAAATCAGAACCGACCAAATTCTCCACTATCGTAAATTATATTTTTCATAAAAGATTGTCCAGGTCCACCACTAACTTAACAAGTGCAACTCAAAATAAGTCACACAAATTCGTAATTACAAGAAAAAAATTAAAAAATAATGTCACATACAAATTCTTCACTATCTTAATTATATTTCGCATTAACCATTATCCACATACATCACTAATTTGACAAGTGCAAGTCACAATAAGTTACACAAAAACGGTAGTAACCACAAGACAAAAACTGTCTAAAATATTTCTTCAACCCCCAAGCTCGTGATAAACTCAAAACAAGCACAAAGTGTCGATTTACCGAAAAGCATAAGCCAAATGCGGGTACATTCGAAACACCCGCATTCGTTTGGAGTTCCTGCCAAGGAAACCACTAAAAACCTGTCCGAGGTCGTTGACCGGTCAGATCATTAAATTCCGAGAGTTTTACCATAGACAAAGGTATGCAGGTTGCCGAGGACCGAACGTGAGTATTACCTTCGTGTATGGGTTATATAACCGAACTCAGTATTTCGCATCGAGTTCCAGCGCGGCAGTTGAACGTTGTACTGTTGCATTGTGCAATCCGCAAGTCATTCTACAATCGACAAAGGATCATTTTAACCTATCACAGCGGTTCGATACTGTACTCCTGATGCACCGCGCGTTGTAGAGACTCTTCCTTTTGGAATTGCAGCTTTGAACAATCGAGCACCCTCAGTCCTGCCGAGAGAACTCACCCACGAATCGCACAGAGATATTACGTATGTAGATGTTACAGTAGATGAGAGAAGAGAGATGAGAGGGTGAGAACAGGGTGAGAACAGAGAGAGAGAGAACAGAGAGAACATAACGGAACAGAGCGTGTGGCCACCTAAATCATGGCCCGATACGGAAGCAAGACTCTGAGCCACCGCGTGCGTTATATATTATTCCGCGTGCGTGTACTGTTTGAAGGTAAATAATGGCCCAGAGCGAGCGCGCATCCAACCCGTGGTATATGGTGCATTGCGTGCATGGAGCTCTGATGCATACGAACGCCTGAGCGCCCACCGACAGCATTCTCTCTCTCTCTCTGTGTCACTCTCATTCGCTCTGTCTCTCTCGCTCTCTCTCTTGGACGTTATATATATTGTCCAATATATACTGTATGTATGCAGTACAGGCCACGCTGTTTAATAGTCTCCTGCTAACCCCGAGATAAGGCAACTCCGGCACCACCGAGATCGACCCTCGAATTGATACGCGAAATTGATATTTCAGCTCGTATATTGGCCACTAGAATGTATAATGTCATTATTACTGTCCAAAATTTAATTAAACGGTGATAATAATGACATGCCATTTTATTCTGAGCCAACGGTCAGAAATTGGCTATGAATTTCATATAATTTGAGGATTTTTTTTTTGTGCGATGCATATCCAAGTTAATTTTTTGCTTCCTCATACAGGAAGCTTTGTTTTCATGAAAAAATTTTTTTTCGAGATTTTCATGTCAGTACACTCAGCATGGGCCAAAACGTCGAGAAAAGTGATTTAGAAAAATATCTGTATGTGTGTGTGTGTGTATATGTGTGTATGTTACACGATCGAAAAATGTAAACCTTTATAACTCGGGAATGTCTTGAGATATCAAGCTGAAATTTGGACCATAGATAGAGCGATCGAGCCTCATCGTTCATACAGATTTTTGTTAAAATCCACTTCATCGTTAAATTATTATGCGTTTTTAAATTTTTTGAAAAATGTCTGTTTACGCGATAACTCTTTGAATTTTCGAGATATTGATTTTTAAATTGGTATGAATTTGAGCTTTCATACGCCGGTGATCGCTATTGAATTTGGTTAAGATCGGTTGAACCGTAAAAATTTTATGATGTTTTGAATTTAAAAAAAAATGGACATTATCGCTCTATTGTAACTTTTACAAAACTTAAGATAGCGAGCTCAAATTTTGTATATAAATGAAACAATATTCAGCCATTATATATGTATAATTTAGTGACGAACGGTATGAAATTTTTGATTTTATGGAATGTTGAATTATTTTTAAAAATATACATTGTCACATTCACTTTCGGAAACGCTCTAATAATCACGAAATAACGTAATAACGAAATAGAAAAAGCGAATCCACAACATGTATATTTATGTAATTAAAACAAGGGTGGAAAGTAGAACCTTGCACATTGCTTCCTCATTATTTTTCGCGTTTTACAAAGCTTGCTCTACGAAGAAGCCAAAAATTGAATAACATACTTCCTCATACAGGTAGCTTTGTAAGAAGCGAAAAATAATGAGGAAGCAATGTGCAAGGTTCTACTTTGCATCCATTTTTTTAAATTGTTTTTGAGGCTGTAGCTAATTGAAAATTGTAGATTTTGGTTTAATTGATTGGAAAAAAAAAATGTTCAAAAATTCAAAAAGGCATAAAATAGAGAATTGTGTTTAGAATTTGTCAAAAATATAACATTAAAGATACCATAATGAAAAAAGTGCTGCTGCTTCACTTGTGTATCGAATTTCAGCTCGGTAGCTTAAATCATTATTTTGTTATAGGCGATTGAGTTTTTGAAGTTGTATATATCCACACACATACTTACACACGGATGTCTGTATAGATAGACATTTTTTCTAGACCACTTTTCTCGACGTTTTGGACCATTCTGAGTGACGTGACATGAAAATGTCGAAAAACCAATTTTCATACAAACAAAGCTTCCTCTACAAGGAAGCAAAAGTGAATCATGCATGTGTGCATTGTTGTTGTAATTAATAAAAGTTATCAAAGTTATTTATAGTCCAATATTTAATTAAACGGTGATGATAATAATGACATGGCATTTTATTCTGCGGCAATGGTCAGAAATTGGCTATGAATTTCAAATACTTTGAGGACTTTTTTTGTGCGATGCATATCCAAGTTAATTTTTTTTAAATTGTTTTTGAGGCTGCAGCTAATTGAAAATTGGAGATTTTGGTTTGATTGGGATAAAAACTTTTCAATTACTACATCTTCTTTGTTTTTTTAGTGGATTTATAGAATTGTTACTAATTATGTATCATTATTTGTTGGGACACATATTTGGAGACAATTGGTCGTACCAATTGATGAGGTTTTCCAAATTAATATGTTATTTAATGCCAATGATAATCCAATGAATTATTATACTGTTGTTAAAGATTTAATGACAAAATACAATTAAATTGTAAAAGAATAAAATGTATACATTCTCTTTCGACGGTTTATCTATGATTTTACAATAATCACTAATTGTGTGTATTATTAATAATTAGTAAAAAAGTTTATTGGCATATGTTGTATTTGTTTATTTAATTTTTTTTTTGGACATCGATTTTATACAACATATAAATGGTTTATAACATATTGCCATTGAGCCATCGACCTGGATCCTTAAGCCCTGAATATTTAAAGTGAATATTTACGTGATAGTTTATGTGTTTTTTTAAGGGAGTCTTCTAGTGTACACGGAGAGGAAAGTCTGTGTGTCGCTACGCGGGTTTCTGTTGTTAATTACTATAACTTGCGTACCGCGGTGACACAAGGGCTTATCAAAGTTGTTCCTATACACGTAGAAGGTTTCACAATGTGTATTGTAATCTTTCCGATTTTGCTTTAGTACCATGCTCATTATTCCTATATTAATGTTTCCAACCGAAATTTTACTTATAAGTATACGTATGACAGTATTTCCTTTTTATATAGGAACAATTAGTACATTTTTCGTACTATTTTCAATATGATACAGGAATTAATTATGGAAGGATTTTCTATGCGTTCCCTTAAATACATTTAAGGAAGGGGAAATGCATTTAATATGCTTTGCAAGTTAGTGTATAAAAAATGTGAACATTTTTAAAGACGCCATCATATTTTGTAATTCAATTTTGTTTTTCTGACTGTTGTGTTGAAACTGTAACACACTAGCCAAAGTAGGTCGATAAATCAGAGTTGTAACTTATCATATGACAACTCGACCAAAAATACAAACATTGTCAAAAATACAAATAATCTTCGATGTCCCACGAAAGACATTTTTGGGCGAAAAGACGGCTCTTTATATGCACTGCCGTAGATCTTGTCGTTTGCGAGAAAAGTCGTGGTTATTCGCCATCTAGCGGCTGAAAACTCACTCAATGTTCTCTGGGTTTGTTTACTATATAAATATGACAAGTCAATGTTTCTTATGGTGTATAGTAATTACAACATTTCTTATACACTCTAGATTCACAGTTCTACTTATTTGTGATGTCGCTAGATGGCGAATTCGTGTACCGATTCTCGTAAATGGAAGTGACTACGGAGGCGCATATAAGCGGGGAGGTTTCATGCCGATTCGTCCTGTGGCATTATACCGCAGGGCAATATATCGATTTTTTGTCGCTCTCTTCGGGTCGTTCTAAAATAGTAACGACCCAGCGCTTTTGAAGAAAAGAAAGACTTAACAAAAACCTCAAACAACAAACGTATGCTGTTAGGAAAATTTTACATATGTAGTGGATGAATAAATTCGCGACGTCATCATTAACCATGTTCTTATTTGCGAATCTAAAAAATCCCTTCATGTTGATAATCCCAAAGCAGAATAGGAAATTAATACTAATCGACGGTAATAAGTCCCATGTAAATGAAGATTACTCCAATGTTTTCAGCTTTCGAAAAGATACAGATACAACGGATTACTATACTGTTAAGGAATAAGTCATTGTTGTAATCAAGCAAATTTGGGACGATTACTATACGTATCGTAAGCTGTAAGTTGTTTATGTGAGCTTTTACAATAGAGCCCATGTGTCACTGCCGTACAATATTTTCTGCGAGTGTCAGCTACATTCGCGGATCCATTTCTCTCCGTGTATATACTCTTTTTCGAGGTGGTTGTTTAGGAATTAAATTTAGAAAAACGGTTAAATGTAGAGTGTTAATATTTTACAGTTATATTAATGCATGTTTGAAGCACCATCTTGAATTTTTTCAAAGCTTTTTATTCCAAATGAGACAAGATATTTAATGTTTTGCAGGTCATGTCGCGAAAATTGTTTTTAGTCGGGGGTTGAGATTGTGGCTGTCCTGGTCATCTCAAACAAACGTTCTTTTTTAAATTCAATTCTTTACAAATATGGCTATCGTTTGGCCCTCCATTTTTATTATTGCTTTATAATTACTATTTTTCCGAGCCACGAGAAGTGAAAATTTTACTGTGAAAATCAGAGTACTGTTTTTGAAGCGCCGCCATTTTGTAAATTTTTCATACATTTTTTTATTAAAGGCCCGAACGATAACCATATTCGTAAAGAATAGAATTAAAAAAAAAAGTTTGTTTTAGATGACTAGGACGGCCACAATCTCAAAGCCCGACTAAAAAGAGTTTTCGCGGCACATCATTAAATATCTTGTCTCATTTGGAATAAAATGCTTTGAAAAAATTCAAGATGTTGCTTCAAACATGTATTAATATAACTGTCAAATATTAACACTGTACATTTAAGGGGAGGGAGTCAGGTAAATAAAATTGATTTTGGAAATTCAATATCATCCACATCCTATTGCATATAAAAATGCCCAGTGCACTATAATGTTGGTGCTCGTTGAAAGAATTTTTTACTGTCGTCTGACTTGCATATGCTTTTCAATATTATCTTAAGCAAAGTCTTAGGTTTTCCATTCTGCGCATGATTCAGATCAAACTACTAGGCAGATTGGAATGGTTGACGTCTCATTTTCTTCTTCATGAGAAGATACACCGGCTAAATGGAGCAAACTATTTTTGTTCATTCTGAAAGCAAAGTTAATCACTGATTTAGAAAATAGCATAACATTTATTTATTAATAATTATGTCACTTAAAAAATATTACCTTTTATTAACATTTGCTCCATTTAGCCGGTGTATCTTTTCATGAAGAAGAAAATGAGACGTCAACCATTCCAATCTGCCTAGTAGTTTGGTCTGAATTATGCGCAGAATGGAAAACCTCAGAACTTTGCTTAAGATAATATTGAAAAGCATATGCAAGTCAGACGACAGTAAAAAATCCTTTCATCGAGTACAAACAATATAGTTCGTTGGGCATTTTTATATGCAATACGATTTGGATGATATTGAATTTCCAAAATCAATTTTTTTGACCTGACTCCCTCCCCTTAACCGTTTTTCTAAATTTAATTCCCAAAAAACCATCTCGAAAATGTGTATACACTAGAAGACTGCCTTAAAATATTTGTTTGTGTAGAAAAACGGTTAAATGTACAGTGTTAATATTTTACAGTTATATTAATGCATGTTTGAAGCAACATCTTGATTTTTTTCAAAGCATTTTATTCCAAATGAGACAAGATATTTAATGTTTTGCAGGTCATGTCGCGAAAATTCTTTTTAGTCGGGGGTTGAGATTGTGGCCATCCTGGTCATCTGAATCAAACGTTTTTTCTTAAATTCTATTCTTTATAAATATGGCCATCGTTTGGCCCTCCATTTTTATTATTGCTTTATAATTACTATTTTTCCGGGCCACCAGAAGTGAAAACTTTACTGTGAAAATCAGAGTACTGTTTTTGAAGCGCCGCCATTTTGTAAATTTTTCATACATTTTTTTATTAGAGGGCCGAACGATAACCATATTCGTAAAGAATAGAATTTTTTTAAAAAGTTTGTTTTAGATGACCAGAACGGCCACAATCTCAAAGCCCGACTAAAAAGAGTTTTCGCGGCACATCATTAAATATCTTGTCTCATTTGGAATAAAATGCTTTGAAAAAATTCAAGATGTTGCTTCAAACATGTATTAATATAACTGTCAAATATTAACACTGTACATTTAACCGTTTTTCTAAATTTAATTCCCAAAAAACCACCTCGAAAATGGGTATATACACTAAAAGACTCCCTTAAAAGATTTGTTTTTCTGATTTTTCTGTTTTCATAGCATCATTAGCCATTTTTTTCGGTTTTTAATTTACATTTGGTAGCAGTTGATTGAATAGATTAGTGATATTGTGGATTTGGCTGTGTGAATTATTTATTCAAGGTACACTTAATTGGATATAATTGTCCCTTTATCCGCTGAAATTCTTCTGCCAATATCATTACAAAGCGATGTACTAATTGTAGTACATTGTAAATTGATAATAATGAGAATGATTGAATAGGCAGAATTGTTCATCGCCATGTCTACATATACAAAATCCAATATCTCTATGCCGTGTGCGTAGTAAACTCGAAAATGTTTCAATCGATTTACATGTTCCTTTCACTAATACATTCAGATAAAGCGCAGCGAATTTTTTCATTTAACGTAAATTCAAAATCTACAACGCAACATATATAATTTCATCGATTGACATAAAAGCAATAGTTACAAAGCATTATACTATTTATAAAAACGACGTAACCTCTTATGTAAATGGACACATAATTACTATTCCATAATAATGACCAATAATGGTTATGAAATTATCTTTCAACTTTTGAAAAATCATTTTTTTCTTAAGCTTTAAAAAAAATTTGAGTGCAAAATAAACGATTCTGTATTTGTTATTTTGTTTATGCAGCACGTATTTTCGAAATCTATTTTTTACAAAGCTTTTCCCTGAATTTTTAGGAAACATTTATTTTCGTTAGTTAATTGTATCAGAATAATAATTATCATATCAATTATGTTTATATAAATGTTTGTCATTTTCAACCCAATAATTATTGATTTGTACCTATAAATTCTGCTAAAAAACAACATATTTTTTTAGCAAACAAATTGTGATCTCTATTAGATTAAACATTGATAATTTCGATTATCCATAATTTTAGTATTCTCTACTGACATTCTTTAATCCACAAATTTTAGTCATAAATTGTAATTGACCAAAACGGATGTAGTATTTTTACCAACTTGACTATCATTCATTTTAGGGTTAAACTTCGATAGTTTGTGTCGCCTTAATCATTCACTATGCTTCCAACTTCTGTACAATGACAAAATAAAATATTCACTCTTTTCATACTGGTTGCTGAGCTATGCTGAAGAATTTAAGAGCGAACTTTTATATAAATATTTATAAAAACGACGTAACCTCTTATGTAAATGGACACATAATTACTATTCCATAATAATGACCAATAATGGTTATGAAATTATCTTTCAACTTTTGAAAAATCATTTTTTTCTTAAGCTTTAAAAAAAAGTTGAGTGCAAAATAAACGATTCTGTATTTGTTATTTTGTTTATGCAGCACGTATTTTCAAAATCTATTTTTTACAAAGCTTTTCCCTGAATTTTTAGGAAACATTTATTTTCGTTAGTTAATTGTATCAGAATAATAATTATCACATCAATTATGTTTATATAAATGTTTGTCATTTTCAACCCAATAATTATTGATTTGTACCTATAAATTCTGCTAAAAAACAACATATATTTTTAGCAAACAAATTGTTATCTGTATTAGATTGAACATTGATAATTTCGATTATCCATAATTTTAGGATTCTCTACTGACATTCTTTAATCCACTAATTTTAGTCATGAATTGTAATTGACCAAAACGGATGTAGTATTTTTACCAACTTGACTATCATTCATTTTAGGGTTAAACTTCAATAGTTTGTGTCGCATTAATCATTTGCTATGCTTCCAACTTCTGTACAATGACAAAATAAAATATTCACTCTTTTCATACTGGTTGCTGAGCTATGCTGAAGAATTTAAGAGCGAACTTTTATATGAATATTTATAAAAACGACGTAACCTCTTATGTAAATGGACACATAATTACTATTCCATAATAATGACCAATAATGGTTATGAAATTATCTTTCAACTTTTGAAAAATCATTTTTTTCTTAAGCTTTAAAAAAAAGTTGAGTGCAAAATAAACGATTCTGTATTTGTTATTTTGTTTATGCAGCACGTATTTTCGAAATCTATTTTTTACAAAGCTTTTCCCTGAATTTTTAGGAAACATTTATTTTCGTTAGTTAATTGTATCAGAATAATAATTATCACATCAATTATGTTTATATAAATATTTGTCATTTTCAACCCAATAATTATTGATTTGTACCTATAAATTCTGCTAAAAAACAACATATTTTTTTAGCAAACAAATTGTTATCTGTATTATATTAAACATTGATAATTTCGATTATCCATAATTTTAGTATTCTCTACTGACATTCTTTAATCCACTAATTATAGTCATGAATTGTAATTGACCAAAACGGATGTAGTATTTTTACCAACTTGACTATCATTCATTTTAGGGTTAAACTTCAATAGTTTGTGTCGCATTAATCATTTGCTATGCTTCCAACTTCTGTACAATGACAAAATAAAATATTCACTCTTTTCATACTGGTTGCTGAGCTATGCTGAAGAATTTAAGAGCGAACTTTTATATGAATATTTATAAAAACGACGTAACCTCTTATGTAAATGGACACATAATTACTATTCCATAATAATGACCAATAATGGTTATGAAATTATCTTTCAACTTTTGAAAAATCATTTTTTTCTTAAGCTTTAAAAAAAAGTTGAGTGCAAAATAAACGATTCTGTATTTGTTATTTTGTTTATGCAGCACGTATTTTCGAAATCTATTTTTTACAAAGCTTTTCCCTGAATTTTTAGGAAACATTTATTTTCGTTAGTTAATTGTATCAGAATAATAATTATCACATCAATTATGTTTATATAAATATTTGTCATTTTCAACCCAATAATTATTGATTTGTACCTATAAATTCTGCTAAAAAACAACATATTTTTTTAGCAAACAAATTGTTATCTGTATTAGATTAAACATTGATAATTTCGATTATCCATAATTTTAGTATTCTCTACTGACATTCTTTAATCCACTAATTATAGTCATGAATTGTAATTGACCAAAACGGATGTAGTATTTTTACCAACTTGACTATCATTCATTTTAGGGTTAAACTTCAATAGTTTGTGTCGCATTAATCATTTGCTATGCTTCCAACTTCTGTACAATGACAAAATAAAATATTCACTCTTTTCATACTGGTTGCTGAGCTATGCTGAAGAATTTAAGAGCGAACTTTTATATGAATATTTATAAAAACGACGTAACCTGTTATGTAAATGGACACATAATTACTATTCCATAATAATGACCAATAATGGTTATGAAATTATCTTTCAACTTTTGAAAAATCATTTTTTTCTTAAGCTTTAAAAAAAAGTTGAGTGTAAAATAAACGATTCTGTATTTGTTATTTTGTTTATGCAGCACGTATTTTCGAAATCTATTTTTTACAAAGCTTTTCCCTGAATTTTTAGGAAACATTTATTTTCATTAGTTAATTGTATCAGAATAATAATTATCACATCAATTATGTTTATATAAATGTTTGTCATTTTCAACCCAATAATTATTGATTTGTACCTATAAATTCTGCTAAAAAACAACATATTTTTTTAGCAAACAAATTGTTATCTGTATTAGATTAAACATTGATAATTTCGATTATCCATAATTTTAGTATTCTCTACTGACATTCTTTAAACCACTAATTTTAGTCATGAATTGTAATTGACTAAAACGGATGTAGTATTTTTACCAACTTGACTATCATTCATTTTAGGGTTAAACTTCAATAGTTTGTGTCGCATTAATCATTTGCTATGCTTCCAACTTCTGTACAATGACAAAATAAAATATTCACTCTTTTCATACTGGTTGCTGAGCTATGCTGAAGAATTTAAGAGCGAACTTTTATATGAAGCTTTCCTCTCTATTTTATTTAAGGACTCCCAGGGTGGCTACTGTCGAGTGGACGGAAAAATGTAACATTTTAACGGTAAAAGAAATGCGGGAGGTCGGATGGCGATTTAATTGAGGCCGAAAACGAACCTGGAGTCGTCAGTTTGTACGAAAATATAATTTACTGTATTCAACCGTGGGAGGGCGTATGAAAGAGCTGACGGTATGGTTAGCCAGTGGGAATGCAGTTGGCGCTAGGCGGCGACCGTTCTAACCGGGACAAGACTAAGTGGTTACGCGCGCTTAATTAATGTCAAGTTATTCTACGAGAAGACAAGGGAGGTAGGCTGCGCAAGATAGAGCGAACTGAAGCGGTAGCGAGTTTAGCCTTTTACCTCTTTTGCCTCAATTAACACTGCTTTAAATCGCCGAAACACATTAAAAACCTTTTATTTAACCGGTAGCACCGCGATAACACGATAATGCCCTCGTTTATTTAGCGTTAATGTTAATCAACGGGAGAAACTCGCTACGATGGAGAAATTATACAGTTTTAAAAGTGTCCATTGACCTGATTTTTAAAAAACGAGAAATTATTCTCGCATTTTTTTCTCCACTCCATTGCTGTCACTTTGTCCTTCTCACTGCTCTCTAATATTAATTATGATCCAAGCGCTGTTTTATGACGATCGGCACCACGTCATTACAGCTCATTTTATTATTTTAAAAACGAAAAATTGCAAAATTGAATTATGAATTAATTGAAATTAGATAGTAGTTAATTACCTTCATCGAGTTCAGCCTTTTCAATAATGATATTTGAGATAAGTCAGTTTGTTTCTGAATCGTGAGATCCCGTGCAGAAAAATAGTTGGGGCTCCTACTTGGCCCTTTCTATTTTGCCCCAATTCTATTAGGGGCCCAGTATGGAAATCTAAGTACAGCCCTACTAGGCTGGTCACGCTTCAAAGTATGGGGCCTTTATAGATTTCCCTGTTAGGGCCTATAAAGGCTGCCCTATTAAGCCCCTACTAAAATAATAAAGAAAATTGATTGAAAAATATTAATTTTTTGCTTATTAAATCGAGTAATCCTGCATTTTAAGTAGATATTACATCTTCCTCTACATGATGGTACATATTAATCACTGAAAAAACATATAAAATTTTTTTGACATTGACGGGAATCGAACCTGGGACCCTCCGGATGGTGTTGTTGCACTGCGCTTTAGCTCATTCGGCCATTCAGATCATATGATTATACAATTTTTTTTTGTCTATTTGAATATCGGTAATATGAAATATAAAATGAAATTCGTGTAATATAGTCCGAACTTTATAGATTTGTATGATTGTGTCTGCTGTGGTAATAATAGAAGCACATTCATTTATTTTTCACGGCAATCGGTTATATAAAAAATGATAACTTGTATCGTTTGTGTAATTTATAAACATATTCGACGAAGTTGCTTATTTCATTGTTTGCGCGCATTAGTTCGTAGGTATTTGGGTGGACGATCGTCTGACTGACCTGAGGGTTAGTACTAGGGTGACCGCGTGGCTGACGACTGATGGTCAATACTTAGATGGGTGACCGCTTTGCTAACTCTGACTGATGTCAGTACTAGGTTGGATAACCGCCTAGCCTGACGGTAATTACTTAGATGGATGACCGCGGGGCTGGCGACTGATGGTCAATACATAGATGGGTGACCGTTTAGCTGACACTGACCTTCAATAGTTAGATGGGTGATCACCTGGTTAACTCCAACGGGTTACAGTAAGGGAATAATTTGTCATATCTATTGCAAAATACGTATCGGAAATATCAAAAAACAAGGATGCAAAGTAGAACCTTGCACATTGCTCCTCATTCTTTTTCGCGTTTTACAAAGCTACCTCTATGAGGAAGTATGTTATTCAATTTTTGGCTTCCTCATAGAGGAAGCTTTGTAAAACGCGAAAAATAATGAGGAAGCAATGAGCAAGGTTCTACTTTGCATCTTTGTTTTAATTAGATAAATATACATGTTGTGGATACGCTTTTTCTATTTCGTTATTACGTTATTTCTTGATTATTAGAGCGTTGCCGAAAGTGAATGTGATAATGTATATTTTTTAAAATAATTCAACATTCCATAAAATCAAAAATTTCATACCGTTCGTCACTAAATTATACATATATAATGGCTGAATATTGTTTCATTTATATACAAAATTTGAGCTCGCTATCTTACGTTTTGCAAAAGTTACAATACAGCGATAATGTCAATTTTTTGAAAAATTCAAAACATCATAAAATTTTAACGGTTCAACCGATCTTAACCAAATTCAATAGCGATCACCGGCGTATGAAAGCTCACATTCATACCAATTTTAAGATCAATATCTCGAAAATTGAAAGAGTTATCGCGTAAATGGACTTTTTTCAAAAAATTAAAAAACGCGTAATAATTTAACAATGAAGTGGATTTTAACAAAAATCTGTATGAACGATGAGGCTTGATCCCTCTATCTATGGTCCAAATTTTAGCTCGATATGTCAAGGCATTCCCGAGTTATAAAGGTTTACATTTTTCGATCGTGTAACACACACACACACACACACACACACACACACACATTTTTTTCTCAATCACTTTTCTCGACGTTTTGGCCCATTCTGAGTGTACTAACATGAAAATTTCGGAAAAAAATTTTTTCACGAAAACAAAGCTTCCTCTATGAGGAAGCAAAAATCAAATTATAAAGGGCCTATAAAGTTGTCTATACAGTTCTCTGTAAAGGGTACCTTTGCAGGCAACGCAGAGGCTCAATATGGGTGACCCTAGTGAGGGTTCCACATTTGAGCCTGATTAGGCCCCGAAGTGGACATTTTTTACTATATATTTTGTCGTAGTAGCCTCTGTAGAGCCTAGTAGGGTTCTAGAGTGGATTCCCTATTGTGGATGCCACGTTTATACCTAAGAAGGCCCCTTATTTAATCGCGGATGCCCGAACTAATTTCTGCACGGGATGAATCAGTTTGGTATTGAACGCTGAGATTTTTCAGTTTGAATAATTTCCGTAACTTTTTTTTTTCATTACGAGCTATCGATATGTAAGTTTGAATTTTGAATGACGGCCACACACACACAATTTTTTCTAAACCACTTTTCTTGACGATTTAGACCATTTTGAGTGTTCTGACAAAAAAAACTCGAAAAAAAATGTTCGCTCGAAAACAAACCTTCTTCTATGAGGAAGCAAAAAGAAACGTCCTATCCGTGAGCTGTAAAGAAAAATCAACGTGTTGCAACACTTAAATTTTTACGCTCTTCAGAAACACTCCAATGATCAAGTTTTACTGTTTCCTTACTAGTGTGAAATACGCAAGAAGTATAGGAGTAAAAATGGTTCAACATAAAATAGGACGTAACGTACGTAAGTTTTGCATGTATATAAGTTATCACGAATGGTGTACACATGTCAGAATCATATGAAAAACTTCGTTGGTCTATTGTACGATTTACGGACCTTGTTGCAAGGATACACTCACGCATGAACACATTCTACCAGATCCAGCCACAGAATAGTTTCCCAAACACCAACGCCATCCAGTAAAGTTTATCCTTGACAGTCCTGCTTGGCCAGAGATATACGATCGAATCTGTCCTACCGTTCTCTATATACCCATCGCTATGTGGCGGTAGTATGCAAGCTCGTCTTTTGGTCATGCAGAATAGAAGCTTGTGCTATTCGAATTGTTACCGGTTCTGGTTCTGGTGGTTTTGCTACCATCGCCACTGTGGCGTTTCCACTGTTTCCCAAATCCTGGCTCCGTTAAATTAGATTAACCTGTTCCGAGGTTGCTACTATCGTTGTATGGGCAGACTCGGAAGCGTCGTGCCTTTGTACCTACTATCCCATTGTATATACACTTGTAGCCTACTGTTAAATATATATGCAGATTGTCTGTTGCATTTCATACATTACGACCTAGTTACATGACTGGGATGGTGCCACAAGACTGATATAACGTCTGAATCCTTCCCTAGATGGCGGTGCCATAATCACAAAATTATGAGAGGCCCTTAAGTGTCTGGAAACACAGGTTAGACTAAGGATAATTATTTGAGCTTGTACTGTAAGAAGGAGTCAATGTGCATAATATTTGTAAACAAATATTGTGAAACTTTCAGGTGAGTAGACAAGAAATTCATATAAATTCTTTCTGGCCCGTGCAGAAATCTTTCGGGGAGTCCCGATTTATGATCGGATTCTGATCAGGATTTGGTAGGGATTCCTCAAAAGTGGTATCATTGTAAGAATCCAAATGGATCCGAATTTAGAAAGTAAAATTAATTATCCTTATAAGATTCCAGCTATATCCCGATTTGAATTTTCGAATTACCCGTTAGTAAAGTCGGGGATGTCGCAGGGATATCGTAGGCCGAATATCGTTATTAGATTCCAGCTAGAATCCGAGTTGAATTTAAAAATCAGTTATTAACGAAGTAAGGGACATTGTAGAGACTTTTTACTTGTGGTCAGAATTTGTTCGAATTTACTAAAAAAAAAGGGTGCTCATAAGATTTTAGGTAATTCCAGGCGATGATATTTGAATGATACCATTTACTGTTGGATATTTTTGATTATTTTTCTCATCGGAATTTCGACCAATAGAAACGACGCATTTGGCCTCATGTGGGCGAATCTAGGCGATTTTATTTCGGATATTTTTTGGATATTTCCTAACAAGTTGCTAAGCAATAAAAACAATTTCTGAGCAACTTTTAACCTGAGAATTCTTCACATCTGTCAAACTTCTAACGAGAACTGGAACGTGATGTGAAGAATGAGCCGAAATTCCGATAGAAAAAATAATCCGACAAATACCCCTCGAGCTTTAAAATTAATCGTGTATTTCCTTTAAACTTCCCTGCATACAAACAATCGTGTCAAATTTTGCAGAAAACTCCCTCGCGTACGCGTTCGCGATTTTTTAACCTGCAAAACTTGACACTCTTGTTTGTACGCAACGAAGTTATCGGGAAATACCCGATAATTTTGAAGCTCTTGGGGTATTACTACTGATTATTTTTCCCATCCAAATTTCGACCAATCAGAGCGCGGTATTCAACATCACGTGGTACAGCTAGGGTAAAATTATATCGATAATTTTTCGAAAATTTCCCGGCTCGGTTGCTAAGCGATAAACAATAATTTTTTTGACACTTGTAACCTCTGCGAATCTTTAAAACGTCAAGGTACTATTAACGGTCGTCAATATGAGTGAGTCAAAAAAGCGATTTGGTGATGAATCGCTTCAGAACATCGCTAAAAAAATAAAACAAAATGTCCCGGCAAATACAGAAAAGAGTAAAAAATCGATTTGGGCGCAATTCACTGCATTTTGTGCAGAGAGAAAATATGTGTTGGATGCAACATAGGTTTTTGTTCTGATTATGAAATTTCCTTGTCAGAATGATAATTTTTGTCTCATGGTGCAATTCCATTTGTCGCAATTTGAATAGAAAAAATAATCCCCCGAATACCACTCGAGCTTCGAAATTAATCTGATATTTCCCTCCAGGTTCCCTGCAAACAAATAAACTCGTCAAGTTTTCCAGAAAAATCACTCGCGCTACGCGCTCGTGATTTTTTAACCTGGAAAACTTGACTCGTTCATTTGTTTGCAACGAACCTGTCAGGAAATATCCGATAATTTCAAAGCTCTTGTGGTATTACAAGTGATTATTTTTGCCATCGGAATTTCGGCCAATAGAAACGACGCATTTGGCCTCATGTGGAGGAACCTAGTCGATTTTATTTCAGATATTTTTCGGATATTTTCTAACACGTTGCTAAGCAATAAAAACAATTTCTGAACAGAAATTGAGAATTCTTCACATCTGTCAAACTTCTAACGAGAACTAGAACGTTATCTGAAGAATGAGCGGAAATTCCGATGGAAAAAATAATCCGACAAATACCCCTCGAGCTTCAAAATTAATCGTGTATTTCCCTTAAACTTCCCTGCATACAAACAAGAGTGTCAAGTTTTGCAGAAAATTCCCTCGCGCAAGCGTTCGGGATTTTTTAACCAGCAAAACTTGACACTCTTGTTTGTATCAATGAAGTTATCGGGAAATACCCAATAATTTTGAAGCTCTTGGGGTATTACTACTGATAAAATATCGAGAGTCGACTTTTCAAGCTATCTTGCAAGTGCACGCATTAGAAAATTCGATGAGATCCGTATCTTTCTATATATATTAGGGCTGTTCAAAAAAACATAATTTTCTCATAATCGGTTGCTCCTGAAATGCTGTATTGATTATCACAAAAAAAATGTTTTCGCGAAAGCTGGCAGTTGTGCGATGATATTAAGTACTGCCGTATCAAGGCCAAAATTCATGAAAAGCGGCGATTTTTATAAATCTTTTTTTTTACGTGGTGAAGAGCTCATGGAGATTGTGGTTGCTTTCGATAGACTATGAAATTGTGTAAAGTCAGAAACATGTTCGATAATGTTTAGTACTGCCGCATCGACATTGAAGTTACCAAAATCAAAAAATTAAATCCTTTAAAACATTGAAATATTCGTCTGCTCATCGACTATTTCGTGCGATTTCAAATGAAAAAATGGCTCTTGAAACGGGTACTTAATATCATCGCACAACTCCCAGCTTTCGCGAAAACATTTTTTTTGTGATAATCAATACAGCATTTCAGGAGCAACTGATTATAAGAAAATTATGTTTTTTTGAACAGCCCTAATATATATACGCGTCAAACTACAAGTCCTCACCATACGTACAACGGATTAAGTATCAAATTAGGATCAACAGTTTCCAAGATCTGGATAGCCGAGTGAGTTATGACACAGCTGTCGTGCTCTAGAATCTGCAGGGTCGGTGGTTCGATCCTAGGTGAGTGACAAATTCTTCAGTTTTTTGCGGGGCCGTTCTTGTGCCAATCAGTAGAGTCAGTTCGTACATCTAATTAAACGTGGAAGTAACCGCATAAAAGTAAAGTCCAATATCATTTTAAATAAATTTTCCGACTTTTGAGGATCTTGGATTCGGTCTGGAATTCTTATTAGGATCCGATCGCGTATCCCGATCAGAATCCAATTTGCGACCATTACATTCATTCTCGGATTCTAACTGGATCTCTAACCAGATTCCGAGCTGTTCGTAAGGAATCCAGTAAGTATTCAGCTGGATTCCTATCACAATTTCTGCATAGGGGTCTTTCGTATGAAATGTCCGACTATTTTTATTGCTAATTCATTATATAAAGCCTTTTGGGAAAGGAAAGAATACTGCCGAAAATTCATGTATTAAATACCACAATGATAGAATTAGGCAATATACTTTTCTTTCCGTTGTTTCATCATGAAATTCGCTTTGTCTTGGAAAATATCTATTTCATAGTTATACACAAACTATAGGAGGTGCAAATAACAACATTAGTAAGTAGTGAAAGATTTTTCAATAAGAAATTATCATAGACATCCTTAAAGCCACCTTAAAACTTAGAGACAATTCAGAATACCAGTCCAAGATTTCGACATTTATATGATTCATATTACATACATAGACCATGTGGAAAAAAAAGTAGTGAAAGTAAGTAAGTAGTAAGTAGTGAAAGATTTTTCAATAAGAAATGATCATAGACATCCTTAAAACCACCTTAAAACTTAGACACAATTCGGAATACCAGTCCAAGATTTCTACATTTATATGATTCATATTACATACATAGACCATGTGGAAAAAAAAACTCTATGCCTTATTACGATTTTAGAAACACAACAAATAGCGATAATCGATTATTCCATAACCATAATTCGAATATTCCGCTGGATGTTTGTGGATTTTTGCAGTTGATGAATTTCGTGGCATCTCGTTTATTGCCCTTCAGAAGCATTCGCCATTAGTGAAAGGCTGTAGGACCATATAGAACAAGGCATTGATCACGGTATTCCGTAATTTCATCATTCATTGCCAATTAAATCAGCGAAATATTTATCGAAACAACGAACCCGGAGAAATAGTGACATATCCGCGAAATGGAGAGAAAGAGGGCAAGAGAACACAGTCGAAATTAAATTTAACCGGTGTCCGGGTAGCATGTATGGTATGCACAGTGCGTGGAAACTATGTGAGTATTAAACCGCAAAATCTGTACAAAGGGTGACCATCATTGTGCACTCTCCACGGTGTATTGCTGCACTGGCCGCCAACGGCAGCAGCAGTTGCCCAGTTGTGACACAAATTGGCGGTCAAAAGCCGTTGACGTGTCACGAACGCGGCCGCGGTGACATGCTGTAATGCAAAATGCGTTCAGCTGTGAGAGAACGCGAGACAGAACAGACTGGTACGTTCGTTGCCCTGGTTGGTGACGAAACACGACGATGCTCTCGATACGACATTGCATCGCTGGATTTCCATTCAATCGTCACATACCTTCGGCATAGGGTTACCGGAGTACCTTTCAGAGCTTTTGTCGGGAGGTGGCCGCTTTGGCATTTACAAAGAGGCTATGGTTTTTCACCTCTTGAAGAGAAAACGGGAGAAATCCGATCAATACAGTCTGTACCTGTGCAGATGTGCTGTTACGTCTGAATGATTCCTCGTCAGAGTCAGATATTGCTGCAGGGTGATGATATTGTGGCATATCTAAGTCAGTTACTATTCAAAGGACGATGGGTTTTCACCTCTCGAAGAGAAAACGGGAGAAATCCGATGAACACATTCTGTACCCGTGTAGATATGTTGTCGCGTTTGAATAATTCCTCGTCAGAGTCAGATATTGCTGCAGGCTGATGATATTGCGGCATATCTAAGTCAGTTACTATTGAAAAGGCGATGGTTTTTCACCGCTCGAAGAGAAAACGGGAGAAATCCGTTCAATACATTCTGTACCCGTGTAGATGTGTTGTCGCGTTTGAATGATTCCTCGTCTGAGTCAGATATTGCTGAAGGGTGATGATATTGTGGTATATCTAAGAGCGGCCTTATCAAGTTTTGTCCGCAGTTACTATTGAAAAGACGATGGTTTTTTACTTTTCGAAGAGAACGGAAGAAATTCATATAATACATCCTGTATCCATGTAGATATGTTGTGTTGTGTCCAGAATTTGTGCTAAATTCTTTTAATTATTACAATTGCACAACGGTCACTCGACTTATGCTGGTGTGTCAAGACAGCACGGTTGACAGACCTGGTTTGATTGCGGCCAGTCGAAGGCAAATCAAAAAGAGCAAGATCAGCAATTTTTGGCTATATCAGTTAGGAACTGCAATACCCAAAATTCAGTCTTCATTCGAACATCAAAGTGACCAGTCGATCTCGGGTCAGACTCGCTCATAAGTAACGGAATCGAGACGAGCTCGATATTGTAATACACTATAAGGTAAATGTCCCAGTAATCGACCAGTCTCTGGTAAAAGAACAATAAATAAGACTGTGAGTGCTTTTCGACGCTTAAATAAATTAACAACACTTCCTCCGATTTATGTGCAATATTATATGAAAATTTGAGGCTTGTAAAATGACACCAGTGATAATAAGAAAATCGTAAACTTGCAGTGACCGAGCCGAGCGTGATTTCATCGAAATCCTTGATAGGGAGGTTAAGGTGCGTCTCGTGACATTTAGTTAAATTCTGCGATGCACGAAGACTTTGGCTGAGTAAGTTTAATTTGATATTACATATGGAGAATGTGGTATTACTAAATAAATATGATTTTATCGTAAAATTGTTGTTTGCGCAAAAAATCGCGGAGGACGATAACTGGTTCAGAAAAACACATAAATGTCCGGGTAATCGACCTACTGTCGATCACTAGGACAAAATTGTGGATAGAAAATTAGTGTAAATCGCGTATTGTTTTTATGAATTAGATGATAAAAAATAATGTAACAATTCATTCATCGATCGAACTGTACGAGGAGTAGTTATGGATAGGGCTATTGGGCTCTCTATAAATAATTAAACAGCAAAATAAATCATGTCGATAACTGGGCCATGCATATGTCCATGACTGGGTCATGTCATGTCATGGGTCGATTACTGGGCAAACCGTGACTTTAGTATGTCCATGACTGGGACATTTGCACACCTCAAGTTTTATATTAATTTTTTATTACAAGAAGATAAGGTAGACCAAAAAAGTTAAGCGTCCTATTTGTTGACAAGATCATACTGATTCTTTACAACCTACAATGACAGTTATTGACGTCTTAATTTCTGACTTTTCTTAACGTGTCGATTACTAGGACATATAACGGTCGATTACTGCACCAACTATAACTTTAGTATGTCGATGACTGGTACATTTGCATTTCTGAAGCTTTAGAATAAGTTTTCACTACAATAAGATAAATTACGGAAATTTTTGAGGTTGTTATTTTTTCATACGACTATTCTGATTGATTATTACCTAGAATGATCATTTTTTGTATCTTAATGTGAAAGTTACGTTTTTATAAAGTCGGGCAATTTAGTTAACGTGTCGATCACTGGGACGTTTACCTTATTGTTATTTGTTTAAATAAATCTTCTTAATTTTACGTAATTTACTTGAGTCTAACTCTTTATTGGCAAACGATCTCAATAAATAAAATATATGTTATATTGATCCCCTGCGGGCATAACAGTTTTCACACTTGACTGTTTTCTCGTTAGCACCAAATATTGTTGCAGGGAGACAAAATTGTGACATATCAAGTATCTACCTGATCACGTTTTGTAGTTACTGTTAAAGAGGCGATGGTTTTTCATCTATCGAAGAGAAAACGAGAGAAATCCGTATCATGCATCGTATACCCATGTAGATGTGTTGTCACGTTTGAATGTTTTCCCGGCAAAGTCACATATTGTTGCAGGGAGCCGAGATGGTGATAAATGCAAGATCGGGCCGATCCAGGGTTGCCCACAGTTACTACACACACACGGAAAAAAAGGCTTGGTTGGAATAACCAAGTGCCTTGGTTATATATGCGCCAGACAATTAATTGGTTAGACCAACCAAGTTATTTGTTAGGCTACCAATTTCTTGGTTGGTCTAACCAAGTCACTTGGTTAGCTGACCAAATCACTTGCTTAGCTTACCAAGTGACTTGGTTAGTCCAACCAAGAAATTGGTAGCCTAACAAATAACTTGGTTGGTCTAACCATTTAATTGTCTGGCGCATATATAACCAAGGCACTTGGTTGTTCCAACCAGGCCTTTTTTTCCGTGCAGAAAAGGGATAATTGCGTCAAACAAATCCCGTAGTCACCGGCTGACAAATAAACATTTAGTTACAGCAACGAATTTTTTTGTTTTTTCAACAGTTTCTCGATTCAGCAGACCAACAGATGTTTAAGGTGAGAAAAATTTTTGTTGAGCTGACTAAACAATCTATTCAATAGCCGGTGACCGCTGGCTTTGTTGAGCCAACCAATCCCTTTTCCTAGTGTCTTAAAGAGAAGATTGTTTTTCATTTCTCGAAGAGAAAATGGACGAAATCCGTTCCATATATCCTATACCCGCGCAGATGTGTTGTCACGCTTGAATGTTTCCTCGTTAGAGATAGATATTGTTGCAGAGAGACAAAATTGTGACATATCCAGAATCTGCCTCATCAAGTCTTGCAGTTATTATTAAAGAGACGATGGTTTTTCATCCCTCAAAGAGAAAATGAGAAAAATTTGTACCATACATCCTATACCCGGTAGATATGTTGTCATGCTAGACTGATTCCTCGTCAGAATCAGATATGCCTGTGGCGGGTCGTGATTGTGACAGATCTAATATCGTCCTGATCAAGGTTTCTGCGCAGTTACTATTACGGAAAACCAGAATTGCTCCTTCCACTAGACTGTCTGGTTCTAGAACCCGCCCGAGGGCTTATTCTGTTCCTTGTACAACTGCTTAATTAGATGGCTTCTGTCTTTAGTGCTGTTCGTGAGGCTAACCACCGCTAGGTGTCGTATCGACGTGCCGTTTCTCATAAACGAAATGGTAGTCATAAAACTTGGTGGTTATATAAAACTTGATAAGACTACGCGAGACAGGTGCAAGTGCACATACATTAACGATTTTGACAGCAGTAATCGTTGATGAACAACATCGAGTACGTTTATGTAATAATCAATAATTTAACATGCAAGAGCTTCTTGATTGAAAAGTTTGATAGAAAATTAATTATAATCAATAGAATTTAAAAAAAAAGAATAGTGCATAATATTTGCGATTTAGCTTCATTGTTCGTATTCTATGGAATTGTCCAACTAATGAATTTTGCATAATTAAAAAAAATAAGGATGCAAAATACCTAAATCATGACTTTTTTATAGGGTCATCTTTACGAAGTGTGCATTTTACGAGCTTATAATAAATTTTCGTAGTTACTATGGTCATCTCTGTTGTGAAATTAGACTAAAGGACATAATTAGATTAAAGGATATAATTTGAGCGGCAGTTTTTTTTTTACAGTAGAGCAGCATTATCTTAACAAATATTTAAGAGTTATCGCTAGAATATCTGTGGTTAGCGATATCTGCGCGTCGTAAACGGGTGTAGGAACCATCATCACACAGTTTAGTTAATCAATACTGTAACATTCCCATATGTCCAATTGCAGAACCACGTACAAAGTTAAGGAATAGCCGCACTGTAGTTAAGTAGGTGCTACATTAAGGAACATCTTCTGTTTCTACAAAAAAAAGTTTTAAAAATTAATTTTTTTTTTAATTATTGCTAGTACTTGACTTATTATTATCCGTAAATTTGTTTTCAACATTTTTGCATTAGAATAAAAAATTATGTTTACAAAATATCCATCCAATGTAGAAATTGTGCTATGTTGGCAGTTAACCCTTTGCGTCAGTGGGTCACTGAGTGACCCACTTGTTTTCGCCTAGATTTAAATGTTTTAAACTAATTTCTGACAATAATTAACGAGTTTTTCCAATTTCCCTTGCGGACTCATCCTACCGTTTTTTAAAACTGGTATATGGTTGGGTTTTGATAAGGTAAACGGCCCTGTTTCTGACGCTGATCCACTTCCTGACGCGCTACTTTAGCATAGGGGGATTCTCCCACCATTCCAGAAACAGCCAATAGTATTTCGTAAATGGTGGCGTCACAAACTGCGACACTCGTTAGGTCCTCGTTTACTCTATGGTTTTACATGGGCAGAGTGAGAGGGTTGCCTTACATCGTCACAAACTGGGCCGTTTACCTTAGGATTTCGGAAGGATTGGAAAAAAGTTCGATATTGAGTCGAATTTCGGTATTCAACCGAATTCTGACTGGTAATTTTGTGCAAAAAATCAACCCGTAACCAACCAAGTTCCAACTATGTAAGACTTAGTTTGGAGTCGGATTAACGGTTGGTTTTGCAAATTCCAACCTTTAGTTTATACAAAATCCTACCAAATTTCAACCTTTACCCTATCTGATGGTTGGAATTTCACTGGTTATGGGTTGGTTTTTTTTGCACAAACCAACCAATGGAAATTGGGTTGATGTGCAATTAGTCAGGTCTGCGAGGATTCGAAAACGAAAAATGTATTTCTGATAGGGCCCATGCAGAAATTTCGGCAGGGTCCAGCTGGATCCTGCTTGGTATTCCCATCTTCTGGTCGGATTCCAGTTGGTCATCGGAACGGATTCCAGCCATGGGATGTAACACGCGGAAACTGGGTTCTGATCAGGATCTCGACCTGGGATCCGATCCGGTGGCTGACTGGATTCCAGCCGTTAGATGGGCATAGTCTGGATTCACCTGGATCCTTGTTGAACGATGGGAATACCAAGCTGATTGCAGCTGGATCCCTGTCGGAATTTCTGCATGGGCAGCGACGAGAACGCGTGGGGAGAACACCTGGGGACACATGAACCGCAAACCTTGTTACAATCACGCGAGTTAAAGAAAAGTTTTTCGTACGTGTATTCTACAGCATTTTAAGGTAAACGGCCCTGTTTGTGACCCTGCCTCGGTTTGTGACCCTCGATAGCTATTTTACACCATCATAAATGTAATTTACGTCGAATTTTAACCTTATTATCGCCAAATTAAAGAGCGTTTTTAATAGTTTTTTTCTGCAATAAACAAATTTCGTAACAAATTATTTAGAAATACATTTCACCGGTGAAAGCCGTGGTATTGCGTCTCAGTGAGTTCGAACCGCCATTCCTAGACGGAGCTCACTAGCTGCATCGGTCGCGTATTTGATCGTTTCCATTGTTAAGTAAGTATAATACAACATAACAATTATATGAAAATGATCACAATAATTAGCTTTATCAACAAAAAATAGAATACTTAAGCTATTGATTAGTTTTTCCCGTAAACTCAAACGGTCAATAACTCCCAACGTAATTGTGGTTATTGACGCGGTTGCTGACCCTCTCAATATTTACGATTTTTACTTGTTGTTGAAAATTAGGTTAGGATTGAATACTGTATAAATTTCAACATTTAACGTTATTACGGTTTCGTTTTCATTTAATTATCGATATTTTTTCCAAATAGGAGTTCGAAAAACCCGGATAGGTGTCAGAAACCCGGTACACACGGGGGTCAGGACCTAAGGCGTGAGTGTCACAATCCCGGTACACGCGGGGGTCAGGACCTACGGCGTCAGTGTCACAAACCCGGTACACGCGAGGGTCACAAGCTACGACATAAGTGGTTCTGCAGGGTCAGGAACCCCGGCAGTAGACAAGCAATATTTAAATAATGTTTTTTATTAATATTCTCAACATTTTGTCTTTGAAGAATAGTCTAATCTGTTTCAGAAAGTTTTAATTTACGTATTGAAAACGTTCGGTAAATAACAGAAAATCGACCCCGCTGCTCTAAAAGTGTCACAAACTGGGCCGTTTACCTTAGTACATAAAGGGTGAAGTAAAATTAGTTCCGCACAAATCGTTGAGTAACGGGAAAACGATCTGGATTCTGTTCATCCAAGTATAACCCCTCTTAGGGTAACCCTAACAAATTCCGATGCGCGGTAATACAGCTCGTCGTTCAGAATTGGGTCCCGACCCGGAAACCATTCCGATCCTAAATCGGACGGCTCTCTTAAGGTAACCCTAGCAAATCCTAATCGATGATAAACTATCATCGAGTGCGTAACCGGAAATCTATTTGGGATCTATTCAGATTCCAAGTTAGATAACCCATTTATGGAAACCCGAGCCCATCCCGACCAGGATCGAGTTTTAAACTGTGACGCCCAGACTGATTTCTAAATGGGGGCCTGGAAAAAGTGTCACAAAATAGTCGGACCTTGATTCTACTCTTCTCCTCATTTATTATAAGACTTGGAAGCGATCCATCACACGCACTGTTGATTATGCAACGGTTACATATAGTTTTCCGGTACAAGGAGCAGTAGTTATGGGTTCACTTAATTATTGGAAGCATGCTTGCACCAGTCCCTTGAGTCTGTCTTCGTCTCACCCTCGCGTCTGCTATCCTTGTACGATATATGTGCTCTATTGTTTCAGTGTATAGTATTGATTGGTAATTGGTCCCCGCGGAACACAAGTGTGAGGGAATGGTCAACGAGGATCTTGGGTATTGGAGCGTAAAACGTAGGTGCGTGGCTGCGGGTTGGTCGACGAGTGTCGGCACCAGGAGCTATACAATATACAGTTAGGAGGGAGGAAACAGCAACCAGGCAAAAATACCCCTGGTTTTGGACGAAAACGGTTTCCGTAATCCACAAACATAGGCTATACGTTTCGATCGGCATTCCAGTAGTCACCAAAATGTGAATGGGCCCTTGTATACACACTAACGCTCCCACGAATGTGGTTCGGAAAAATATCTATTCGCACACATTTGCATCATGTACATGTGCATAGTTCGTAATTGCCGGATGACCACCCAACGCTCTCGTCCATACACTTCAATGTAGGTATCCAATTGCATGCATTGCGTTTTAATTTTGCAGCTAATTTGTCTTCTATCGTCGCATCAGTGAACTTGTTGGATTCAGTTCTATATTCACATATTATGTGAATACCCGGAAAAGTGCAGTGCGGCAAAGAGCAAACTTTCAAACAATGGAGGGGATTACACGTTTTTCCATTATTGTCTCTTGTATTTATATTTGTAATTACACATTCAGCGATTCAATTTACGTATTTTTACTGCAGAGAAATAAACACTGGATCAATGAGAAGTGATACACTTTATTTTTATTGTATGTTGTTGTTCAACGTGGATATTTATTTCGCTGAGATCCAAAGGAAAATCATTCAGTGAGAAATTAATAAAGTTGAGTGCAATGAAGGAATGGCGAAATGAAGGTAATGGAGAAATACGATTACTGCGAAAAGATCTAAGAGGGATATTGTCGTGAATTGTTTGAGCTTTCTGCGTGTACTGAAATGATGTAATTAAGCTTTGTTACAACCTACCCAATGGCCACCGACAACTTCCAACATAACACGCTCTAAATGACCTCATAATTGTCAAAATATTTCTTAAGAACGTCTTTTACTGGGTCATAAGACATTTGTGATATGTGAGTTCTATCAGCTGCAGATATGATTGAGATTGTAAATTCAATTCAAACTGTTTGTACCTGAAAAATGGTTTCTGAAGTTGACAGTATTATTTCCGGTGGCTTTTGATTTTAAATGGGTTACAATGTTTTTGTTCATCAATCGACGATAATATTAGTGGTGGTAGAAAATTGCTTGTCATTCTCCTGTTTTTCTCTAGGCGACGTATTTTTAATTGATTCAAATTTTCCTCGAATTTCGTTTTTGGGGATTTTTTTATTTTTCGTTGATAAGATATTTTCTTGATTAAAAAAAATGAAAATCAAGAGAATGATGATATGTAATTGATAAAATGTTTCATTGATTTCAATAAGATGGATGACAAGAATGTATCCCATTTCCTCTTTTACATCCCAAAAATAATACTATTCCAACTTTTAATTGGTTCTCAGGAATATAAATAGAGTTTTTTTTTCTCCTAAGAGGGATTTTGTCCTGGAGATTATTTGAATATATAGGATAGTAATTCAGACTGTTTTGCACTTAACAAACAGCTTGTGAACTTGAAACTATTATTCCAAGTGATTTCAGATGACAATGTTACTTTTTTTTCAATTTTTCGACATTAATTTTTGTATATCAGCAATCTTTAAATGTTTTGAATTTTCCTTAATTCTTGTATTTTGAAAAACAATAATTTTTAATTTATCAGACATTCGTTTTATTAAGATAAGATCAGGAAAATTGTGGTTTTTCAAACTAACAAGATTTTCTTGGTTTCAATAAGATGTACATCCTGACAGTAAGTATCTCATTTCCCTTTTGCATCTCCAAGATCATAACTTTTCACATTCTGAATTCCCGCACATTTTTCTTAGAATATTGCGCACACGTACTTACAGAATGAAAGAACTGCGCGAGTAAGAGCAACGTGAAGGGTCTGAGCAGTTGCAGAATCTCATTACAACGTTACAACCTCAGTAACGAAGGTAATTTCGTGTATGTGATCTATCGTCATTAACAAGTTTCTCTCTCTTTGATGGAAGAGGCAAAGAGAAGAGCTTTTTTTAAAAAATAAAGTATGATGCAATTGTCACAGTCAATTAAGTCGTTAGTTCGTTACGTTTAAAACTACAAATATTAGTTTTTATCTAAAAAGACGAATTTCTCATTACAGATTAAAAAAATTATAAAATTGAAATCAATAAAAAGTGTATAAAAAATTGGGACAGTTATTTGGATAAAACAATTTGGCATTTAAAAAAAAATTGAGTACATATTTATTTATTTATTTATGGGATTAACGGTTTTTGTTGGTGAAATTTGATGAAAATTTAATTAGTACGGTAAATAAATTTTTAATAAATGCTGTATTAAATAAAAATAATAATCTGCTGCATATTATCGAAACTCACCTAACAATCCAGTCGTGTGTTGCTGCGTTGCGCCTCCTCACTCACACACTCACGAACACGCACACACAAACACAGAAAAAAGATAGCTCGCAGGTAAAAACGTCAAAAGTCGATGGCACGCAGTGCAGCCATTTATTGGTCACCTCACAATCGATTATTTGCTCTTTGAATCGTTTGTTTTATCACAAACATGGTAAAATCTGATCGTGGGAATAAACAATTTCAACTCTTCCACTATCAGTACTCCGCACATTTACTGTTTCAATATTCGATCTCTGCGCTATATTCTCTTCACCGTCACCATAGATGATTATTTTAATCCTCTATATCGAGATTTATCGATCTTATCATCGATTTTCAGGGATTAAACCGAATTAATTTATTTTTTAAAAACACCATCAAGATCACGTCTGGGGTGACTTAAGCATGGAAAATCTGACAAATCCACCCCATGCCTCTCATCACAAAAAATATTAAGGTGATACAATTATTCATTGGCAAATGCGACTTAAAAAAAATGATTTTTTCGAACTTCGATTAACTAATTAATAAATAAAATCCACGATCCAGTCTGAAGTAACTTAAACAAGTGATTTTTCATTTCTATCACTGTATCACTTAAGCCCGTCACGTTTTCAACTTTCGAAAAAAACTTTATATCCGCCGTTATTAAGGTGTCACTTGTTTTATCGTTTTGTTTTTTTTATCTAAGAAGATAAAATAATTTTTGTGTGCTGCACCCTCGTCATCACGCGTGATTTAATGCGTGCTTAGCAGACGCGAGCGACGAGTCGTCGCGACGCGGATACTACTGACTCCGCAAATTCTCCGTATCCTCGTACAAGATTCGACCCCTCGCCCGAACCCCTTGAGCGCGCGGGGTTGAAAACGCGCAAGCGTGTACGACTGCCGCCACTCGCTTTTTCCACCCCCTACAGCTCCAGCCCTTACGAACGTAGCATACACGTACACACTTAAATGCATGTGTGTGCAAGGACAGGAGATGCACTCGACGAGCCATCGTGACATACGACACCCGATCTCTTTTCACTAGCTTACAAACCATCCCTAGAATGCAAAGTTGTATATAAATACCATTATTGTTATTATCATTGCCTCCTCATAGAGGAAGCTTTGTTTTCGTGCATTTAATTTTTAAAAATGTATGTCAGAACACTTAAAATGGTCTAAAACGTCGAGATAAGTGGTTTAGAAAAAATGTATGGATGAAAATTTCAAACTTACATATCTCAAGAACTTCTTCAACACTCGGTCTGAAATTTGGCAAACATGTGAAGCAGGTCGCCGCCTTCGTTTGTGGTAATTAAAAAAAAAAAATCAAAAATAGATTCAAATTTTATTTGATTTCCCAATTTTCGAAAAATGTCTGTACACTTTCTAGCATCCACAAATTTTTAGCTATTGAGCTAAATATTTTTTTATGAATAAAGCTATGTTAAAGGAGGATCGGTATTGAATTTGGAATGAATCTGTAAAAAAGTTCGGCTTTGATGGGATTTTGAATTTTTCAAAAAATATTCGCTTTGCTCTAACTCACGTAAAATCTCACAAAATTAACTGAAATTTTCTACATTATTGTTATGATTATTGTCTCCTCATAGAGGAAGCTTTGTTTTCATGCATTTAATTTAAAAAAATGTATGTCAAAACACTTAAAATGGTCTAAAACGTCGAGATAAGTGGTTTAGAATAAATGTATGGATGAAAATTTCAAACTTACATATCTCAAGAACTTCTTCAACAATCGGTCTGAAATTTGGCAAACATGTGAAGCAGGTCGACGCCTTCGTTTGTGGTAATTAAAAAACAAAAATTCAAAAATAGATTCAAATTTTATTTGATTTTCCAATTTTCGAAAAATGTCTGCACACTCTCTAGCATCCGCAAATTTTTAGCTATTGAGCTAAATATTTTTTTATGAATAAAGCTATGTTAACGGAGGATCGGTATTGAATTTGGAATGGATCTGTAAAAAAGTTCGGCTTTAATGGGATTTTGATTTTTTCAAAAAATATTCGCTTTGCTCTAACTGACGTAAAATCTCACAAAATCAACTGAAATTTTTTACAGATTAAAAATAATATTCAGTACTACTACCTACGAAATTTGGTCGTGATCGGTAAAATGGTTTGGATTTTACGTGATTTTGAATTTTTCAACAACTTATAGGTAACGAAAAAAGATGCAAAGTACACGGAGAGAAATGGATCCGCGAAAATAGCTGCCACTCGCAGAAAATATTGTACGGCGGTGACACATGGGCTCTATTGTAAAAGCTCATATAAACAACTTACAGCTTACGATACGTATAGTAATCGTCCCAAATTTTCTTGATTACAACAATGACTTATTCCTTAACAGTATAGTAATCCGTTGTATCTGTATCTTTTTGAAAGCTGAAAACATTGGAGTAATCTTCATTTACATGGGACTTATTACCGTCGATTAGTATTAATTTCCTATTCTGCTTTGGGATTATCAAACATGTAGAGATTTTTTAGATTCGCAAATAAGAACATGGTTAATGATGACGTCGCGAATTTATTCATCCACTACATATGTAAAATTTTCCTAACAGCATACGTTTGTTGTTTGAGGTTTTTTTTAAGTCTTTCTTTTCTTCAAAAGCGCTGGGTCGTTACTATTTTAGATCGACCCGAAGAGAGCGACAAAAAATCGATATATTGCCCTGCGGTACAATGCCACGGGACGAATCGGCATGAAATCTCCCCGCTTATATGCGCCTCCGTTGTCACTTCCATTTACGAGAATCGGTACACGAATTCGCCATCTAGCGACATCACAAATAAGTAGAACTGTGAATCTAGAGTGTATAAGAAATGTTGTAATTACTATACACCATAAGAAACATTGACTTGTCATATTTATATAGTAAACAAACCCAGAGAACATTTAGTGAGTTTTCAGCCGCTAGATGGCGAATAACCACGACTTTTCTCGTAAACGAAAAGATCTACGACGGTGCATATAAAGAGCAGTCTTTTCGCCCAAAAAATGTCTTTCGTGGGACATCGAAAATTATTTGTATTTTTGACATTATTTGTATTTTTGATCGAGTTGTCATATGATAAGTTACAACTCTGACTTATCGACCTACTTTGGCTAGCGTGTTGCTGTTTCAACACAACAGTCAAAGAAACAAAATTGAATTACAAAATATGATGGCGTCTTTAAAAATGTTCACATTTTTTGTACAAGAACTTGCAAAGCATATTAAATACATTTCCCATTCCTTAAATTTATTTAAGGGAACGCATGTGCATGTGTGTGGTCGTCACTCAAAATTCAAACTTACATATCGCAAGGACTGCTTTAACAAACGGACTGACATTAACAAACATGTGAAACAGGTCGACGCCATTATTTGTGGTAATTTTTTTTAAATTCACAAATAGATTCAAATTTTATTTGATTTTGCAATTTTCGAAAAATGTCGGTGCGCTCTCTAGCATCCGCAAATTTTTAGCTATTGAGCTAAATAATTTTTTATGAATAAAGCTATATTAAAGGAAGATCGGTATTGAATTTGGAATGAATCTGTAAAAAAGTTCGGCTTTAATGGGATTTTGAATTTTTCAAAAAATGTTCGCTTTGCTCTAACTCACGTAAAATCTCACAAAATCAACTGACATTTTATACAGATTAAAAATAATATTCAGTACTACTACCTACGAAATTTGGTCGCGATCGGTAAAACAGTTTGGATTTTATGTGATTTTGAATTTTTCAAGAACTTATAGGTAACGAAAAAAGATGCAAAGTACACGGAGAGCAATGGATCCGCGAATATAGCTGCCACTCGCAGAAAATATTGTACGGCGGTGACACATGGGCTCTATTGTAAAAGCTCATATAAACAACTTACAGCTTACGATACGTATAGTAATCGTCCCAAATTTTCTTGATTACAACAATGACTTATTCCTTAACAGTATAGTAATCCGTTGTATCTGTATCTTTTTGAAAGCTGAAAACATTGGAGTAATCTTCATTTACATGGGACTTATTACCGTCGATTAGTATTAATTTCCTATTCTGCTTTGGGATTATCAACATGTGGAGATTTTTTAGATTCGCAAATAAGAACATGGTTAATGATGACGTCGCGAATTTATTCATCCACTACATATGTAAAATTTTCCTAACAGTATATGTTTGTTGTTTGATGTTTTTTTTAAGTCTTTCTTTTCTTCAAAAGCGTTGGGTCGTTACTATTTTAGAACGACCCGAAGAGAGCGACAAAAAATCGATATATTGCCCTGCGGTACAATGGCACGGGACGAATCGGCATGAAACCTCCCCGCTTATATGCGCCTCCGTTGTCACTTCCATTTACGAGAATCGGTATACGAATTCGCCATCTAGCGACATCACAAATAAGTAGAACTGTGAATCTAGAGTGTATAAGAAATGTTGTAATTACTATACACCATAAGATACATGGACTTGTCATATTTATATAGTAAACAAACCCAGAGAACATTTAGCGAGTTTTCAGCCGCTAGATGGCGAATAACCACGACTTTTCTCGTAAACGAAAAGATCTACGGCGGTGCATATAAAGAGCAGTCTTTTCGCCCAAAAAATGTCTTTCGTGGGACATCGAAGATTATTTGTATTTTTGACAATATTTGTATTTTTGGTCTAGTTGTCATATGATAAGTTACAACTCTGACTTATCGACCTACTTTGGCTAGCGTGTTGCAGTTTTAACACAACAGTCAGAGAAACAAAATTGAATTACAAAATATGATGGCGTCTTTAAAAATGTTCACATTTTTTATACACGAACTTGCAAAGGATATTAAATACATTTCCCCTTCCTTAAATGTATTTAAGGGAACGCATGTGCATGTGTGTGGTCGTCACTCAAAATTCAAACTTACATATCGCAAGGACTGCTTTAACAAACAGGTTGACATTAACAAACATGTGAAACAGGTCGACGCCATTATTTATGGTATTTTTTTTTAATTCACAAATATGTTCAAATTTTATTTGATTTTGCAATTTTCCAAAAAAGTCGGTGCGCTCTCTAGCAGCCGCAAATTTTTAGCTATTGAGTTAAATAATTTTTTATGAATAAAGCCATGTTAAAGGAGGATCGGTATTGAATTTGGAATGAATCTATAAAAACGTTCGATTTTAATGGGATTTTGAATTTTTCAAGAACTAAATGAAAATAAATGAGCAAATAATGTGCAAAGTAGAACTTTGCACATTGAAGTAGAAAGTTGCAAAGCAGAACTTTACACATTGAAGTAGAAAGTTGCAAAGTAGAACTTTGCACATTGTTTCCGCATTCATTTTCATTTTTTTTACAAAACTTCTTCTATGACGAAGCCAAAATGAATAAATAAGCTTACTCATCGAGAAGGCTTTGTAAAAAATAAAAATGAATCAGGAAGCAATGTGCAAAATTTTACTTTGCAAATTTTTTAAATTATCATCATCACGTGAACCAGGGGAATGTAAGATTCACGATTTATCGTAAATGCTGCATAATTTTGAGCTAAATAAATATTAATGTTAATGTCTCGTTCGTTTTATTAGGTTAGTTTGTGGTATATTTGTATGCTCGATAAAGTTTCAGTAGTAGATGGTAAATACACAGGTGGGTTAGAGCTCGTGTGCGGTTTCCGTATGAGAACTGCCGAGCTCAGCGATGCGACGGGCTCGGTCGCACGAGAATAAAGTGATAAAGGATCCCGTATGGAAAGGACCGGAGAGCGAGCATATTACAATGTATACGAGTGTTTGTACTATCACTGTATATATAGGTGCATGCACATTCTAGGGTAACGTATTCAGACCAGGCAAAGTCCAGGATGGAGTTCGAATATTACGTATTAAGATCACTCCAGGGAATTCACAAGGGCTGGTTTGCTGGTAGGATGAAACTATAGTTGCATGTCTCTAGGGAGGAAGAGAATTCACTGCTGGTAGTGCGTAGAGAGTTGCACAAGTTTTAATTTCATCCATAGTCACTCTTTGTGAAAGTGTACGTGTGTGTAAATGCGAACGAACCGAGCTCGACGAGTGATTGTTCAACGAAACTTTCGATATGGAAGGGAAAAAAGTTTCGAAACGTAAGCTCGCTTTTTTGGTAGCTTGAGATGCATATTCGATGAGTTTACTGGTTTTTTTTTGTTCTTTTTCCTGTGTAGTTTCCGCAGAAATAAAAATTTAATGAATATGTGAATTATCGAAAATTTTATTACAAACGTAAGTTTTCAATATAAATGAGTAACAGTGTATTTAATTTCTTTTAAATACTGACTTAAGGGTACGCTGGAGTAGATTTTTTTACCGACTTTGGTCGGTAAAAATAGGCGATTTCGTAGTATACACTATTCATCGAAAATATGCTACAAATATACGTCAAATTTAGCAGGGATGTAATAAAATCCTTTATGCTTGGATGTCCGGTCGAATTACTGTTCAAAACATACAAGAAATGTAAGAAATTGTATATTACTGAACCTCTCAAAAACCAATATGGCCGCTCGAAATGTCAACAGGTCCTTTGGGGTAAGTTATAAATGTTTCTGGAACTCAGATGTGTTAAATCAGACCGGACACCCATTCTTTGATTATTCCTGAACCTTTCAAAACCGTCGAAATGTCGATTACACAATCCAAATCCACGAATAGTGTATACCACGATTGCAAAGACTGTTTGCTTTTTGCACAGGCTCAGAGCTGGTAAAGAGCATGAATATAGTTCCGTTATTAGGAGACAGGTGGCGCTGACGTAGTCTGTTTACTTTTGGCAAAAGCTCCGAGCCTCTGCAATGCGACCGTAGTATACACTATATATGGATTTGGCTTGTGTTGTTAACATTCTGATGGTTTTGGAATATTTAGAAATCATCACAGAATTGACGTCCGGTCTGATTTTACATATCTAATTTCCAGAAACAATTAAGGTAAACGCCCCGGTACCCAACCATGTACCAGTCTCCAACCACTGAGACAAATATTAACTAAAATTAAGAAATTATGAATATGAAATAAATAAATAACTAGTGCTACCATTTTTGCAATTCTTTATGTCTGCATAGGCCAATAATAAAAATAGTCATTAATTTTTTTGTTGTCGTTTTTTAATGATATTGTGCACTGCAGACGCCGCTCTGAGGATCGGCGCATATCTTTTAGCCAGTTCGTTAATAATTGGCGTAACGTTGTTAAGCTTATGACGCTGTTATTTTCACGATTTCTACAATAATTCGTGGCTTGTGGTATTCGCGAATAAATAGACTTTATAAATCTTCCATTAAAATTTGCGAAAAACCACTGCTATGTCGTCAATTTCCATGGTTGGCTATTGGGGCGCATCCGCAGTATGCTGTACCGATATCCAAACGCGGCCTATTCCCGGCCAACACAAACTCAGCGAACATAACCTCTATGGCAAGTTGATGTCGGTTGCACGTCACGGTGAGCCTTTTTATTAGTTATTATTTATCATAAATTATCCCAAACGTTGCGTGTAATTTAAGAAATAAAATGAAGTTTCAACGAATCGCATAGCCTCGTATCGGCGGGTGGTTACGTATAGGGGCATGCTTGGTCGGGTATTTAGACATTACCTGAAATCGGTGGTCGGGTACTAGTCCATCGACTTTCTCAATTGTTTCCTAACTTTAACAAAAAACTATACCCCTGACATGAATTAATGGATGCTTTTCGAAAGGTAGAAAAGCTAAGCTTTGCATTAGTTATGGTTACAATTATAGAAAGGTCATTTTAGTATAAGAAATATAACTTTACAGTTTCCTGTTCTCTAAGATGGCCAGCTATTGGGGCGTTTACCTTACATTTTACAGCAAAGGTCTGTTGACATATGGTGTGCGGCCATTTTGCTTTTCGGGAGTTTCGGTATCTTTTGCCAAAAGTAAACAGATTACGTCGGCGCCACCTGTGTCCTAATCGGAAAACTTACCGACCAAAGTCAGTATCAAAATCTACTCCAGCATCCCCTTAAGAACTATCTAAAGGCTAACTAAAGGAGTCAGCATATTAATTATCAAAATCCCTCGCAATACTTAATGATTTAATTGCATCTAACGTAGTTCAACAGTTGTTGATGCATTCCATTGATTTAATCCTGAATTCGCGATTTGTAAGTACGAGATGCCAAGTATTCAAAAGAATAGTTGAAAAAAGAAGAAATTAGTTTTCCACTTTAGCTTACGGATCAAGTTTTTTTTATTTTTATTTTTTTTTTACTTTCTCATCATATACAAAGTATGTAAAAAAGAAAGTATTGCAATCCAAAAAAAAAATCGACTCTTGGATTTTGATGGAAATACATGTTTTGAGTATCCTAGATTCCGAAAAAACACATTCACTAATTTCTGTCTGTCTCTCTGCCTGTCTGTGTGTGGCATCTGTGTCCGAAAGTACAATAACTTCGGAAAAAATCTATGGCTTGGAATGAAATTTGGTGTGCCTTCTGCATTCAAAACCTGGTTTTGGTATTGAAATCCAATCCAAAATCTTCACTCCTTCTGATACTTCACCTGAAATAGTGAAAAAAATCAATAAAATTTTTTATTTATTTTTGGACCGCAAGCTAATATAAAAGTTATTATGCTTTGGTATGAAACATACAGACAGAATTACCAGCAGATGAGCAGTGAACAACAAGAGATTTAGTACAGAGAAGATTTTGTGATCTTTTCAGTCACTCACATAAGACTTCTGTAACTGTCTATTGTGAAAAATTTATATTGCCTAAAATATGGATTGTGTTACACATTCACTAATCAAAAGAACTACTATCAATGATCTTGAGTAGTTTTCAATGAGAAATATAATATGAATATTCACACCATATGTTAGATTAAAAAGAAAGTAAAAACTGCAAGAAAAAAAATATTTGAGGTTATTCACAGTCATGATGTTAGACTATAAACACTCATACACTCATCGTATCATAGTTTTTATCACTCGCATAGCATTTTATACGAATTCCAAATCCTGCGGAGGCCTCATAAGGCAAACGCTCCAATAGCCGGCCATCTTAGAGAACAGGAAACTGCAAAGTTATATTTCTTATACTAAAATGACCTTTCTATAATTGTAACCATAACTAATGCAAAGCTTAGCTTTTCTACTTTTCGAAAAGCATCCATTAATTCATGTCAGGGGTATAGTTTTTTGTTAAAGTTAGGAAACAATTGAGAAAGTCGATGTACTAGTGCCCGACCACCGATTTCAGGTAATGTCTAAATACCCGACCAAGCATGCCCCTATACGCCACCACCCGCCGATACGAGGCTATGCGATTCGTTGAAACTTCATTTTATTTCTTAAATTACACGCAACGTTTGGGATAATTTATGATAAATAATAACTAATAAAAAGGCTCAATGTGACGTGCAACCGGCATCAACTTGCCATAGAGGGTATGTTCGCTGAGTTTGTGTTGGCCGGGAATAGACCGCGGTTGGATATCGGTACAGCATACTGCGGATGCGCCCCAATAGCCAACCATGGAAATTGACGACTTAGCAGTGGTTTTTCGCAAATTTTAATGGAAGATTTCTAAAGTCTATTTATTCGCGAATACCACAAGCCACGAATTATTGTGGAAATCGTGAAAATAACAGCGTCATAAGCTTAACAACGTTACGCCAATTCTTAACGAAGTGGCTAAAAGATATGCGCTGATCCTCTGAGCGGCGTCTACAGTGCACAATATCTTTAAAAAAACGCCAACAAAAATATTAAGAACTATTTTTATTATTGGCCTATGCAGACATAAAGAATCGCAAAAATGGTAGCACTAGTTATTTATTTATTTCATATTCATAATTTCTTAATTTTAGTCAATATTTGTGTCAGTGGTTGGAGACTGGTACATGGTTGGGTACCGGGGCGTTTACCTTAAGCACCATAAGATTCGAAACTTCTGGAATATGAATAACTGAAATGTAAATCTGACTTGTCAAGCTATCGCAGTGCCGACAATAATACCAAACGAAAGAGAGATGTGAAGTGAGGTGCGTACATCGCCCGCACCACCTCACGAGTGCGGCTTGAGCTTGAACTCAAATTTAAAACCGCGTTCTTGACAAATTAAAGCGAGAAATGTAATAAATTATAATTAATGTGCGAAATTTACAAATTTCTGTTCGTGTAGTTAGTCACTATACCCCAATAAATTCACGATCAAAACTTCACGCCAGTAACAAATGTGATGAGAAAGTCACGTGGTGCAAATACGCCAGTAGCAACTTTTTAATTCTCAAACCGCAGCGTTTTTTATTTAGCTCTAAATATTTATAATAAAAAAACGCAAGTAACAAAAATCTGAACCAAAATTCTGCATGCATTTTTCGTCTCGAAATGTAATATAAAAATTTTGTTTAGATTTTCCGACGGGAAGTCGGATCTGTGAATTCTGGAATCAGAAATGGAAAAAAGTCACTTTTTTAAAAATTCATCCTAAGAAGGCTTGTAACTGCTATTTTATGTGGTAGAATATGCGACTTGAGAACGATAGTGAAGGTCAAAATCGCGGACCAGATTTGACAAGGCAAGGCCGTTGATCCAGTTGGCATGAAATTACCCATATATTCTTCTATCACCCGGAGTCTCTTTCTTATCAGTTTCTTATAGTTCGTGCTTCTGGTATTTACGGAGATTACCAGCCTCGCCTGTCTTCCAAATTCACACATTAGTGTATATGGGGCATTCCAGTTGAATTTTCATGATTTGATCCTGACCCGCTTTAATAATTTTAACAATTTTTTATCAGAAAGTATATTGAAAAAGAGAAGACATGTATTTTTTTGTTTGGCGCTACGACCGATATTTCCGACAATCGAATTTTTATAAAAATTTGAATTTTTCGGTGTTTATATTTTTTTATTCGTTAATATCTTGAAAATTAACAGTCCCATAAAAAAATGTCTAGGATCAAATTTGTTCAGTTTATGAAGAGCTACATAATGTATATAAAAAATATTATTTTCGATTTCCTAACGTGTTGTTTTATAACGTTAAACAACTAAATTGTGTTTTTCAAAAAACCGCCACTTTTTTTCATTCTTATATACTCACGGAAAATTCTGTATGAAATTACGAAATTTTTGAGACTCTATGCAGAATGGCAAGATTTTTTAATGAGAAGTTCTACGTAATTGATGATTTTTTAACATCCTGAATTATAATGTAAAGCTTCGATTACGTAGAACTTCTCATTAAAAAATCTTGTGATTTTGTATAGGGTCTCAAAAATTTCGTAATTTCAAACAGAATTTTTCCATAAGTATATAAAAATGATAAAAAGTGGCGGTTTTTTGAAAAGCGATATTTTGTTGTTTAACGTCACACAACAAAATTTTAGAAAAACTACAATTTTTTATATACATTATGTAGCCCTTTACAAACTGAACAACTTTGATCCTGGACATTTTTTTATAGGACTGTTAATTTTCAAGATATTAACGAATAAAAAAATATAAATACCGAAAAATTCGAATTTTTATAAAAATTCGACTGTCGAAAATATCGGTCGTAGCGTCAAACAAAAAAATACGTGCCTTCTCTTTTTCAAAACACTTTCGGATAAAAAATTGTTAAAATTATTGAAGGAGGTCAGAGTTAGAGCATGAAAAATTCAACTGGAATGCCCCATATCTATATAGCTATGGGGATCGTGATAGTAGTTGGATATAAGAGAGTTTGGTATCTGAAATGATACTAAGGGATGGAGAGAGTGAAAGGTCCATGAAGGTTGAGCGAACTGTAGGGATGGAAGGGCAGGCGCTTAACTGGCAAAAAGCTTCAATCAATCAGTCTCATTGAGATGCAATTCTCACAGAGTTTCATTTCGTTTGGTGATACCAAAGCTTTCTGGGAAATCTTGGAAAATCTATGTCATCATGTATATGCCAATCTTTTAAAGTCGTCTATTATATTGATTACTCAAGATAACGTCTGAAACATAGAGATAAAACTAATCGTTCTATCACAAATTTATCCGTCAGCTGCAAAATTTTGTTCTCACAGTTATCCGCCACATCAACCGTAGAAAATACAATTGGATTGCAGTTTTCATTATTAAAATCTGAATCATATCATCTTAATGAAGCATTTCTGACACGTAAATAACCTGTCAGAAATGAGTAAGTTTATTCTCTTGCAGTATTCACAATCTCTCTATCCCTATTCCTAATAATCCATCATTCCGTGGACTATTATATTGAATCTTATATTGAAAAACATAATTCTTCAAAATACGAAGTTCTTAGAAAAAATAAATATTGAAAATATTGTACAAAATATTCTGGAAAATGTTTTATACAGAATATATTCTATATTTATTTTGAATAGGGCTAGACAAATTCTACTGTAGTCGATAATAACCCGATCTCACGACCCACCAGCATAAGCATATTTCGTGTATAGCTCAGTGAACGAAAACGTTGTCTGCCTCGGCTTGCGGTACATGCGAACCATCTGTCGGTGGCCCTCTCAAGTTCTCGGGATGTGAAACTTTCAGGCTTGAAACCAAGTTCAGCAGCGCGCCTGGCAGCATAGCATTCAGCAGTGTATATAATCGATTTAATTAACCCCGATTCTCAGGGATTTCGAAAGGTGCGGAAGAGCCAGTGAGCTGTGCAACCTGAACTTTTGACCCACCAGCACTAACCTCACCAGCAATAGTTATTCGTGGAATTCAAATATCTGTTCCCGTATTCTCTTGGTGTACGCCTCTTGCATTATTATTTAAGGGAATGACCCCATTTGTTCGATTTTTACTATCGACAAAACTTCAATCTATAAAGCTTACTCAATCTATGTCATTGACTTGAGAGATTTTCGGTGATTTTCATTTTCCCCGATGACACAGGTGCTTCGGAATCCAGGATGATAAAGAATCCCTGAAGGACACAGATCATTTAGCTCCCTCTCAACACATACAGAGAGACAGAAAGAAAAACAAGAAGCGAAAAAACTGCTGGAGGGTCTCGACTGCTAGGGGTGGGGAAATTCGTTTTGAGAAAAGGCGGCGAGAGTATCAGCAGGAGAATGGCGATGGGAATGAGCACCAGAGCCCAGTGACACTGGTAAATGGCTGGACGGACCAGTAGAAACTACTATTAATCATCGGACGACTGGGAGAGCAAAGCTCTAGAAATATGGAACGTGCGGGTAACGGCGGTGGTCGTCATACCAGAGCTACTGCCATCTGTCGAGGGCTTTTTACTTCTTGGCAATTAAAAAGTCTTTAGTTTTCGTTGAGTTGCTTTTTTTCTATCATCCTTCTCAGTTTCTGTAGTAGTCGATTTAAAGTACAGTTGAATTAGCTACAGTTGATATTATTGGGAATATCCGAGTTGAAATATAGACCCTTCAAACACCGTTCGTTGAATCAAAATGGGTAAAATATTACCACATTTGAAGTCTCGTACAGAGGTCTAAGAATCTAATGTCCTTGTCACCACTTGTCAGATAGACAAGTGGCGGCACAATTGCAGCACGATGTTTTCCCGTGTCGGCACGGCGTGTCGGCACAATTTAGGTGTGTGACCTAATGTGATGCTTTTCTGCCTGCATGGTGGGATGGAACGCTGTGACGATACCGTGTCAGTACAGTGGCGGCCTGTCGTTAAAATGTGAGTTACGAGCGTCGCACACGGTGCCCGCACTATGCCAATCCGGCGTGCCGATTTAAATTTCCTTGAGAATGCATGGTGCCGTCACAATGTCAGCACATTGAGTCAACTTAAATTTCGCTAAAACGGCACAGTGTCGACACAACGTGGAAACTTTTCGTTCACTGTGATGACTCGGTACCAGTACGCGGTCAACACGGTCGTAATGGCTGATGATTCTGTGGACCGATACTATGCCGACACGTTGCATGTTCACGGTGACGACTCAAGTTTTATCGCGACGACGCTGTGCCGGCACGGCGTGCTGTCAGAGTGACGACATCGTGCAGTCACGCTGATGACATATTGAGAGCACGACATGCAGGTCCGGTGACAGCACGGCGTGTCACACAGAAGAAATTTTTAATGCACGGCGTGCGTGCATGGTACTGGCAAATTGTAGGCCAAGCCTGCGATGGAAAATCATGTTTTAGTTTTATTAATGCTTTGAGAACCCAGATTCCGAGTTGAAGAAAAAAGACAGTATCCAGCATACTGTCTTCCCTTTCCCTTCCCGTTTCCCTTTTTCATCGAAGGTATACAAAAATTAACATCAAGAAGCATTACCGAAAAATTTTCGATATGGTACGCCATGCCGTCGCCATGCCGTCACCATGCCGTCGCCATGCCGTCACCATGCCGTCACCATGCCGTCACCATGCCGTCACCATGCCGTCACCATGCCGTCACCATGCCGTCACCATGCCGTCACCATGCCGTCACCATGCCGTCACCATGCCGTCACCATGCCGTCACCATGCCGTCACCATGCCGTCACCATGCCGTCACCATGCCGTCACGGTGCAGTCACGTCGTGCGATCAAAATTTTTCGATATGGCACGCCATGCCGTCACCGTGACAGCACACCGCGACGGCACGGTGACAGCACGGTGTCGGCATGCCCAAAAAAAAAGCACGTTTGTCTATCTGAAAATAGTTCCCTCAAGTGCAATATCTTTGCAGTTTTATAAACACTTTGGCTTCAAATTGCTTGCGAGAAACGCTTTAGCCATTTTCCATCTAGCGGAATTATGCGAAACACCGATGCATCATGCAAGTAACGGCGCATCAGCGTTTCACATCTCTCCCTTCGCGATGCTTTCCCATCGTGTCGTCAACGTACTGTCACGCAGGATTTTTACAGCACGTTTGTCTATCTGGGTGGAGGTCCAGACATACAAATTTTAAACCAAGGTATTCTTTATCCACTCCAAGTGGGTAATATCTGCCACTTCCGGAGGTTCTGCGGAAGTTCTTGACCCTCGACTTACTCGGCGATTCTGCTACTTTTAGGTTTTGAAGAGGTTTTAAATTTTAACTCGGGTATAGACACGGTCTGGCCGCCGTACTACATACAATGAGACTCAGAACTTCAAGCATGTTGCATTTTACCATTGTACATGGTAATGATATGTAAAATGCAACATGCTTAAAGTGTGTAATAACTTCTGGCAATGTAAATGTTAGGAAAGAACACACTTGCAACACGCTTGGTTTTTAGAGTGCAATTCATTAGAAGCAGACAGAATTTCGAGCACTTTATTTTTTGATTGCCTGAAAATTTTACAGGGTGTTTACTACGATAGAAAATTCAGATCTGCCAAATTTTAGATACCCACGATTTTTTGCCAAATAATATGAATTAATTAGTTTTACGGGTTTAAACATTCTAAAAAAAATATTAATTCTCGTGTCAAACAACTTTTAACCTGTAAAAAATACGTTTTAAGTGTTTTTTTTTTCAATGCATTCTCAGATATTAAAAAAATTAAATATGCATGTATCAAAGATCGTGTATTTACTAATTTAACCTGAAATTTACAGAGTAGGACAGCATGGGTTTATATTACAATTTAGTGTACGAATGCATTAAATGAATTTAAATTCTTGTGATCAATTTTTATTTTATGATATTTAAATGAGATTACCACACCCTTAACGAATTAATCTTCTGGCTATAATATGCGAATGATCCTTATTTAATCATTCTTCATTTACTCAATTTGTTTATTAATAAAATACATTTTTTCAGTCGGGAGTTTTTTATCTATAAACTTTTGCTTCCTCATAGAGGAAGCTTTGTTTAAATTTTGTGATGCTTTAAACTATGCTCGAATTAGCGAAGGTTGCTACCAATGGTAATTTGGACAAGGTCTCTGACTACCGTAAAACATACAGTGGAATAACCTTGATGGTCGTCCACATGTTCAAGTTGTCAACGTTGTGTCTTATAGAGACTTTCCTGAGCTCCATCTCTCGTTGTTTCCGAGTTGGAAAATTGGAAAACTTGTTACCCCTTGTGTCCCTCTTTTCCTAAGGCGGCTCTACCCATCCCTTCATGTAAGAACGTGTGTCGGTATTTTCTTTTCTCGGAATTTCTTTTCTTACGTCACGGCGCGTGCACTCCAATGCTACTCCAACATTCTCTCTTGTGTCTCTCCGGACTCTCTCACGTTTCGACTCGTTTCGCCTCTGCCACTGCTTTCTCTATCACTTTTTATCCGTGTCTCTTTCATTTCTTGCAGAGCTCCCTTCGTCTTCATCCTCTCTTGCAATTTACCGAAGAGACAGAGCTGACGACGGCATCGACCGCATCCTCCTTATATGGCAACAACGAATCGAAGAGTCGACGAGAGAATGGGTAACATTGAATTTTTGTGGAGGAACTCCCAATTTCTATAAATTTTTGTATTCCACGGATAACAAGAAGCGGTTCTTTCCAATTTATATCCCTCGATTTCCAATTTATTCGAAACAAATTGTCAAAGAATAAACAAACTTTATAGTTCAGTAAAGTTGTGTATTTGATAAGGGGGTCACAATTTACACAATAATTGCACAACTATTTATGATATGGCATCTAGAACATGGAAAAAACGAGATGGGATATTCATACACCGAGAAAAAAGTTTTCATTGATTCCAAAGAAATGGATGGATTAAATTGTTTTCGTTGACTTTCAAGAAATGTTTATTTGCTTTCAATGAAATGATACATGTGAAATTCAAAAAAAGACTTTCATTGATTCAAAGATTTCTTTTAGTGTCTCGAAGTCGATTTCTTTGAAATAAATGAAAAATAGTTCCTTGGTTCAAGAGAAATTGTCATTAATTCAATGTCATTACATTTCATTAAATTTCTGATCATTCAAAGAAATGTTTCATAGGTTGGGATTTTAACGAAATTTCTTTGGATCACGGAAACTTTTTCTCTCCGTGTATAATTCGACGGTTCCTAATGAAAATGCGGTAACTGAGGGAAATTGTTCAAACTGACGTATCTCAGAGTTCTATTCTAAACTGACATATTTCACGATTCAAATACGAGCTACCTTATCTCAAATATTATTATCGAATTGACCTAACTCGGACAGGATTCTGAAAACGTCTAACTAGATGAGGCCGATCAACTCGCCTTATCATGCCAAACATTGTTCGTGATAGTTTCGATTGATGGTTCATGTGTCCATTTCTTAATTTGATCAAATAATCATAAAATCCATCTCCACAGGGAGCTATAATTTATGGTAGAATTATCTTCAGACTAATTATATGTTTATTACATCCATTTCACTTTTCTCCCAGTGTATTAATGTCACGGTATCGATCTGGAACTTTCAAGACATTTATAGTTACGATCATGGAAGGTTGACATGAAAGTTTCTACAAATTGACAATGGGTACCAAAAATGGCAAAACTTACAATTACATAATTTGAAATAATAACTTAGTGCCACTGTACTATTGTAGCTTGACATGAAAGTTTCTACAAATAAACAATGGGTAGCAAAAATGACAAAATCTATAATTACATCATTTAAAGAAATAACTTAGTGCCACCGCACGTTCGTTTCAATTCTCAATATTTGAACTATTTGAAAAAGTCAAAACCTTGCACATTGTTTCTCAATAATTTTTCCACCCCCTACGGAAAAAAATAATTGCTTATATAATAGAGCCTATTCAATTAATTAACTTTTTATAATAAGTCCGCGCGAAAATTGGTTGGGACACTAAACTAGTTGGTTAAAGAAACAAATCAATTTGTTGGGGCAAAAAACCAATTGGGTGTTCATTAATTGGTTGGCAACTAGCGAATTGTGTGTCACACCCAATTAGTTTGTCGGTCGAACCAAAAAATTGGTTTACCTAGCCGATTTAGTCGCTTGGACCGTACTTAACCAAGCTGGCGGTTGAAACAACCAATTATTTGTCTCCGTGCTTCAAAATCAGTCAACAATTTTGAGGAACCACTATTTCCATTTTGTATTTCCAGTTTTACCACCCAGTAAAGACGTAACTGAACAGCAATGTAACCTGGAAGTTACATGTGATTGTAACAATGTAACGCTTGCGTTATGTTGCGCCTATGTAACGTAGGAGTAACATGTGATGTTTCATTTGTTATATGCAGGCAATGTTACTTTTATGTGACATATTTTCGTTACAGTTGCGTAACAAAAGCTATGAAATCGCAACGCAACGTGCAAGTAACAATTGGGACGTCACTTTTGTGGCAGGAAGGCAATGTTACATATATGTAACGTGGAAACATTGCAAGAACGTTGCAAGGGAATGTAACATTTACGTAACATGCATATTACAGTGGTTATGTAACATCGTGAACATACACGTTATGTAACTGTTATATGTCGGAGTTCCGTCACAGTTATGTAACAAAAGTGTGTAACTGTAATGCAACACATATGTAACAATTGTAATGTAACTCCAGCTATAGTCCGGTCATGTTACAGTTATGTAACGTGGCAACATTGCAAGAACGTTACATATTCATACAGAATGTTATGTCCGCTAGGTGGCTAACGACTCAAAAGTTTCTCCCAAGCGATTCGTAACCCTAGCTTATATAAGACTGAGCGATTTCGCAGCTCAAAATAAGAGTGGGACATACCTTTCGGAGGTGCCCTAATTGGTTGACATTATTTGCCAATAGCTTGTTCTACTTTTAATTGTAGCAGCTATTTTTTGACCTTCTAAGGGTAGCGATTTCGCAACCCGTGAAGTTTTTTTGTGGAGTTTCAGTCTACAAAAGAACCTTACGTGAAGTTACCTTTCGAAGTTGCGGTTTCGTAACTTTTACGTTACTTGTTTCAATAAGTAACATTACGCAACGTACATAACTGTATTCTAACGGTTATGTAACACATGTTGCATAACATGGTAACATTGTTGAGTGGGAAATAATAACTTACATGTAAGTTACAGGTGATATTACTTGTAACTTTCGGTTACATTGCGGTTACATTGTGTAACACACTAGCAACATTATGCAAATGTAACGGTTATGTAACGCATGTTACATAACACAATAACATTGTTGAGTGGGAAATAATAACTTACATGTAAGTTACAGGTAATCTTACTTGTTACATTGGGTTACATTGCTGTAACATTGCTGTAACATTGCTGTAACATTACCGTGTTTACTGGGCATCCTTCCGTACCTTTTCCAAATCGACAGTGTATACAAAAATTAGAATTCGTACAATATACAGCATTAATTCATGCCTTTCCTTCGTAAGTAGATCTCTTCTCAATTTGTCGTCAATTCATTCGAGAATAAAGACATTTTTCTCAGGATTGCAGACATGAAAAGCCACTTAGTACCGTGACGTTCTCTTAGTTATCGTAGTAGTAGTAGTCGTCGTTGCCTTCGTCGTTGGGGGTTTTGCACAGCGCAGAGCGATGCCAGACGAGCCACCCTCTTTGCCTCGCGGAACTGGGCTGTGTTAATATTTACAGAGCACAAATCTTATGCGAAGGCGCGGGAGGAGTTTCACGTTTGAATCCGTCGGCTTCATTTGACAGGGCGCTGAGAGACAGGGAAATATAACTCGAGGTGAAACTTGTGCTAAGGTATACATGCGTAAATATAGTATAATCGTGCAGATACAGTCGTAGTGTGTGTGTGTCGCTATATGGTAAAGCGCAGGAAAACATCAAAGCCGCGGGGCATAACGCTAGCTCTTTCTCAATGTGCTAAGGGTTCGCAAGTGAAGGAAGAAAGTAGCTGGAGGAGAACGGGAAGAGAGGGAAAAAAAGAAACACACGGAAAAGAAACGGAGTGACGGGACGTGGAGAGTTATTCAAGAAAATCTTTACCGACGAAATCGTTCGCGAGTCTTTGACGCGTAGGCTAAAGGCCTCAGGAAAATCCGTAGCTATACTCCGACGAGATCCAATCACGGTCTACGCCCGTTTGCAATTTGAGGTAAATCCCACGCGCCGAGAAGAGAGCGGAAAAGTTCAGCTCAAAAGAGGAGAAATGCGGAAAAGCGAAAGCGAATCCGTGTGCTTAGTCACCTGGAATAATGCCTTCGAATGGGTTGCACTCTCTTTGGAACCCGAGCACCGTAATTTTCGATGGAATATCTGTTGTTGAATTATATCACCGGTTTATGTATTGGAACGTATTGTGTGAAATTACACGTTATTTCTAGTTCGGGCTATGCAACCAGAAGGTAATCAGTTTTCCACCCCCCCCCCCCCCCCCCTCCCTCCTCGCTTCGCCCCTTCGCAGCGCTGATTCGTCACAGAGGGCGGGAGGTTGGAGGTGGGCGACTTGCCGCTCGATTGGCTAAACACCATAAACGCGATACTGAAGCTTCAACAACAGCCTCGACCTCATTCATACCTTTCCTCGAAGGGGAGAATCGACATGTATAGGTTACGTGAGAGAAATTTAAAAAAATGATAAACAAAAATAATTAAAATCTTCACGGACATTATCAGAAGTGCCAAATTTTAATTAACGGTAGGGAAACATGACTTTTAGGCCCCTGTGGGCAAGAAAAAAAAGAGAATCCCGAAGTGCGATGTCCGAAGCGAACCCCCTCGTGCAACCACCGCACGAGGGGGTTCGCTTCGAAAGCGGGGGAGCCAAATATTACTTTGGCTCAAAGAAATAGAGGTTGACGCAAACACCCATTCGTCGAGGCAATACAATGCATTTCTTTGAGACAACTACTTCATGTAATTGAGCGTCAACATAACAATGTTTTGGCTGAACATTGATGTTGTTGAGCGAATGGCAGTACGGTTGACTTAACCTCGTGAGGGGTTAAGGTAACAATTTGTCGGTACTTAAAACGCGTGTAACGAGTGGTTGAGCCAATCACGTGTGTCATTCCAATCAGGAAAATGATTTCTATGCAGCAACTGTATCAGATGGTTACGAGAACTGTTTTATGCTTTTGAAAGAACCTCGGTGCAACTGGTTTCTAAGAAATATAGGGTTAACTCAACCTCACGTCCGTTTGTGTGAAAGCTGTTTCTGAAGATTCAAGTATTGACTTTAGAGTCATCCCGATGGTCACCTATCCAATTACTGACCGCCAGAGACAGCCAGATAGTCACCCATCCTAGTACTGACTCTCAGGTCAGTGTTACGGTCATGCACCCAAATACTAACAAACTAATTCGGGCTAACAATGAAACAAGCAACTTCATCGAATACCCGTGAAGAAATCTTATCAGGGTTCTTCCAAGGCCCTGATTAATATTCCCTAATTCTCTTAGGAGCCTTATGTGGAAGCCTCATAGGGTTTCGCAAATGATGGTCACGCTTTTTCCTTCGGGACATTTAAAAGCTAAATGTTAGGGGCCTTTAAAGGCAAAATAATGAGGACCTTTTAAGGCTGCCCTATTAAGTCCTTACTAAAGTAATAAAGAAATTTAATTTAAAAATATATATTTGTTATTATTTAGTTGAGTAATGCTGCACTTTTAATTAGATATTTCGTCTTTCTCTACACGATGGTACATATTAATCGCTGAAAAAACATATTACATTTTTTTTTTACATTGACGGGAATTGAACCTAGAACCCTCCGGATGGTGTAGTTGCGCTGCGCCTTAGCTCTCTTGGCCATTCAAATCATATGAATATGCAATTTTTTCTGTCTATGTGAATGACTGTAATATGAAATATGAAATAAAATTAATGTAATACAGTCAGAACTTGATAGATTTACATGACTGCTTCTGATGTGTAAAAATAAAAGCACATTCAGTTATTTTTTTACAGAAATTAGTTATATCGAATAGGGTACATTGTATCGTTGTTGTCATCTATAATTATATTGCCCAAAATTGCTTGTTTTATCGTTTGCGCGAATTAGTTCGTTTGTATCTAGGTGCGTGACTCTCTGACTGACCTGAGGGCCAGTATTAGAATGGGTGACCACCTGACTGACTTTGACGTTGATTAGTTGGATAGGTGACCACCAATTTTGCCATGGAAACCTCGGATTGCCATATAAGATCCTCATCTGGCAAATTTATTATTGATTTGTTTACTTTATGCCATGGTGAGTTTGACCCAACCTCCTCGTTCCATTCGCCGCATATAACCTCTCGGAGAGGTTGAGTCAACCTCTATTTCGTTGTGCCCAACAATTTTTTCTCTCAGTATAGAAATTAACAGCGGAATTCTTAAATTCTAATCCTATCATTCTTTTGATTGCTAATGCATGTCTAACACAACCTTAATCCTTTGATGGTCGAGCCTCTTTCATGGTAAAAAATGCGATTTGTCTCAAATGTTAGCCACTTTTCCGAATGAAAATATTTCTAAAAAAGTCCTTTTAAAAAACCCACATTTCTTATTTTTACACCTGCTTCTGTTTTTCTTTTATAAACCAAAAATGCAGGAAACATTGCTAATAAAATTCCACCATATTTCAATTTTATTTCAGAATTATTGCATGAAGATTTTTAAAAAATGGCTCAAGAGTATTCCTAAACCATGTCAAATATATGTTCCAAATTATTTTCATCTCCTAACTTCATTCTTATAGCGTAAAACACATATTATTAATTTCATGAAAGCGTTTGTGCATTTTTCCAAGTGACGATTGAAACTACATTCATTCCATTGAATTAAAAACACTTTTCCAGCATGTTTTCGTGTTTGAAAAAACTTGTGTGAAAAGTTTAGAGGATCTGAATTGTCCCACTCTGACCCTATACCAATCTACGACACAAAGAAAGAGAAACAAAAAGAGGTTACTATTCCAGTTTGTCCCTATGTATACCTGCTGCATCACTCGTCGTTGATTTCCGAAAGCATTTACCGTTCGCCAACTGGAGGCACGTGGCAACGACACATCCAACGATTTGAATCGAAACAAGAGCCATTCGAATTGATCACAAACACTGCGCCACTCACATCCTGACTCACCAACATCGCCTGTCCGAGCTTCCACTTTTGCTGACTATAGCATTTCACGAAATAGAAAAATTCTTTCCTTTTTGGTCTTCTTGGCTTTTTGGTGAGTGAAGTTATGTGGAGTGTCAGGAGCAATATACAGAGTCGGAAAAAGAATATTGTCTGTAGACATTGTGAAACCATAGTTTTATTTTCTTCTTTTTTTTCGTTCCTTTGAACATTTCGGCAAAGTCAAGCACACGAGTTTTTCCAGAGTTGTCGATTTTTATTTATTTGGGAGAAAAGAAGAAGGAGAAAAAAATGGTAGATCGTGTTGGTTTCTGACGATACAAGACAGAAACAATTACCACAGTGTTTCGATGAAATAATCTGCAGACGATAGGAAAGGCAGACAAAAACGATCCATCACTCGGGCTCGTACACTTTCGTAGTGGTAAAACAGTTGAGAGGAAGAGAGAGATAATTGGGGCAGTGTGAGAAGGACAAAGAGGAGAGAAGAAGAAGAGTTGAAGCGGTAGCTGATGTATCGATACCGCACGTGTATTGGCACGAGAGAGATCGAACTTTTATACCTTCCAATTGATTCGCCGAGCCACGGACTGGCACATCGACTACTCGCGCTCTGTAGCGGTCGGTTACCTCACCTCTCAACGAGGGTTTCTCTCGCTTCTTCTTTTGACTCGCTCTATTCTACCCCTTGTTTGTCTCTTCTGTGCACCTGTTCTAATGCCCGAGGCTCAATAGGAGACGAGGTGTCATAGCAAAATATTCTGCCGAGAGAATATCCACTCTCTACCTGGTACAAAAATCCGCTAGAAAAATTTCGGTATCTGCTCTTCAACAATCGGCCCGAAGGAACGATTGATTTATGTTTTCTGAAAATACTTTCATGCCTTTTAACGTTTTTTTAAAACTGTTTTGAATACATTTTTATTGGAGTTCAAGCCAAATGATTTAGTAAAGTTTGTGTCAATTTCTATGTATGCTAGAAGAAACTAGTTCTAGACTGCAGAAATTTCGACTTTCAGTTCCCATGCAGAAATTTCGTCAGGGATCCAGCTGTATCCTGCCTGGTATTCCCATCTTCCAGTCGGATTCCAGTCGGTCATCGGATCGGATTCCAGACATGGGATATAACGCGCGGAAACTGGATTCCGATCGGGATATCGAACTGGGATCCGATCCGATGGCTGACTGGATTCCAGCCGTTAGATGGGCATACTAGCCTGGATCCAACTGGGTCCTTGTTGAAAGATTGGTATACCAAGCTGATTCCAGTTGGATCCCTGTCGAAATTTCTGCATGGGCAGCGGCGAGAACGCGTCTGGGGACACATGAACCGCACACGTTGTTACAATCACGTGAGTTAAGGAAAAGTTTTTTTGTACGTGTATTCTACAACATTTCACTGCATAAAGGGTGAAGTCAAATTAGTTACGGACAAATCGTTGAGTAACGAGAAGACGATCCGGATTCTATTCCGAATCGAAGTAGAACTGCTCTTAGGGTACACCGAGAGAAAAAGTTTCATTGATTCACGGAAATCTTTGCCAATGAAATGAAATATTTGAATTTCCATACTATCTTTTCTTTGAATGATCTCAAACTCAATGAAAAGTAGTGACATTGATTCGAAGAAATATTTCTTTAAACCAATGAACCTTTTTCAATGATTTCAAAGATATCGTTTCTGACTCAATGAAACCTTCTTCTTACCAGCTCAAAATTTCGAAACCTATTTTTTCCCGAAGTACGCGGCAGATAAAGCTCAAATTTGGTGAGTATGTAAAGAAGTACGGCAGATATAGTCTAAGCTTCTGGCTCCTCGAAACTCGAAGCCGTTTGTTCGGGAGAACCGGAAAACAATAAAGTGAGGTTAGGTGCGAGAGAGAGATCAATGAAAACGTTTCTTCGAATCAATGAAAACGTCTCTTTAAAACAATGAAACTGTTTCTTTATTGTATGCTCACTAAGTAAATGTGTATTTACAGGTAATGAAATGTTATCTTTGAAATTCAAATGCACTATTTCATTGAATTCAAAGAAATATTTCGTTGAAATCAATGAAAAAAAAATCAACCCACCCATTTCTTTGGCGTCAATGAAATCTTTTCTTTCGGTGTAACCCTAACAAATGCACGGTAATACAGCTCGTCGTTCAGAATTAGGTCCCGATCCGGAATCCATCCCGATTCTAAATAGGACGGCCTTCTTAGGGCAACCCTGGCAAATCCTAATCGATGATAAACTGTCATCGAGTGCGTAACTGGAAATCTATTTGGGATCTATTCGGATTCCAAGTTGGATAACCCATTTATGGAAACCCGAGCCAATCCCGACCAGAATCGAGTTTCAAACTGGGATGCCCAGACTGATTTCTACATGGGTGCATATAGATCTTACAAATTAAAAAAAAATCGAAGCGACCGTTTGGTTTAATTACTATTTCAGTACTTTTTGACAAGAGGAATATCTGTAAAAAAATTTAATTGAAGTGACTACAGTCATTGATTTAAAATAATAATTAAAACACACAGTTATCGATAAGTGAGTTTGGAAAAATGTATTAAGAAACTTTTAGAGACGCTTTGTATTTCTTATAAAATGAATTCGATCACTATTTTTAAAATATTGTAATTATAATTATAAGCAAATAATCAATACAGAAATCGACTATTTATCGACATTTGCAATAAAATAATCATTACAAATGTTCTCGTGGCGATTTGAAAAATTGTCATTTTTTTACTGCCCGACTTTTTTAATTGGCCTCAATGGGCGGCGAACATTTTAATATTTGCCATCACATCTCAACCTGGCAACTATTTAGGTACACATATTTAGTTTTTGCATCAACATTGATATTTTATGAAACCAAGAAGCAGGATAAGGAGGTAAAGCTAAACGAAGATAATATAAAAAGGACCTCAGAAGCTCTCCCTTGACGTCGTTTGGAAAATGGCCCTTTCTAACCATAAACGATGTAATAACAAGAAAAGTGATACTGTATATAAAGTAGATCAAACAGAAAATGAACGGAGATCAGAGAAAAAATAACAGTGGTATTCAATGAATAAAGAGAAATTATCTTCTTTTTTTATTAAAAAAATTCTTTTTAAAAATCCACTTCCTAATATGCCATAAAATATATGACAATAAAATATAAGCAACGAATAAACATATGGAAAATAGTATAAGTTATCTTGATTTAAATTTTTTTAAATATCTCTCTATCCTATCGTAAAAAGTTCATGAGTCTATCTATTTGCACTCTGATTGATCGTCGGTGACGTCAGACTCACTGGAATCGGGACCAAACTCATGCATTGAACTTTGTTGTTTATATCAAATGTCAAAATTGATATAAAGGGTCCTGGGAAATTTAGCGCTAACTGCTAATGTAGCTATTATAAAAAGAATTCGCTACTATTCTAAAACGTTCAGCAGCAATGAAATGAATATGAGGTATTTCTTCTTGTGAAGGAAGAAAATTTTTATAGAAACGTCGCATCATCCGATGTTTTGCATTTTGGCGATAAATGAATGAAAGGAATTATTCTCTAGCTGTTACCAAAATAATTTTTTTTTCGATGTTGATTCAATTAGGAACTATAACTAATCAATGTATTGGTGATGGGCGATGTCGAAAAAAAATCGATTACAAAAAAATCCATTGGCAAAGAAATTATTAAAACATCGATTTTTCTCTTTAAACAATCGATGAACCGATTAATCGAATGAAAAAATCTGGTAGATAATAAATATTAAAAGAATTATTAAAAAATAGGTTTATTTTCTCATTGAAATTTTTTTTACAAGTAGATGCTTTATTCTCAACATTTGTTATCCCATTTATTTCAAAGATGTGTAACTGAAAAAAATGTATTACTATTAAAACTACAAGGTTTGCAGATTAAAATTACTACTTTTTATTTAAACCGCCGCCATTTTGTCAATTTTGATTTTAAAAAAAGCCTCCATAGCACGATAGCCAATCGCATACTAATTAATAATCCTTTGGGTTTTTTTGTAGATCAAATTTGCGACCCCTAAGATGTCCACCATGAGGCTATCGTTTTTATCAACATTATTTTCAACAATTAAAAAAAAATGTAATCAATAAAAATCGTCTTATAAAAAATCATTTTCTGTTATTTATGATTACCTTAATAATGTCATAAAAATTTCAGATTGATCGGCGTATAGTAATCGTCCGAAAAAAATCGTGAAAATAGGCTATTTTTCAGGTCGTCACACTGAAAAAATCCCTTAATATCTTAACTTGCTACTTCCATGTCGCCTAATAAAAATCAGACATCGATCAATCGACCAACAAAAAAATCGGATGAATCTAGTCGATTGATCGGATAAAAATATCGGTTCTTTTGATTAATCGAGTAACATCGCCCAGCCCTACAATGTATCGACTAAAGAATGAATCAAGAAGGATAGCATTTTTGTATTGTGTAGAATAGTGAAAAAAACCTTTTAATGATTTTCACATTCATCTTTGAAATCGGAAAAACAATAATTCTGCCTTTGATTCTGAAAAATATCCAAAACGTCCACAAAAAACATGGCTGATTTAACAAGAAATCACTCATTGTCTACGACAAAAAATTCTTTAGAATTAGTTTAGTTTAGGAACTGAAACTTAATACGAATTTGAAGGGACCGTTACAAATATTCGGAATTGCATTCAGGCTACGGAAAACAGCAGTACCATCACCTTCCAACCGAAACCGAATTGACCATGTCCCATAAAACGGTGGAAAAATTCGCCGAATGGCGAAAGTCTCTTCCTCATACCCTTCGTTCCATTGTCCATTTCGCCCAGCTCCATCGATAATCCGTATAACGAGGATTTTATGGAAGAACGAATTCGAAATAACGAGAGACGTGGAGTCGCGGTTTGTGCCGAAAATGTTGGTGATGTTGTTCTTTTCCCGGGAAGTAAATTTCACAGCTATACAGGAAGAGAGAGGAAACAAAGAGAATATATAAGCCTAAGGGATAAGCCGAAAATCGAGGGTTGAAAAGCTCGTATTCCGTTGTTTCAACTGTGTCTGGAAGCAGCTCGTGATGGTCCCATTGCGATTGGAATAATGTGATGTACAAAGTTTTCACGATCGCCTCGCTCCGTTGGCCCGGTGGCCTCCGGAATGACTGTATATGTATCAACGGGTAGAATAGCTGTATACACAGAAAAGAAAAGCAAGAAAGAAGAAGGGAGAGCGTGCAAGGATCCTGCAATGTACTCGCATTCGTATCAGCGAATCGCTCGATTTTATTTCGCTATTAGCAGATGATAAAGCCCGGCGTCTGTGGCGTTTCCGATAGAGGGTCGGACACGCGGTTGGGGTGCAGGAAAGAAGCGAGAAAGAGAGTCCAAAGTCCAGAGGAGCGTAACGTGGACGAAAGAAAAGAAGAAGAAAATACCATGGCTACTGCCAGGGGTAAAGTGCAGTGGGAGCGAGGAGTCGGGAGGAAAAGGGGAAAGGATCGCTAAGCCGTATACAGCCATAGCAGGTTCGCAAGTATGTAACGGCAGTATGTACACATCGGCAAGTTCGTGTGGCTCGAAACGATCCCCTCGGGGGTATGGGTATATGGGTGGTGAGCTTCCAGTTCTCGGGGGCTCAGACTTCCTACCCCGAAAGAATTGCAGCAGTTCCGCAACTGTTTCAACCGTTCTCTTCCGTTTCTTCGACTGTTTTCCACGCTTCGCTGTGTCTGTATGTGTATTCGCCTGGAAGGACGAAGCTCGGATCTCCACGTGCCGCCAGCCACCTCTTCGTTCCCCGACTTGAACATACACACTTTTCTCCTCTACATCTTGCCCCGCTTTTCCTACCAAGAGATTCCGATATAGCGTACCGCGCGTTGCGCCATCCAGGCGCACGCCTTCGAGTTCGAATCGCTGGCATTGCAGCAGCACCGGCGCCTCTGAAAACTTGGCGTTATTATCGCTTCCCTTTCTTCTTTTCCACCTCCTCCTCCTCCTCGCGTTCCGACAAACGTTGCGGTGACTAGTCGTCAGAGAAAAAGTTCACTATCGGGGCCGGCAGCGCGTTTTACTCCTCTATCCCCTTTATATCCCTTCGACTAACGTTCTTTTCCACCTTACACTTTGCCTCTCTCGCCAATGTCTTTGCCTCTTCTCTTGGACTTAACGGATGACTACACGCGCCTCCATATCTCCGCCAATTCTCCGTCTCACTAACTTCTTCTTCGATCTCTTTTCCTTTTCTTCATCTGCTTTTTGTTTTTGGTTCGTGCCTTCCTTCATTTCCTCGTTTCTTTATTAGTATTCTTTTGTTCTATTTTAAAAAAGAAACCACGACGCGCAACCATCGCTTCAAGTGATTCTCCAGATCATCTTTCTCATTCTCTTCTTATGTACGAGTTATACCAATCTATGAGTATTGAAGTGCGGAATTCTTAGCCAGCAAGGAGTAGAATGGGATCAATTCAAGACACCGAAGCCTTAAGGTAGAACTGTCGTAGTGCAATTCGACCCCGCTTGACATTCAGAGAGAATCGAGAGAATCTCGATGCTATAGAAATCTGAAAAAAATCGAGTATATAGAAAGAGCTGAAAAGATTGATCTTGCATAATAATTCCAAAATGTTATTAACAAATTAGCAAAAAAAGATCTTTAACAAATTACCCGACAACCTAGCTTTTTTTTATATGAAAATAATTTGTTAATTTTTCTGAATACATATGAATTTTCAAAGAATTGTATGTAATGTTTGTAAACTTCATTGTAGATTTTATTTGCAGACATAGTTTTATTCGCAGACACCTGGAAAAATGGTTGGTTGTAAAATGTCGCGAAATGAGATCACTTCATCCATATTCGTTATTTTGTTCCGCATAATCTGCATCTCAAACCCTCACCGAAATAAAGTATTTGCTTTCTGACGAGGAAACAATATTGATTGCTATTTAATAAGCCTCCTTGTGCATGTTGAACTTGTATGTTGCCGTTGGTGAATTGCAGGGAATTCCGAAGGGTGGAGATTGCAGAGTCTTCGGAGTGACGAAGGGTCCGCAGACACAAACGGAAACGGGAGAAGTGAGTGCGATGTTATACAAGGTAGTTCGGACAAACCCAATTTTATCCAAGTTAAGGTGATGTAAGGCATAAATTGGAGTAAGAAAAGTGCAGATAAGACTGGGAAGACACACTGTACCACTTTACCTTTTGTCAGATAATCGCTGCAAATTTATACACGTAAAAGATTTAAAGTCAGATTTATCTTTTTTAGAGAAATACGTTCATGAGAAACATTCAAGTTTAAGTGTTGATTTTTCAGTGAGAATCAGTTGCAAATTTAAGCAAATTCTATTGTTTATTTAATAAAATAAAATAATAATAATAAACGTGTTTATTGCCATTTAAATACATAACAGTACATAGTTATATACATAAAATGCCAACAGGCCATCGACCGAGGTCCTTCAGCCCGTGTACATCTTTGGTATTGTAGGTCTTAAAACTCTCGGTGAACATATAATAGATACATAATTGTGAAAAGAGGTGGTATCTTAACGGTTTGCGTTGTACATATGATCTAACTTTTGAAATATGCTGTGTGTTGGAAATTTGTGTTTCGGTATGATAAGCGGTGATCGTTGTATACATAATGTGTTGCCCGCAAGCGGTCAAACTGTTTGCCTCCTGGCTTACAGTTTTTTTTTCTTCCTGTAAAATAAAACCCCGTCCTAAACTGAAATAAAATTTCCCTAACAGCCCGGGCCCCTCGAGTTGGCGATCCGCGCCTGAGCTCGCGAAAGCTCCCGTAGTTCCCGCTCGGCCGACAGATGGCCACGACGATGCGGTTTCTCCCGCAAGAGAAAGGAGTCCCGGCCGTGCATATAAGCAGTGAAGATTCAGAGATTTTGATCCGAAACTTCCTGCCCGTTTCTCCCAGTAGAGACGACCGCAGAAGGTAAGGATCCAGGAATAGTGCTGCCTACGTACAATTCCTAATTTTCGTCCTATTTACTGCTCATAAGTAAATATATTAACCCGAGGTTGCTGTTTAAGTAATTTCTTTTCTTACAGAATTCACCTGACTGTCCATAAGGTCGGGACTTCCTTTAAATTGTGTTTTTTCCAAAGAGTATAAATAGATATAAAAAAAATAACTTAAATAAAATATTCTTTTAACGTAAATTGCCCTCCCTGACAAATTTACTGCCCATAAGTGAATTTTTTCTCTAATAAGTGACTGCTGACTTCAAGTAGTCATCCTTTCCTTTTCCTCAGGAACTCGCCGTCTCTAAAACTCAGCTTATGTTTCCCTTTTTATTTATTAACTTTTATTAATATGTTTTAATTGTTTGTTTCTCCATTACGGAAACACTTGTAAAAATAAACGAAAGCGAGGAAGAACATTCTCCTCGTTAAAACCTACAACGCCTTGTCATCATTTACGACAAATGGTTTAAGGTGATCTAATTGTTCTCTTGCAAATTTTGAGGTGAGGGTCTGCAATCTGGTTGTTATTGGTATAATGCCAGTTTTTTCGTATAGAAATGAGTTACGTGGGTTGTAGAGTGGATTAGTCGGGTTTCTAATTCGCGTGAGTCGTCGTAGTGCGCTAGTTTCCGCCGTTCTCATTTTTTTCAGCGCATTTTTTCTACAGTTGAGGAATATTTGATGTCCATATTCAATGAGTGGTCGACAGATACAATTGTATATTTTCGCGACATGTTTTAAACGAATTTCCAGCTTAGCGAATGTGATGCTTCTGAAGTGAGAAGCTCTGTTGGATAATTTGATCTTGGCTTGTTGATTAATAAAATATTTAAATACAAAAGAGAAAATATTTGAAGGTATATTATAAACAGGGTAGAAGTACCGGTCGTGGCCACTTTAAGAATTTTCCCATTTTCAAGTACTTGTGATTGGGACTAAATATCATAAAACTGTTTTGGACCTATACTTTTCATATCTGAGAAGAATATAATTTCAGATTTCTAGCATTAAAATCTTCATATGTATCGGGAAAACACTGGAAAATAGGAAAAAGTAGGAGCATAGCCATTTCACCAGTTCT